>JAUMHG010000069.1:11002156-11036363 GCA_032359395.1 Enteromius anoplus
GAATCCAATACCATACAAACAGTCCAGGGTCATTCACGGGAAGGCAGTCCAAGAAATAAACGCTCAGGATTACAGACGAAGTGAATAAAGTTCGTTCCTTATAAAGGCGGAGAAATCAAAGAATAACTGCCAACAGCTGTGGCGGAACTCGCCGAGGTGCGTGGGTAAAAGCGGTCCGGGTAGGAACTAAAACTCGGGGGAAGGTTCCCGCTGCTGCCGATCGGAGAGGGCCACAGAGGCTTGATTGGTGACAGTATTAGTAGACGGTCTGCTTAATATCTTCTAACACTTTTTTTTGTTGGGTCCACAACACACTACAAGTTAAAAGGCCTGGAAACAGACATGCACATGGTGAACAAATTTTGGTTAATTAAAAATTTTAGTACAATAATGCAATGAATAAAACAGTAAAAAGACAATGTTTTTTTTTAAGACAAAAAATTAATTTTAAAAATAAATATTTACTGGATTCAAATAAATATTTGACTAAAATAAATACATGTACTACTATTATTAATATTAAACAATTGTCTTACTTAGTATACTTATTATATTCCATAACAAAAAAACAACAACAACAACAACAACAACTTAATTTATCTTGATTCAAGAATGTTGTGATATTTATACCGGAAAACATTTAAAATCCCTCGTAAGAAAATCATGTTTGCGGTGTGCTTATATTACCACTGTAAATAATTTGCCCAGTCAAATAAGATGACAGTATTTGTATCCGCTAGCAGTGGAACATCTGATCAAATGTTGCAATAGCTTCTAGCCTGCTAACACATGCTAACATCTTCACCAGGTGGAAGTTCTGCTATTTTATTTGCACAGAACAGACACACTCAGCCTTGTGCTGAAATGTCCTCCCAGAGATTTATTGACCCAGAGGCCTTGTTCAGCACTAGAGAAACCCGCCAGGCAAGCCAGAGGAGGAGGAGGACACTTACAGTGCGATGAGGAGCACGAGGAACACAGCTGGTCCTGCTCATGAGCGAAGAATTTCCCAATGTCTCATTTTTTATCAAGCAGGCTCATCCATTAGGATGAAATATTACCATGCATCACTTCACGCTGAAAGTATGAGTAACAGCTCATAATGGAGAGGCACAGCTAGAAGGTTAAAGATACATGTTAGTGAGGAGCTAAGTAGCTGCCACTGTTCAGTAATAAACAAAGCGCAGATCTGCCTGGAAACATCTGGACAAAATCCAGTGGAGCACTAACATGTTTAACAAAAATTGCCAAAAATGGCCAGTTGGGTCAGTTTTAGTGTAGGTGTTATGCCTTGTTTGTAGTAAAGGTCTGGTAAAGGTCACATTCTACCATAGCTCAGTCATTCTAATAGGAATTTGTGCAAACGTAAAGGCAAAAAAAAAAAAAGGAACCTCAGAGATTTCGCTCACGTTTAAATTGGTCATGCAAATTCGCAAACTCTTTCGTTTGAAAAGAACTTCAGGGTAAGCAGTGTTTTTTATATGCCACTGACAATATGAGTCAATCAGGAACGAATCATTTATTTTGAATGAATCCTTAATGTGACTTGGGAGTAACGAGTTGTTTCAAAGGATGATTTGTACATATTTTTATGATCGCACATGCACCACATCCTTTCATTCATGACTTGAGAGGTGAACTAATCAATTATATTTCGTGTACGTGTGACTGAAAAGTACAAAATTCTGGTACAGGAAACAGAATTGATTAGTTCACCTTGTGTGTCTGAGTCGTTCAGTTTTTCATCACGTGACAGCTGCATAGGCTATGTACACAATATAAATGATTAGCAATCGGTTCCTGTGCAGTTTCAGACTCGGACCGGTGAAGGGACTCGGGAGGTGAATAATCATTTCTGTTTCTTGTGTACAGCCTTTATGGGTGTTATATGACAGTAGTACAGTACAGTAGTACTAAAACAAGGACTTGAGTAAAAATACAGATGCTCTAATAAAATATTACTTCAAGTATTAAGTACTCTTCTTAAAACCAGGCTGTTTTAGTCACTGACTTCAATAGTATGAAATAAAATACTAAGAAAGTCAATAGTGACCCAAAACAGCCTGGTTACAAACATTCTTCAAAATATCTTCCTTTGTGTTCGGCAGAACAAAGCACTTCAAACGGGTTTGGATCTACTCGAGAGTAAATAAATGATTAACTAAATTCATTTTTGGGTGAGCTATTTCTTTAAGTAAAAAATACAAAAGTGTTTGGTTTTTAATGTAGTTAAATATTGAAAATAAAGCTACCTTAATAATTGTATATTTTATTATTTTATATTATATATTTGAAATAATCCTCGAATATCCCTGGCCAATTTTTTCATAACTCTCATACTTTTTTTTAAAAAATTATTATTATTCTTATTATTATTATTATTTTAATTCACAAAGGAATCTTTTAGAGCAATTTGCAAATCGATTTGAACAAATTCATTAAAGGGTTAGTTCTCCTTAAAACTAGTCCTTGTTTTACTCACCCTGAATTCTCCAGGGGCTGAATAAAAGCCTCTTGTAGCAAATGAATGTGTTTTTGAAGAAAAATATCTATATTTAAAATGTTATAAACATCTTTATATTAACATCAGCTTACTGTCACAGGTGCAAGCCTTTCTGGTGGATGATGTAAGACGAATGCGAATCGTGGAGGAGAGAGCAAAACTAAATATAAACCAAGAGCAGACTCCTGTAAACAAACATTGGTTTTTGTGAAACTTCCACTCGCAGAAGCTCCACCTGCTTCCTATGTTATCTAAACATCAAAAAGCCTCTCGTAAACTAGTGAGAAATGCATTGATTCACTACAGGAGGCCTTTATTTACCCCCTGGAGCCATGTGATGCATGTTTTAATATGGATGGATGCACTTTATTTCACTACTTTTGGACTGTTGAACAAAAACACCCACCCATGCCATTATAGAGCTTGGAAGAGCAAGGATCATTTTTTAATGTACCTCTGATATAATTTTTCAGAAAAAAAAAGAAAAGAAAAAAAATGCACATACAATTACAAAACAGGGGCTAATTTTTATTTTTGGGTGAACTAACCCTTTTAATAAAATGAGCTCATCCATAAATGGCATCCTGGAGCACATAAAAATAATGCAGAACACTTTAGTTGAAAAAAGCACAACATATTATGCTTTAGAATGTATTACGGTAAAAGTAAAGGTTTCTCCAATAAAGATTGCCAATAAAAACAAGATGCCATTTTCTTCTAAATAGAAATCATATCTTATCATAATCGAGTTTTAGCACAAAAAAAAAATAGTAAATACTTATATACTGTATATAGGCCACATGTATATGACACATATCATAAATTTGATACACACTTACTCATTTGTTATAAATGTCTTAATTATTAAATTAATATTTTAGTAAATCTAACTTTGTCAAAAATGTCAGAAAGTTATCTTCCCAGTTTAAAGAGTAATATATTTAATATATATTTACGAAGTATAGTTCAAATCTATTAATATATTTAATGAAATATTGCTTGAGACTTACTGATATAAACATTATAATGAAACAGTTTCCACACTGCTGTTGCTCATGTTGCCAGAAATTGCCATTTTTATAACAATAACAACTCTTCCATGTCATTTTAATGTTATATTGTGTCATGTTTATATATATATATATATATATATATATATATATAGCATTAAATACAACCTTATTCTTGCACCTATAAGTGCTTTATAAGTAGCACATAAAGTGTTTCTGTTGCTGTATGAAAATGTCTGACATGGCTGCAACAAATATTGCAGCTAATCCACTTCTTCTGGAAAAGTGTCTGATTTCACGTCTCTGTGTTAAACTCCTCCCCCGGGCCTTTAAATTCACTTCTGTTCACTTTGTCACGGCAAATCACTTTCAGTGTGAACACCCCATAACGCATTCGAAGGAAGCTGAAGTATACTGTATTTAACTGGTGTTCCCTGTACAAGGCGCTGATGACTAGTTAAGCAGAAAAGACCCCCCAGTTAAGCTATTAACATATTGTGACCTCTGACATCCCACCTCTGACCTGATAAAATGGAGTCTTAATGGAGACCAGACGCCAACGCAGAGCGACAGTGTGGCCCATGGGAAGGGCGAGTGTCCTTCGACTTTACGCACCCACTGAAGAGGCCCAATGAAGAGGAGGAGGACAAGAGAGGAAGTTTATACAGCCGACTTTTGGAGGGCCACAGGAGCGTTGCTATTTATAAAACTAGCAATCCTTTGCTAAAATTAATAAATACGCACAATTGAAGGCATCCTGTTATTTTGTGGCCAGGACTGAGGAAGTTATTTTGTGGTACACTGATAATTTTGGTTAGAACACCAGTCTATAAATAATGTCAGCACCGCTCCCTCCCAAACTCCAAATGAAAATCCGGTGTTTAGGAAAACAACTGCAAGAAAAAAAAAAAAAAAGAAAAAAAAAAAAGATGGAACATTTTTCAAGCAGGAGATTTGAGGGAAGACTCTTGTGTTTGTGCACAGCTTACAGACCGTCCATAACCCCGTAGTCAGTGTCACAGATGACTGCAAAGGGAATTTTGGAAAACCGATACGGTCACAATGTAAATACTGTGACTGAAGTGCTTTCCAACATACACTTACACCGTATTCAAAGCAGCAACGGGAAACTAGTCTGCCCACAGTAAATGTGAAACTGCTGCAGAACATGACAAGATTCTATCCAGTGTATATATATATATATATATATGTATATATATATACTTCTGGTCTTCTGATAGGACAAGCAGCATTCCAAGATGCTGATATGTGTGCCAAGCTTGAATTTTGACTGTATTGCTTTATGTTATTATTGATAAAACAAGTCTCTGCTCTGTTTCTCATGAAGTACAATAAACATTTTAGGAGCCTTGTTGCACATGTTGCAAGTACTTATAGTAATAACAATAAATTATACGTAATCACATGCAATTAACCCTAACCATGGTTGCTTTACATGTATGCTGTCAATTAATATTACTCATGTAATTGTACAAATTAACTGTAACAAGAACACCTAATAATAATGTGTAATCAAACATTTTGACATGAAGATAATGAAAAGATCTTTCTCAATCTTTCCCTCTTGGATCATATGCACCAAGGGGTATGAATACTTATGAAAAGTTATATCACATTTTCAGTCACAGGAAAATATCACTCAATCTAATAATATATTTACTGACATATCGCTCGAGACTACTGATATAAAAATTACTACTTGAGCAAAAGGCACATTTCTTAATATTGAGCCTAAAATGTGTTTTAAAGTCAGTTCTGAAGAGGATTATATGTTCTTTGAATAATATCAGCCTTTTAATGCAAAATATTGGAAGTATACTTGAAATACTTCCACTTTAGCACAATTAAATTCGCTTCAGTATATCTTGGCATTGCTTCAGTACAAAATGAGTTAGTTCCAGTTTAGCAGACTTAAGTAAACCAGTTTAGTAAACCAAAAGTACAATTGCATTTTTGTATTTTTATTAAGTACATAAATATGTAAGTGTATTTGTAGTGTACTTTGCATGACATTTTGTATTATTTTTCACTAAAGGACATTTTTTCCAATAACAAGTTATTAGTACAGCTAACATGTATTTACGTAATAATTATGCCAAGCAGAGTTTTTTTTTTTTTTAGTGCATAATAAATATGAGATTCTTCTGTTTTGTCTGTCTGTGCCAGGCCATTCCCAACCAAGCAACTGACCAAATGTTTTGGGAAAAACAAAATGTTTTAACAGGCTTAGGGCAACTTTGCAAAGAAGCCAAGCAAAGCAATAATGCTGGGGCCTTCTTTTGTTCTGACAGCAGGAGAGCAGGAGTGGCTGTTGAAAGGAGCTCCTTTTTTTGCCGGGTTTGTTTGTTATTTGATGTAGCTCAGTCTACAGGTTTGTCAGTTGACCATAACTCAAGCGAACATTGCTGGGGCACTTCAGTCAATTATATAGAGGCAGCAGACAGGGTTAGTTAGTGTTGGATAGGTGGGAGAAACCTGGGGTCAAGCCCCAATCAACACTCCCCCCCTACTGGTCTGTCAAGTGCCATTTTCTACTGACGCCAATGCCGTAAAACTCAGCCGAGGTTTAGGACACACAAAATGGCTTTTATGACTTAACAGAAATTGTTTCACAATATCACTCAGCACTCAACATAATGACATTCCCAGCTTTTGCGATTATCAGGGGTCCGATATGGATGGATATCAAAAGACATTTGGATAACTGTTATAAAATATACATATTTATCCATACAGGGTTCTTACTTAAATAAGTAAAAGCAAACTTAGCGTTCGTGCCAGCCACCACTGTGTTATTCACTAAAAAGTCAACATTAACATAGGGCATAAACAGCTTCCTTTGGTTCCGGTGGTCTCTTCCATGTCGTCCCAGTGTCCTGGCCCCCAACAGAGAAGGCAGGCAACAGCGGCCACCATGACCCCAGCATGTTGCCGCGGGATATGAGCTGGAGCCAGCTTGGCTTGTTTAAGGCTTGTTTATGGCCGCTGAGAGGCAGGAAGTGCCGCCAGGGATTCCTGTTGGACCTGTCTTGTAGTTAATTTTACAGCCACTTTTTATTTACTGATAGTTACACTCGGGCCCTTGTCATTCATAAGGAAACATGCAGAGTTTGAGCTTACGACTGACACCCCCGACCATTCTGTTCCCTCTGTCCTTCCTGAACTCCTTCAAATCCTCCTGGGAGAAAGAAAAGAGGTTTTGCGATGCCAACATGGAGATATCATTGCTTTCAATCAGCACGCCGAGCCCAGACAGCTATTCCTGGTCATCGGAGCGGCTTGTTTATTCCTGTCGTAATGTGTTTAATTTTGTGGAGGATGTTTTGATTTGCCACCAGGTCTGTTTTTCATTGGAAGTTCATTGGAGATCAGCTAACCACAAGCCAGCGCCCTGTAGATGGGAGGAAGCGACTGAGCAGAGTCTGAGAAGTGTCCTTATTAACGACTGCTGAAAGGCGCAATGAAGACAACACTCCAGCTGTTTCACGTCCAGCGTTTCTAATGAAGGATCCAGAAGCTGAGTGATGATTTAGATAATTGGTTTAATGGCAACATTTAAATATGGTTAAACCAAATATTGGTTGTTAAGTGACAGAAAGTGTAACCCATGTCCTTCAGTTGTTTCTTTTTGAACAAACTTACTTTTTGCTTAATTAATGCCCCAACATCTGCCCATCCCCCATTATAAAGTACTTATATGACATCTTGACGCACGTATTTGTGTATATATTGTGTAATTTATATGTTTAGTTTTGGTTCATTAGCTAAGCAATGTGGCTACTTTGAACAAAATAGATTTGTCTTTTGTGTGTTCATATGTTTAATATGTCATTTATAAGTTTTTATATCTGCTAAAAAGTTTACATATATACATTAAAAAAGACATAAATAAAACCGAAGTAAAGGTAAAGACACTGCACTGCCATATTGGTATTCACATTCATTCTGTTGAATAAATATCATACCATTTTTAGGCAAAAACATCATTTAAGTCAGCGTCTTCATATCTGAAATATCCCTGAACATTCTTACAACACACACGTCTTAAGCATGTAAACAGTTATTTGTTTAATGATGGGAATTTCTCCTGCTTATTAAAAAGTTAGGTTCATATAAACGTTAAATTAACATAATGAACATCAGATGGATGAGATCCTCAACATATCTATTACAAATGACAAAGCGATCATTCTGATATCTGAAGAAATATCTGACTACATATGGTACGGACTTAAAGACATGAATTTCCAATATGATGCATGGTAAGCTATTAATTTAATTAATTTAACTACAACAGAGCAATACAGTAGAAAATTGTATTGTATTATTCATTGTATATTCTTATCAATTTCTGATACTAATACCAGATATATGCTCATGTTTAATAATTCCTGCATGATTACATACATAAAGAAATATATGTTGGATCAATTACCCACAACCATTCAAATGTTTGTCCTGCCCAAAACCACATCTGAAGTAAAAATACATTTACATACACATAACAAACATATACATTTATAACATAAAACCTGATTGATCGTGTGATTTTAGGTCATTGATGCTAGTTTACATATTTACGTAATTTACACTTTTTAGTACAATTTGAGGAATGATTAACTTTATTACCGAGTATTTATGAATAGTTATGGTGAGGGTTAGGGTTAGGGTTATTTGCATTTTACATGTGAAAGTAAAGGAAAAGTAAATATTTATTTATGTTGTGTGATCTGTGTTACCTTGTCAGTGAAGAACACTTGAACTGGTTTCCTGTTTAGGGAGTAGGGAGCACTGAACACACCTATGACTGTGTGCATGTTCTGAGATTCATTATGTTACAGGGGCCAAATGTCCCTGTTAGAATAGTAATACCAGTAAAGTTTGACCTTGTGTGGAGAGTTTTTGGTCACCATGAAAAAACAAGCTTATACAGTAAATAATACACAATGAAGGTGTGTATATATATATATATATATATATATATATACGTGACCCTGGACCACACAACCAGTCTTAAGTCACTGGGGTATATTAGAAGCAGTAGCCAAAAATACATCGTTTGGGTCAAAATGATAGATTTTTCTTTTTTGCCAAAAATCCTTATGTTAGTAAGTAAAGATCATGTTCCATGATGGTATTTAGTCAATTTCTTACAGAAAATATATTAAAACTTAATTTTTGATTAGTAATATGCATTGATAAGATCTAATTTGGACAACTTTAAAGGTGATTTAAGGCATTTGATTTTTCTGTAACCTCAGATTCCAGATTTTCATATTGTTGTATCTCGGTCAAATATTGCTCTACCCATCCAAATCATACATCAATGGAAAGCTTATTTATTCAGCTTTCAGATCGTGTATAAATCTTAATTTCGAAAAATTAGCACTTACAACGGTTTTGTTGTCCAGGGTCACACACACATGTATATATACATATATATATAAACACATTAAACCGTAGACATGACCCCATATAACATGGAATCCGGTATGTTTGTGTATATTTGTGTGTGAACTAGTTATTTATGCAGTTCTTGATGAGAGCTGATTGAAGACATATGCTGGTGATTAATCTGGTGGTCAAATGAAGATGATGAATAGTGAAAGCCAACAGAGTGAATCGAAAGTGTTGGTATAAGCCATAAATCCAACTCATACTAAATAACGAATTAAAAAAAATAAAAAATTTTAGACACTTTCAGTTGCATGTGTCATATTCAAAAGTACGATGCAAGTTGTTTGGTTTTTTACATGGTGCTCACATCTCTCCCAGGATTCACTAGTCCAGGAACATGTTTATGTGACCGAATGGCCCTCATGTGACAGATAAGGGCAGGCAGGGTAAACAGGAGCTGAGATAGCATGCTGATAGGGTGTTCCTGGACTTCCGGTGCTGCATATTTGCCATCTGATCAAGTGGGCAGTGAGTGAGTGTGAGTGTGTGGGAGTGTGTGGAACGAAGACTAGTAGACTTGTGTCATCTGTGCTAGGCTTCTCACCTGATAAACCACAGCACAAACACTGTCAGATTCCAAGGCTGTGAACCATACAGAACAGAACTGTTAAATACCAAATACACTTTCTGAATGAACTTCAATTCAAAATAGCTTACATGGCCAATTCGCTCCAAATTTCCGACTTCCGAAAAATGCCAAATCCTGAAATTCCCTTCCTTCCACTCCTAAATGTGTGTTCGGGACAGTAATGTTTCCACATCCAGCTGGGTCATCAATCAAGCTAGAGACCAACAGTGCAAACTGATCTCAGATCTGCCATTTCACCATCAAAAGGTGTAATTATGTGCCTCAGGTTAAACTGTGGACTGCAATCCTCACACTCCACCTGAACAAGCAGCAATAAACACCACAGCAACCGGATGTGGACCTTTAGGGCATGGGTGAGGGGAAATAGACAAAGATGGTGAGAAAGGGCAAGAGAGAGACAAAAAAGAAGGTAGTATAATATTTATTTATAAAAAAATAAAAATAAATAAAAAGTTAAAAGCATTTATTGAATATTTTGTAAAAAATGCAAATGACTGAGATGGGACGATAACCACTGCTAAATAAAAAGCATAATGTAAGGTCATGTAAATCAATGGACTAAAATTTAGCATACCAGTTTAAAAAGTATAACACTTACATATTGCTAGCATTGCTTTCAGGTAAAAGGGGGTTTGGTTTGGCCCTTAAAACCACCAGCACCTCCATCACCAAGGTTCTCCCTTTCTTCTCATCTCATCCAGCCTCGGTGGAGTGTGACGGTCAAGGCGTGAAGATGGAGTTCAAAACAACAACACACCTTCAGAGTCAAGAAACAAGAGAAGATGCCTTTGTGTCCCACAGCCCTCATAAAGCCCATCTGAGCTGCCCCTGGGAGTTCACAAAGACTTGTTTAACTTTGGAGAGCAAGTGCAAAGATTTTCAAGATATCTCTGAGCATAAGGTGAAATAAAATGATGTAAAAACAAACAAACGAAAAAAAAAAAAACAGCTGACTGTAGTGTTTTACTGTAAAACAAGAATGCTTTTCTCTGGACAAAAACACTGTATTGGGGATGAAATATTGGTTCTGTTATGATAAATCTGGACTATCTCTGTTTCTGTTGTATGGTCACATGTAAAAGCTTGTTTTCTTTTCTTGTTTCTGTACTAACAGCAGCATGTTCACGATAGAGCCTTGAGGTCCTGCTGGAAGCACAGCTGAGCCGAATGGAAGGGTGGCGGATCAGTGTGGGAAATTGGGAATGTGCGGTATGCCAGATTAGAGGAAATCTGCTGGTCGTTCTGATGAGCACTGTTAGAGCTCTGCTCAGAAAGAAACAAGGAACTCTGCATGAGCAACTTTCAACATGTTCGAAAGTTTGTTTTGAGATAGGTACAGCAACAAATGCTTTATTGATGTGCTTCTTACCATCATCTAAGTAAGATTGCAGCACTTTGTGTTTTTTAATGCCTGTGCTGTTGTCCTTAGTACTCAACACACTTCTTGAAAAGCCCTTCTTTCATGTAGTATTGCTGTTAAAATCCACCTCAGACTGTTAATCATCACTATTCTGCTGTGCTGTATACAGACTCGACTCCAGCATGGCATATTGCACATGTAAGGCCACTCCACACAAACAACACAAAGTCACCAGGAAGTGCCAACAATACAGACAAGGCTGAAGGGGTTAAATGCCTCATTCATTCTTGCTCAAGGGAAAAAGAGAGAGAAGAAAAGGAGGGGCGGAGGGGAGAAAAAAAAATGAAAAGACAAAGAAGCAGGCACAGCCCAGCCACCTGCCACATTCCCCGACAAGAATCGAGCCAGCGGAAGGAGCCATTTCTGCAGGAAGCCACGGCGGCTCAGGAGAGCCTCTTAAACCCATTACGGTGGCGAGAGCCAGCACGCTTGACTAGAGGATTTCAAAGCAGGAAGGAGCCTCAGCCATGCCCAAAGAAAGAGAGGGAGAGAGGGCTGAACTGATTAAAGAACGAGTCTAACCACCAGCAGCAGACTTCCTTACACCTGACTCCACCAAGAATGGGTTACACCACACAAGCTAAGATAGTTACTAATAAAACAAATTTAGCCAATCTTTGAAGGCAATGGCCCCATTTGTCTTCAACGTGAATCCCACCAGAGCTTTTCAAATAAAAATGGCTTATGTCAACTCCAGTCCACTCAATGCTGGTGATGGTCAACTCAAGGATTGGAAAAATGGCTGGAGGATCTGCACGGACTGTGAATCAGGGAACAGACAACAGTGTAATTAGTTACTTTTTTTTTAGGAGTAACGCAATATTGTAATGCACTAATTTTAAAAGTAACTTTCCCCAACACTGACAGACAAGAATTTAACCGCTGAACTCCCAATGCTCACCCCCAACAAAGTTGTCCTCTCCGGGGTTGTGTGGACATTGACATGAGCTAGTCTTGATGGACTCTAAGCAGGAGCCATTCTGAGTAGGTGAAAGAGAGGAAAAGAGAGACTGCGGGCAAGGGGTTAAAATGGAAGGAAAAAAGCCCAAGCTGAATGCAAGAATGAGCATTGCAACTGTAAATGGAATTGGAAGGAGTCCAGCTCATGCATTTTTTAGTCTATTACTACAGCTGTTACACTCAGTTAAATCTGTCAGGTTAAGGAGACAACGTGTACATCCAACAAATCGTGGAAATCATAGTTGTACATCTCTACAAAAAAGCATAACGATTCCATGCATAATGAGGCTCAGTGTGATGTTGCAATTAATACATGTGTCCGACTATTGCCCGCGCAACTTCAAAGTGTCGAACATGCCAATCTTCATGCTAGCCCACTATCTGCGCTTGCCAAAAATAGGACAACATAGCTACACACACAGTCCTCCACCCCCTTTCATGTTTTCTGAGCGGTTACCTTGTTATTGGCCTTTATTTTCAATCATTACAGTCCATTTTAAATCGAGCTTAAAATTTAAGAGCATTACCGCTTCCATTTACAAACTCTTTTCCCAAATTAGTCATAGGAAGGAAGACCTGCGGGTGTGAACGGTGCAATCAAGTCCGCGCATCCATAAGCCTTAAAGGACCACCCCTTTAATAAGGTCAAAGGAACAAAAGGCCATCCATGCCAAATAAACTCCCTAAACTCAGACTTCTAGATCTGATGACATTTTAGCAAGCTGGCTAACTACAATTACCACCACCTCTCTTTCTCACTTCCCCTTCCTCTCCTCCTCCACTCCCCTGTTCCCCTACTCCGCCTTCAGCACCTGCGTCCCTCCGGAGGGGGAGGTTTTGGAGAGGAAGCCCTGCAGGCGTCTTACAGATGGTTCCCAAATTACTCCTTCATTACCCCCCCCCACACCCCTCTCTCCCAACCCCACCTTCACTGCACTCTCCACCACTGCCCCCTCCATTCTTTAGTACACCCCCACACACCACCTCCTCCACCCCTGCCGCCACACCTCACCGTAAGGAAAAGAGCCATGTCTGCTCAGCAATTTAGCCTTTAAGTGAAGAAGGGAATTTCTTTGGGCCACCAGGTCAAGTGCAGGCGATAAGATTTATAATTTTTTGGACAAAACTTATGAGGAAAACTTTTTTGCCTCCCTGATATTGACTCAGGTGGTGCTTTTTCAAGAAAAAGGAGAATAAGACATTAATATGTGTTTATTAGCACTAATAAATGGCTCATATTCCAGTAGCATGCATGCTAATAAGCAACTAATAGTTGTAAGCATAAAATAAAAGTGTTACTAACTGTCTTTGACATGGAAAAGAGCTTAGGATCACGTCAGTGTCTGAACAGACATTTGCACTTTTTATTTTGTATAGGAATATTGCAGGTTTTTGAAAATGTAAGCTGTTCTTACAGCTCACTGTTCTAACGTATGATGATTGGTGATATTTTATATGTTAATAATGACATTAATTAGGAGTCGTTTACAGACAGAAAGCTGAAACCATTCATTTGCGTGCAAATTCAAGATCATTTGCAATTTATAGATTTCCCATTTGAAAGAAAGGCGTACACACAATTTGTGTTCATAAGTTCATACTATGCATCAATTGTTCGCATATTTAAGAGATCAAATTTAGGATAGTTTCTGTGTTACGTTTTTTAAACGAGGTGTGTGTTAATGCAACCTACTGAGGTGATGAGTTTTATCATGTGTTTGATTAAGGGGAAAGTGTAGGGGTACTCTATAGTAACAGGAAGTTTATTATTTTCTACACTAGATATGATATAAATCTGGAGAAACATCTAGACGTCATGTGTTTAAAAAGTGAGATTCCTGTAACCTGTCAGGGATTTTATGGCACGTAATGCCATGCTCAAACAGGACTAGGGTCAGGCTTTAATACCTTTCTCACTCCACTATCACCTTGGTTAAATGTGCTGCTGTCATAATAACAAGCATGAATGACCTCTTCCGACAATGCATTTTGACAGTATAAGCTAACAGAGTTACCACATCCATTTTCAGACTTAACCCATTAGGCAGTTATCAGGATCCTTGTGTAATGGTTCATATAACGGGGTTATGTCCCCTACTGAGAATACCGTGCCCTTTGCCTTGAGCTGTCTTGCTAGATTAAGTTAACTACCAAGTTCTACCTGCAGCTCTTTTATAAAAGTCTCACAAACTGTTACAGGAGAGCGCAAAACTCCAACAGATTCTCAGGGTCGGCCGCTTTGGCTGCTTGGAGGATGATACAGTCTCTGGTCAGGATGTCATTACAAAGGAATGCATTCTGCAAGACCAAAAACAAGATCTATAGGTTCCATATGCGATTGCAGCTGCAGGCCAGTTTGGCGTAGAAGAGAGAGAATACTAATGTTAAGTAAACAGCCCTCTGTTTTTCCTGCTTGCTGATTAGTTATTCCTGTGCCGGAGTTGATATACTGATATTTAGATGTGTTCTGATATAAAGTTGCTCAATTCATCTTGCGTGTTTACGGATCGAGTGGAGGGCAGAGAAATAATTTTAATTTTGTGCAAACAGACGTCATCATTAGTGCCAATTCAAGAAAACTTATGTTTTATTAATTAATTTGCTCATCTCATAAAATAGAAAAACGGTTCTTTTTTTCATATCGTGCATTGACATTTTTTATGCCGACATACTTCTTTCCCAGATAATGTGAACAGACAACTATAAGGAATCATAGAAACTTCCAAAGCACTGTTTATTTGAGCGGTCCATCACGTGAACCAGCTAACTTTGTTAGGACAACCTTTTTGATAACAAATCCGACTTAGTGCTACAAGTAGTTGCATCTGACCTCCAAGAAAACACTACAGTATCTCATATTATGATATGTATTGCATTCTGTTCTATAAGGACATTGAATTTTATTTTTCTGGGTGTAATATGTTCTAGATGATGCATTGAAGACTCCCGCCTGACCACTGTGGAGGCAGGAAGACCCGACCAGAGATGGGTTAGTCAGGCAAGAATAAGTGATTCCACGGAGATCCCACTCCTGGCAGAGAGGAACAGCAACGGGGGAGTGAATGACTCACTGTCCATCCCGAGAAGAGATTCCACACAACAGCAAACAGTGATGCAGATATGATGAGTTGAGGGATATTAGTGTGACCTTAAAATCCCACTCAAAAATCATTGCATACTAAGCGCCAAAACTGTATCAAATACAAAATAAACAGGCTTTGACCACTGGACTAATTTATAATTACCAACTATAAATAAGCATTTAAAATTGTAGGATGTGATAATAATTCACTAATAATTATGACAAACATTTGTGCAGGACAAATCCATCTCGGGTCAGATGTAATCACTGGAGATTCCTTGCAATTGCTTTGTTTGCTGGGCTGCTCTGATGTTTTTGAACATCTAATAGCTTTGGAAAGGAAGAGAGGGGCCTCTTCTCCCACCACGAACTCACCCTAATGACAAAAACACATTTTGTTTGGGAGTGCTTTAGGAGGACAGTCAGAAAACACACACACCACAGTGTTTCTGGACTGCACAAGAGGCAGCAGTGCCATTCTAGGTTTACCCATTAGAGATTCCAGCTCAGCCTCCATTCTTCCTTCTTTTTCTTTCCGACCATCTTTCTGTTTCTTTGTCTCAGTGGAATGGTATTCTGAAGCATTTGGTTAGATCATTCTGAGGCAATAAGTTGTGCAGGCGGCTAATTATAGGCCACACTGTAGACCTGAGGGCCGGATGTGACAGCATGCAGTGTGTGTGTGTGTGTGTGTGTGTGAGAGGGAGAGAGAGAAATCATGCATGCAAGTACGTCTAACTGGGTTTGCAGCAGGGGATCCAACCTTAGCCCCTCCCACAGAGCACTGCAGCAGTGACTCATTCAGGATCAAGGGAGAGAGACGGCCAGGGTCTGCACACGCAAACGCATTCCTCCAGCCCAACACACACACACAACTTCAGCTCTCCAGTATGTGCTCAAACACACACAGTATGAAGTCATTCACAAAAATACTGAAAAGAGTAACATTAAATAAATAGCCTTATGTTAGCAACTAGATGCTTCTAAGCAAATAATAAACACTGAGAATAGAATAGAATAGTAACACAGATGTGGAACACAATAAAAAAAGAATAGCATAGAATAGAATAGAAAACTAAATGAAAAAGAACGTATAACAATAGAATAAATCTGTGCAGAGCATAATATAGAATATGAGCATAATATAACAAAATACTAATCTGTGCAGAGTATGATAGTACAGCGGAGCAGAACTTGAGCTTAATAAAAAGTAACTGAAGTAAAAAAGGGCAGGATAGGAATATAAGAGAACAGAATAGAGTATACGCAGGATGGAATAGAAATAGATTACAAGAACAGAATAGAATGGAATAAGAATGAGGCAAATAAAGCTAAATAGAACACAATAGAAATATATATAATATGAGAAGAGCAGAGTGGGTGCAGAACAGAACAGAACACAGCAGGGACAGAATAGAAAAAAAATGGAAATAGAGGGAAATGAATAGGACTAAGAACAGAATAGAATAAAACAGAAGCAAAAATGAGCAAGGTACAAGCAGAACAGAACACAAATGGAATACAAAAGGTGCAGAATAGCTCACAATAAAAGAAGAAAAAGAAAAGAATAGGATGAGAATTCAACTGAATAGAATAGAGCAAAAATAGAACTCAATATAATATAATATAACAGTACATAAGAGAGCTGCGTAGAAAAGAATAGGAGCAGAGCAGAACAGAAATATATTTAGCAGTTTAAATCACATCTGACATCACAAATTTACACAGTTTGTTTCTCATTACACTGCAGACACGGTTCAGTTCTGCTTCTATATACAGTTCACTTAATAGTTGTGTTAATGCAAGTGTCTTTAATTACGATGCAATAATTACGAAACAATAGCTATTACAATCCCATTGTCTGTAATGAACGGCCATGCAGTAGTTAATGATGTATATCCACCAGCACACACCGCTTTACACACACACTGCCTACATGTGTGACAAAGAGTGAGATCAGCACGCAAACTCATTTGAGCTCTATTCAGAGCTGCTGCCAAGGAAGCCAGCAGACTTTTTTCTCCACTTCCTTTTTTTTTTCTCAATGAACGAGTGACGTGCTTCTGCCTCGCTCCACCCAAACCCCCTCCCCACAGGGAACAGAGCGGCCCATTCATACAAGCGCTCAGCCAATCGCCTGCCAGGGGAAAGCGGGGGTGGTCTGTGACGAATAGGTCACCTGTATTACATCACTGGGCTTCAGGAGCAGCGAGCGAGAAAGAGGAGAAAATCAGAATGAAGAGTGAGCCCTCCCCACTCGCTCTTTCTCTCAATTTCTCCAGCATGAGTCAGAGGCAGTCTGATTCCCTTGATGCACTGCGGAAGCATAGCATGACGTCTCCTTGCTCTTTCTCTGTGTGTGTGTGTTTGTGTTTGGAGGGTGGATGGTGGATGCAGCCAATCGCAGCATCCCAGCATTCACTGTCTCTTCTCATTCATAAAAATATGAAATGTGAATGTCGATGGCTGGGTAATGTGGCTGGCCAACATTTCAGCATCTCAAAGATACTGTAGGACTCTTGTATGGTTTACTGCTCCTCAGAACTGATTTCTGAGGAGCATGTAGATTAAAAAATGTAAAAAGGGATAGCTCACCCAAAAGTCCTTAAACAAAGTACAATATGTTCAAATATATCCTTACAATAAAAGTCAGTGGGGTCTACTGTTGTTTTGGACCACAGTGACTTTAACTGTATGAACAAAACATTAGTAATATTCTTGAAAATATCAGCGTATGTAAAAACTTTAAAGATTTGCTAGGTGTGAGAAAAAAGAAAAAAAAATTCAATTTATAAAAACTATGGTGAATTTCAGCCTTGCTTAAATTAAACAGTAAACCAATTGTATATGTTGTTGATATTTTTTATTATATTTGCTCATATTCCGAAGGTGGATGGAAAAATAACTATATGAACCTCATACACTACACAGTACATAGTGTAGATAGCATGGCATCAAATAGCATAGTGCATAGTGTTTAATTTGGGACACATATATTATTCATAATATGAATCGAAAGTTGCATATTTCTGGTTCAGTGTCGGCGAAGAGGTTCTTGAAATGTATTTATGGGGCTGTGGGGCCTCATAAAACCAAAAAGGTTAGGAAACACTGACCTATAGACAGTTTATATGATGGTTACTGATTGCTAGAACAGAATTCAGGTGATATAAGACGAGCAAAAACACAGAAATTGCGCTCATAAACAGAGCGATGAGAGAGAGAGGTGCGGAAAGAAAGTGTGAGCAGAATACAGCAGCCGCCGATGAGTCACCAATCGCTCGGTCGTCACTCCCGGTAACCGTCCACCCTCGCCACGGTAACCAGTCAGCGAGAGTCCTTGCGCCGTTCGATTGACTTTATCAGCACTGAGGCAGAGACACAGACACACACACACACACCAACAAAACATCTACGCCAAGTGTGTGTCTGGAGGAAGGGAGGGGTGGGTGCTGTATGAGTCATAAGTGACTAAAGCCCCCTGCCCCCACCTTTACTAAGTGCTGAGGCGGTACCATGGTACAGCGATTGTATGAGATGGTAATAGCATGGTACTTTGATTAATACCATGGTATTGGGTGATTACCATATTATATAAGCTATTTTCACATTCCTAAAAAGGTCCTGCCGTGGTGTGATAATATTTTTTTTAAAATAATGGTTTTACTATGATACATGTTCTAAAATCCATGTTATCACCATGCTACATTTGATAGTATCACAAGGTAACAGCATGGTACTTATACCATGGTACTGGATGATTACCATATCATAATTATTTAAAAAATATGTGTAAAAATATGTATCACAACTAAAACATGTTCAAAAAATACTGTACTGCCATTGATCATGTTTAAAGTCAAATAAATATTCTAAGATTCATGGTAGTACCATTGTTATGTGATTGTACCAGATAGCATGGAAGGTACTAAATGATCACCAAAAAGAAATAAATAAAAGTACATATATCCAACAAATATAAGACGGAACTGCCATTGTACGTTTTTTTAATTGCATTGTTTTATTTTAGGAAATGCACCACAGACGTTCCATGCTTCCATAAAGTAGCCTGTTATTATCATATCATACCATCATCGAACCCGTGACATTGTTATGGTACACATAAAACATAAAACAAGTTTATTATTATTGCCATTTGGTGACATGAAGTACCTTTAACATCCACGCTTTCATCCACTTTCCATTGCACCAGGGTTCTTACAAACAAACAAACAAACAACAGATAGGCTATAAACAAACTAACTCTATTTCTTATTTCATACAATAACATATATTTAATATTATATACTTACTATATTTATATCTTATAACTTTTATATTTAAGTACTTATAATGTTCTTCAAATCATTCAAAATGTTCTTCATACTAAGTTCACTGAATGGTTCTTTGGGAAAAATGTGTCTTCTATGTCCTTCCTGCAAAAACCTCCTTTTGTAACCTTTATTTTGAAGAATTTATCATCAGATTACCATTAACTCTAAATAAACAACCCCACCCCCATCTGTCACAGTCACACTCCACCTCCCTTCGCATTCAAATGGGACACTGGTCCCCTTCTTGGAAAGCCATCCTGGATATATTTAGGATCCCAGAGCATGAGTGTGTTTGCGGAGATGATTGTCAGTGGTGGGAGCATGTTAGGTTATTAAATGCTGTGCGCTTCCCCCAGGAAGTCACACCAGAAGGAGGAATGAGAGCTGCTGGTTTCACACCTCAAATGGACGGCACAAACAGGCAATAACAGGAGACAGCCTGTGCCTGCTTCTCAAACCCACACAACTGCACTGCATGCACGACCTATTAGACGGGCATCTTTGTATTCAAAACCAGCTGTTTAATATTCTACATTCCACATGATTCATTACTTTCATTTCGCTGACATGATATATTGCCTGTCAATAGGCTCCGGCCGCAACCACAACAGAAATTTGCCCTTGTTGACATGAATATTTTTCCTCTACATCCGACCAAGGAAATCAGGTCAGACTAGTTTTATTGGTTCAGCGACTTCAGGAGACGCTAACAGTTGAAAACAAACCTTCAGTAACAGATGATTATTTCTCAAAGGGGTTTTATTTTTTTTTAGAAGTAAGTAAGAAAACAAAATCAAAAATCTAGTTAAAAAATTTTTTATGGCACTATAAAGTAAACTAATTATAGGGCATTTACTATTGACAATCTTAAAGGTAATCTTAACTTAAAAAAAATAAATAATAAATAATTAAAAAAAAATATATATATATATATAAAGTTACTCATTTACATTAATTTATTATAATATATAAAGTTATTTTGGTTTTTACAGCTAATTATTTTAAATCTATTTGAAATACATTTATTTCATACTAAGTATATTTAAAATCTTAATTAGCATTTTACTGACAGATAACAGAAACTTATAACTTTTTTGATAACTTTTAAACTTGTGCACAATGCACTCTTCAAAAATGTGTTTTAATATCACTGTTAATGAAGATTGTATTCTTGCACTAGTTCCACTTTACCACAATAAAACATACCAAGTATATATTTCATTGTACGTTAGCACTACTTTGGCACAATCAAAGTGCATTAAGCACAAAAATAGCTGTTCCAATTTAGCAGACTTTAAGTATACCAGTTTAGTGTACTAACAGTACAATTGCAGGACTATTTATTGAACACATTAAAATAATTATGTATACTTTGCATGAAATAAATGCATTTGAAATACATTTAAGTATATTCATTTTTCATTAGGGTATACTGGACCCTTACAACAAAGATACACAAAAAGCATTTCCAGTAAACGTTGAACACCAGAGACATTTAATAGCAGTATCTTATTTACAAGCAAATACATGTGCACGGCCAGTGGAATTCAAAGGGTGACCGCAAAGCTGCATGGAAAACTGAACACAAAAGAGTAACTTCCTGTGTCATGGACGCGGCCCAAGGTGACAAGAGCAGACAAGCCACAACAAAATCATGCATGATTAGACAGCGAGAGATCAAACGGGCCCCTATCATGGCCACTGCACAAGGTGGGGGAGAGGCATCCGGCTAAATGTATATTCAAAGGTCGGAAAAATGTGCAGTGCCAACGCACAGTGTTTAAAAGGAGAAACCTTCGACAGCAAAAGTTGCCAGTGCTCAAACATGGGGCTGAATGTTTAATGCAAAAAACAAAACAAAAACACAGCTAATGCTAGATGCCATTCATGCGCCTTCTAACACTTGTAAATACTCCATGATCTCAATTTTTCTATATATTAATAAGACACTACATACATGGCCAATGTCAGAACCACATCAAAAATGCTAACTTAAAAACAGCAACTTTAATTTCATGTCATGTAGGAAGCAAGAGAGAAACAGTAGAAGAGAACAGAAGAAAAGCATTGACTGTTTTAGGTTCAATTCATTTCACTCTGCCATCCACAAAGAGAAAAGCTCTTCATGAACGGTGACCAGCAGTGACTGGTTGCCTTCTCGTCAAACGTCACCGAATGAAGGAGTGAGGAGGGGGGGGGAACACTGAAATAAAAAAAGCAAGACTTCCCCCTGCTGGTTAACAGGGAGTATAGTGCATGCCTTTCCTACAAACAAGATTTCACACATAAGACTTTTTTTTAATACATTACAGACTCGAAAAGAGCAAATAGCACTCAACACCAAACCACTAATGATTTCAGAACATGTACAGAGCTGTTAGCATCCACTACTTTACATCTAGAAACGTAAAAAGAGTATCTTGCTATCTGACACCCCAACTGCCTTTTCAAAAGCAGAGGGTGGGAAAAAAGAAAAAAAGAAGCAGCTCTTCCTCCATCGCTCTGGAATTCTGCGGTCTTCCATTCAGATGAGTAGATAACAGATGGAAGGATTTTTTTTTTTTCTTAAATATATCTTCCCCACTGGGTCAACGGCTCAATGCAGGAATGCGTTTTCATTTCCAGCAAGTGACTAGAGTAGATAAAAAAAAAAAAAAAAAAAAAATGCATTATTCATGAGTTCACTTTACTGGTCTGGACAGTCATTATTATTATAAATGCTTTCAGGGCTGTACCAAAATGCATCTTGCTTCTCAACACAATTGTTTAAAGGGGTCATATGATGCTGCTATGCAATGTGGTTTAAGTTTCAGAGAACCCATTATTTTCCACATGCTGTACATTATTGTTTCTCCTCTATGCCCCGCCTCCTGAAACGGGTCGATTTGTACAAAGCTCATCGTTCTAAAAAAGTGAAGTGAGCTCTGATTGGCCAGCTATCCGGTGCACTGTGATTGTCCTGAATACAGCAAGCTTCTGATGGAAATGTTAGAGCACTTACCATAACATGATGCCGTGTCCCGACGCTAAGACACCCAAACAATTATTGCATTCAGTGTGGACATAATTACTGATTATAATGTCTTCGTACTGCCTTTTACACATCTTCCATAAATGTGCTAAACACACTCTTATATTCTGTATATATTCTGGAATGTTCTGCTCAAGTTTGTTACGAATACAACTTGACCACGGATTTATAGTTGTGTCCTCTTTTGGAATCACAAACAAAATAGCGTCACTTTCACAACGACACACAGCGTCTCCAGAACATGGCGCCCGCAGCAACACTACAGCGAGAATAATAGCTCCGCCTTCTTTCTTTGCGGAAACATTTGGGTGGTGTTTGAAAAGAGGGGGCAGGTGTTTTAGGGGGGTGTGGAAAAGTCAGAACTTTAATAAAGAATATCTCTTTGGTTTTGAGACTTTCGTTTTTGCAACTGTAGGGATCTCGAGAGCTTGTAACGCTGCAAAGAGAAAAGGAAACCTACAACTTTTTTACGCACGCACCAGTGGACTGCAGTCTGCGGTCGAATTGCAAGTGTCTTGGTGGAAGATCTCAGCAAGAACTAGCACATGCGTGTCCATGAGGATGAGTTTGTCAGTGTTTAATGTTATGCCAGCATCTGTGGCTGTTTTCATGGTGAGAAAATATTATATCAGGTTTTAACCATTTATTCTCCCTAAAACTGTACTTGCAGTAACTGTTAAAAGTCTCTTCAAAATAAGTACATTTCCTCACAGGGAAACATGCTTTAGGGTTAACAGGTTTTGGCAGACAGAACATGTTGGAGGATCTTCTAATATTAATAATGTATGTGTCATCCTGGAATTACTTATTCTTAAGTGGGTATAAACTGATCCTATTGGTTGGAAAATTGGGACCAGTTACATAGAATATGGATCCCACTGTTTGCCATTTGTTATTAACACAGGAACAATGATTGATTTTAAAATCCATTAGGGGTCAATAATGCATCCTTTTCCTAAGAGAATATAATGCACTGTAGTACTTAAAGCAGCTGGTGGCAACACACTGCTTTGTTAAATGCTTTATTCCATTAGTGTTCATCAAATCCTGTGATTTTTTTTAGTTGGTCTCAGATGTTTAACTTTCTATGCTAATACTTATATCTACAAGTTATAAAATACTTGTATAAGCAGTCAAACGAGAGTTATTTAATACAATGGATCCTGAAAAGAGGGTGTTCATAACAATATGTCGTGGGGAAAGGGTTTTAATTTAACCTTGCATACTTTTAAATATTGATTTTTCGAGACATAAAAAAATAGAAGCAGCTGCCTTTAAACATTTAGAAAGGATATGATAATATGATTATAATCAACATTTGAAGGCAACATTTTTTTAGAACTTCATTTACTAAACACAAAATATCTTTGCCGTCATATTAAAGATACTTTAATATATGAATAACCTTTAATAGATGAAGAGAACTCTGGTTCGCGGAAGAGTAGAAACGGAGTCTGCCATTTTCCGGATCTTGGCGTAGTTAATAAAGCCTCTGAGGAAGAGTAGGATACCTGTAGGTCATAAAAGCTCAATTGAGTCAAACGGTTCAAACGGCCTTTTAACTGGGCTGAAATGCAACATTTGTTTACTGCACAAAACCTTAAATGAAGAACGCCATTAAACTTGATAAACATTAAACTATGTTTAAGAACCTTCTTATCATGAGACTAATTTACAAGCAAAGCATTTCATTTGTGTTATGTGGACTCACTTACCAAGCACCAGAAACACCCACCATAACCAGTACTGTCCATCAAAGTAAGCAGGGAAATAAGTTGAAAACTGAGAACGAAAAGAAAGAGTTGCACAGATAAAGCACTGATCATGTCCAGGCTTGTAATGTCATGAAGAAAAAGCATCACAGCACGTTTGAATAATTTAGTCAGATTTGTTGTGGTGATTACTAATGTGGGGTAATGTGCTTCTGCAATGTTCTCACAAACCCAGCCAAGCCAAAATGGTTAACCAATAGATATACTATCATAATGTGTAAAATCAGCTGCGGATTCTAGGTGGAAACATACCCGTACAATGAGAATCCATTTGATGAGGGACAAACCAAACCCAGATATGGCGCCATAACGCCCGGCTGCTGAGGTTGTAAGGCAGAATGACAGAAAAAAGCCAATCCAGTTGAAGAGGAATGCCACTGAGGAAATATAAGATTTTCAATAGATTAGATGGAACAGTTCATTCCCATTCAAAAGCATACAAACTTGACCCTCAACACCAGCATTTTCTATCGGTTACTTTTCCCCCCTTTCTTTTTTTTTATTTGGTTGGTAAAATACTTAACTTATGTTTGGAAAGTCTCGTTTTAATGGGAAGTAGATAAAACGGGCGTTTCCATGAACCCTGTCTTTCCTGAAAACACTTACTGAAACACGTCAACATGAAAATGCCGTCATTGCCTATCTGCAGCTGGTCAGCATCCTCAAAGTCATCTCTGGCCACAAAGTCATCATCCTGCAGGAAAATATACAGAGACAGAGATGTCCATCAACTCTAAATGAGTAACGGAGACAGAAATCATGGGGTGCTGACATGAGAAGTCAATTTTTTCAATGTGAAGGACCTTAGCATCAGGAACGAGTGGATGGTGTCTGGAGTATTAGATGTTTGTCTGGAGCACTTGGCTGCATATTACATAAATGAAGCATAGTAATAGAGACTTTGCATCTTTTATCTTTTGTGGAAAGATGAAGCAGCTAACTGCATTGAATCTCACAGCAGCAGCATCGCAAAGCATTACATCGTAAACAAATTGCCAAACATTTTTTCGTCTATTAATGATGGCTCTAAATCGATAATGCGTTCATGCAATAGCAAGGGACACTGATACGATTCCCTATGCGACGACATGAGTGAACCATTAAAGTGACAAACCCGCTCTTTAACAACAAATCATTTCAGACAGAGGATCAGAACGAGGGTTGAAGATATTTGAAAGATTTGTACAAAGCACTGCACAAATGTTATAAGTGGCCATTAAAGTGGCCACAACATCTAAAATATATATATATATTTATAAAAAAATAAAATGTGGATTGACACGAGAGATTGCGATAATGGTAGAAGAGTGTGTGTGGATGCATTGGGCCTCGTATAATTCACAGAAACATACAAACACCTAAGTAACAATAAAGCAACACTTTAAGAGAGGACTTGGCAGACAAGGAGCTTCGTGGTGCTTTTACACTTGGTTTGAATTATAGTTGGACTGCTTACCAACGATTCAGCTCAATTTTAAGGACAAAACACATCCGTAAAACAGCAGAGGATGTAGAGTGAGCTACTGTAGGAATACTGCATGACTTATGCTGTCCTAAACACGAGAATACTAAATGCATACTAAGTGCTTCTAACTAAAGCATATAGTTTAGAGTGGGTTGCCCTGTCATGTGCTTTGAAGGATGTGTGTGCCATTTAACGCAGCGATTCAATCAGTTAACATTGCTTTCATTTTTTTCTTTGTCATTTTTAATTTAGCCGTTTTCACTTTCGCTTTCAAACGGTGAGCTGCTGAATTTCAGCTGAGGGGAGCTCACATGAACCATACCCCAGACCAGCTTTTAAAACCGGACTCATTTTCCCACACCCAAGATTGGAAAACTGTACAAACTGAACTAAGCTAGTGTGAACCAAAAGCGATTGAGTGAAAGTACTTCAAACCATCTACATAAAAAGTATTTGGTAGAGACATTTCTTTGGATTTTTTGCTGATTTTAAAACAACACAAGTTTAAATGTAGACATTGCATGGGTCTACTCTAGCATTGGGATACTTGGACGTTTTACAATGGAACCACATAAACTACATTTTCAAAACTGAATCTGGCGTGGGGTTCATTCAACCCTATCAGACATGTTTCATAGGTTGTCTTTTAAAAAAAGATTGTTGGGTTCACTGCTGGGGGGTAAGCAACAGAATATTCTCGATATTTCAAGACATTTTTAAGTTAAAGCAGTTTTAGTTTAGTTTTAGACAACCAAGGTGTTATAAGAACAGATGGTAGCTCCCAATGATATTTGGCTGCATGTGTGCAATGTAAAGATGCAACATCACAGAGGATTAAAGAGTGGGTAATATATTTTTTATTTTTAAAGTATCCTAATATTGTGCTGGAGTCCCCTAAAACCGGTTTAAAATGCATCCAAGGTGACAAAACATTGTAATTTAATATAAGAGTCGTTTTGCAATGGTTCATTCCAATCAGTTCAGATCGTAAGGTCCCTCCCTTCCATAAACCAACTCTGCTCTGATTGATTGGCCAGTTGACCAAGTCTTTTTTGATTGGTGTTTCAGTATCCAACGTTTCCATAATTTATTTTTGTGTTGAAAGATAAAAAAAAAAAAGGTATCGATATTGCTTTACCAATTGGAGCCAGAGTCTGAGAATAAGGATGATGCAGTCGCAGTCGCTCAACCGGAAACTCCATGGCAAGCACGACTTGATCAGGACGTTTTTCAGTAGTAGGTTTTGCACTGACAGGCTGTGGTTCGGAGACACTTGTTGGTCCAAATAAAGAAGGTATGGAGTTATCTTTCATGGACAAATGTTTAGCAAATCCCACGTTTAACTCTCCAAGATTAGAAAAACAGTCACTGGTATAATGACGAGCGCACAACAAAAGGTTCTTGTTGTACTGCTTTGGTATCGTGGAAAACATGAAGTTTAACCACTGATTCTTTGCTTTCACAGCGCAGAACACAGCGTCCTCTTGACATGATGTAAACTAGCATAAAGACTAGCAGAAGTGTTTGTGGGCAGGCCAGATTTCACAAGGAGGCGGGGATTATGCAAATATGTTACCTAGCGACGCACATCAGTAACAGGCAGAGGATTTGAAAATGAAACGGCTCGTTAAGGCGATTCGGAGTCAACTCTTTGTCTCGAGAGACAATATCTTTATTAATCATGCACTTTTTGGATTCATAACTTTGCAGGCCGTTTACATTAAAAGGACAGCTGCTTTACAAACTGCAAATATGATATTTAAAAATCCCCCAAAAAACATATAACCCGCTCTTTAACAGTGCAGATGTCTAAGAAGGTGAAACTTGAACCAGCCTCAATCTGATGCGAGTAAGAGTAAGGAAAATGTTTCGCCACATGCAGAACTGTCATTTTGCCAAACTACGCATGATTGCACAATGCCCATTAAAGCACTGCTTGAAAAACAATTCTCAAACAAATCAATACTGGATCACTTTAGAATACTTGTTAACCATTAACTACGACTTTTCCCTTCAATAAAGGTTTTATTTGCTTCTTATTAATAGTTATTGCGGTTGTTGTTAAGTTTACGTATTGGCTAGATTAGGGATGTAGAATAAGGCATTAATATGTACTTAACTAGCACTAACGGCAAATAATATGCATGCTAAAGCGCAACTAATTGGTGTAACTGTAAAATAAAGTGTTACCAAAATAGTTAATATATAACTAACGAGATTATAGTATTTTTTAATATTGCAGCAAGGTCTCAAAGGAATCACTTTCATCAAACATTTTTGAAGCTCCTTCGAAAGGTGTTCTGAATTTTATATATACAGATGATTTTGGCAAATTATTAAACATTTCCACATAGGGTTGGGTCGATAGACGATGTCATCGACCTTCGCCGATGGCCGACATCACGATCCTGAGCTGACATCGTACAATGCCAAATTGGTCGACATCGCCCAACCCTATTTCCACAGACACATAAATAGAATTCAAATAGCAAAATATCTTCAAGAAAAATGTTTCACAAACTCCATAGCACATAAATTTCATCACGCCTAAAACCTGAGACACCAGGGGCGACATTTCATGGCCTGAGAAGCACCAAATCAGTGCTGTTATCCAAATGCGAAAAACATGCAATGATTGCTGGTAATTGTGATATTTCTCTGCCCAGCAAATTACATAACAAAAATAAATATACACCTATAATTGTAACCGGTTCAAGCCAGAAAAACAGGGCCCTGAGGTCTTCCTAGACTGATTTCACCTTCACCACACTTTACAGTCTCACACACTCAGTTATTGTACCTCCAGCGCACAGCGAGTTACGTCATCGAATGTGTCCAGACGTTCCCTGTGCTGTACGCAAGCAGTGTGTGGCAGAGAAACAGAGCAGTGAACAGGGGAAACATCACATTAAAACAGCATTTCCTGTGGTAATGCTAAGGTTTTTTTTCCTTTTCCTTTTGTTCCAGAGCTGGTTGGAAGATTTGCGGTACTTACTCGGCCTGACACCAGTGGGATAGTGGCCTCTGCTTTGGTTCGCTCTGCCTCATCGTACGATGGTAGAGATGTGGCCACATTGTAAGATGGGGGCTTGGGAAACGCTGCATCATCTTTGTAATCAAAATATGCTGAGAAGAGTGGGGGGGAAAAATGTATTGCAATAAACACAACTCAGAATTAAAAAAACAAATTTCTATGGGCCCTATGAATGTTGCATACCGGCGCTGTCAGCTGATAAACTACTGTATGGGGGCGGAGGATCACTGGCCATCTGAGCTCCCTCCTCTGGCTCCTCTTCATTGGGCAGCTGGTGAAACAAGAAAATTCAATCAGCTGTATGAAATCTTCAACTTCCTCCCAAGTTTAACTGTTACACGGTCGCAAACCCTGTCAAAGGCAACTGGAAAAAAAAAAAGATCTGGTACAAGTAAAACCTGATTTGAATGTGTTCAGTTTAAATACCAGTGCTGTCAGTGTAAATACAAAGTAAAACTGCACACCATCACAATGTGATTCCATCACGAGTACAACTCTAAGTTTAAACTCACATGACTTTCCATGCACTCATCACATGCCCACGCACTAAACACTCACGTTCCAGAAGTGATCATCTTTACCATTTTACAAATCAGGGGAAAAAAAGGGCTGCCAAACTGCACTTTGTTAATGACGACCAGAAGTGTATTCACACATTATATAAAGCAACATCAATGGAAAAACTTTATTCATGTTTTATTCACTACACAGCCACATAATAGGGGTGTAATAGGATTACACAAGTTGTGTAAATGCAGTATTATTACAACTGCTAAATAGTGTAGGCCTAGTATTATGCATTTCTAATACCTCTAAATGATCAACATGGTCAAAGGTTTGCTGAAAAACCTGTAACACAAAATATACTATACACCGTCTGCTCTATAATGCATACTATGCTTAATCTTTTTTTAGTATAATTCCAAAAAAATGTCCATCTTCATAGTGTAGGAGGCGTGTCTCATTGGTTTGAAAGCTTTCATAGATTTTATTCATTAACTTTAATATTGTTAGTAATATTTCAAGGTAAACATTTCTGGATTGAAGCAACGAACTGATTTTAGGCAAGTACACACAAAATCTCACAGATTTACATTATAAGCTAACTGAATGTCTTTGGTTATTTTATAATCGTGTCAATTACAGCATCTACTGTAAACCAAGCTCACTGTTACACACTTTTATTTCAGGTTTTATATCAGGTGTGACAGAATTACACGTACCAAGCTTACATAGATTACATCAATGGTAACATTCTTTTCCAGATCGTTTAAACATTTTATGGTTAATCATGTTTTCAGATATTCACCATTGTGATATCATAGTTTATACAGTTGATCAAAGCACAATGGTATTACCATCTCTGATGACAGAACTGTACCATATAAAGGTTAGTGCAATAACCTTGGCCAACCTTTATATGTCACTGAGTAGGATGCTTCTTAAAAATAAATAAAATACAAATACCTTTGCCAACATGTCTGCTGTGGTGTGATATTACATTACAATGGCATCTAACGTTACTTGGCGTCAGCTCAGTGCTCTTACCAGATCTTATTATTTGTCAATTTAGTAAACAAGCCCGTTTCTGGCTTCATAAACATCTGCAATATGCTTGCATGAAGTTAACTTTCCTTGCATGGCTTACTGTAAAAGAGTTAAGTGATTTGAAAACTTTGACGTAAGAAAGAAACAACTGCATTCGCAAACATTCTTAAATCAAGAACTGGTTAGACGCTAAATGTTCACAGACGTTCGCAATGTAAGTGTTATGTCATGCCGCTATCGTTTAAATGGACGTTATTCGTTTCAAAATACTGCGGCCCGCATCCTGTCGGAGCCTCGGTGTTTCCCAACAACACTCCCCGCCGTGGAGGCGCCTGCTCCACGTTTGCTTTACAAATAACCGTGCCAAGAGTTCACTCACCTGCTGATATCGCCCACTTGGCTCCGCCATCCTCAGAGAGCTTAAATATAACGATGATCCCAGAACAGACACTATTCACACAGCAAATTGTCTAAATAAAATTATATATAGATAGATAGATAAGGGCAAAGCCACAGCCCTCATAAGATCAAATTTGTCTTGGAGCTTCCTGTGATGTCAGTCAGACAGTTGTGAGATGCAGTGCTCACACAGGACAAATCGAGCACTACATTGACATCAACCATGCATTTCCTACATTGTAAACACACCATATTATACACATATTGCTCTTTATATAACCTATAATTACACGTGACTTGGTCTAAGCATTTTCATACTTCTGCAGAGGTACAAATGTTTTACATTTAGCCTATGCTTCAACATTCATTCTTTATTGATTTCAATTGTAATTGTGATTCAGATGTTTTCAAGTAGTTTTTATTAAAGGCTGGTTTCAGTGGAACTAAAATGCTGTTTGTTATTTGTGAAAGAAACTAGGAAGAGAATAAAACTGATGTGTCTGTAACACTTAAAAATAAAGTCATATTAGTTTAATGCTAGTAACCGTTTCCACCTCCATTGGTGCTTTTATGGAATTGGAATCTCTGATTTGCCCCGTTTCGTAATTCTGGCCCATATAGTCATTTAAAAGAAGCATCATACATCTATCAGAGTAGTTTGTGACAAAACAGGCTTACTTCAGGTGCTTTAAAGCTGTAGCAGGAAATACAGGCTACAGAAACTCATAGTCTATGCTCTGAATATATGACATATGAGTGATGTTAATATGTGAAGTGTCAGATGCTGATACTGCTGAAAGATGTGTTCTTTTAAGCAAAACCCACCAACATGCTTCAAACACACGATCTCTTAAAGAGCAGAGTGGCCGGAGATTTCACATCGTACTAATGCATGCAAAGCAAGACATGTATTTATTTTACATAATATTTACAGCAATAATTGAAAATGAATTATAAAAATATAGATTGAAAAAAACTGTAAAAAATGTAATTGCTATATAATACATATTAAAATTAAATTAAAACTAATTAAAAACAAAATATCATACATTGAATATCATACTGCCTCCTTTTCAATGAATAATTTCATGCCTGGAAGAACCTAAACTCAACTAAACTAACAAAAAAAAAAAAAGAAAACCAACAACCTTCTGACAGCTATGCTTTTATAACCTCTTGATTGGATTATTGTAATACTTGTGTTGTCCCATGTTGCTCAATTAGTTTAATTGCTGCAGCCAAATCTTTATAAGTACGATCATGCTACTTCCCTTTTTTACGAGCTCTTCATTGGCTTCCAGTTCACATAGGATTCATTTTAAAATTCTCCTATTTGTGCATACATATTTATGATTTAAACAATTTCCTTGTTGTGAAACGTTTCATCTCTACCAGAGACGTCACATCAGGCCATCAGAAACTACTTATAAATGCAGATGGAGCCTTTTCTGTGGTGGTGTCATGCTGCTCCTTCTCTCTGTTTTTAAATCTCTTCTGTAAAAACTCTTGTAAGGACGTCTTTAGCTCTCAAAAGATGCTGATGCTCCTATTTTTGTATGTTATTTCCTGTTTTGACTATGTGACATTGAACAGCACTATTTTATATATATATATATATTATTTTTTTTTTATAAATAAAGAGAACTAGATAATAATATGTAATGCGTGAAGCAGAGACTCCTGGAAACGTCCAGAAATGTTTCATTATTATACAGTGAAACTATAATGCAGTATTAAAACTTTTTTGTATTCAGTGTAATGCAAAGCCATTTTATAAAACATTTACTAAAAGATAATGAATTTAGCATGCATTTATGATTATAACGATTGACAAACGTTGCATAGCCCCAGTTAATCTGAATGCAAGATAAAGGTCTGTTTCTGGCACAGTTGTTTATTGTGTATGAGTATCTCATAGTATAATGTTCATTACCACTGTGTCTTTTGGATGAAGTTCACCATGATCTTAAACTGTTTAAAGAACATTACAATATATGTGTGAATCCGTCTCTCATACTTCAGGACAGGAAGATTATCAGTATAATACATCTGAGTTTTCATGTTGAATATGAAATAGAACAGACCTAGCACTGTTATTAAAAATGAATGTGTAAATTATCAGTGAAAATGTATCCAGGCCAGAATTCAACTTGTATCATCTATGAGAGTGTGCATTTTGATGATTGGTTAAACGGTTAAAATGATCTTAGCACTAACATTTGTAACCTTACCAGCCCGATTGTTTGGCGTTTCAACCACAAGAACAACAGACAGTGTTTGCACAAAAACCAAGCACAGAGAACTAAAATGTTCCTCACAGACACCAGCGCTAAAACATTAAAAAAGCGGTAACAGTTTTAACACACAGAGCCGCAGTTGGAGTGTAGGGAGAGGTTTATTCAGTTCTTTTAAAAGTGCCTTACATTACGACTTGAGGTAAATCCATATATCATTACGAAGAACATTTCAGGACACGACAAACCTGCTTTCAAATATTGACTGATACAGTTTCCCTGTGTTTTTAACATGTTTTTTTCTTTCTTTATGTAATCCTATTTAAGAACAACATGGCACGTTACAAAAAAAAAAAAAAACACTGAAACTTCAGGGAAGATCGAAAACCAACAGACCTTAATGAACTGAGTGGTACATTAAATCACAGTAGAGGTCCTTTTTGCATCGCTAACAAAGTCATCGCTTAATGCTATAGCGCTCTGTCATTTGAAAATCATTCACATATTAAACAAAAAAAAAAAACTTATTGCTTTTTTGCCAAACATTCTATAAAACACTTATTCATGTGCAAACTGTCTTGATAAGGACTGTATTATGCAGGGCACCCTGTGTGTGGGATTTTTGGAGAAAGGGACTGGGTGTTTAGTACACCCAGGAGATGGGCACCCACTGTGGGGTTGAGGAGGCTCTCTCGATGGCCTCCTCCACACCCTTAACGCTCTCATCTACATCGTTGTTGACGAGCATTTCATCGAAAAAGTGTCGGTATGCGCTAAGGATGGTGTCCGATTCTTTCTGGATGTTCTGCACCGCCTCCGACTGAAAAGTAGAACGGAAACTTTGATTACAAATCTTTTCAGCATAAAAAAATGAAGACTGTTGTGTTATATCCTTCAGGCTCTGGGGCTTAAAGGATAAATAAATGTTTCTAACCTGATTGGCAGTGTTTGTAGGAGCAATGAACATCACGAGAGGAGCGAACTCTGCTGTTCTGAGCACTTTCAGCGTCTGAAAAAAAAACGAAGGCTCATTTAAAATTGCTAAATCTATCTACATAATGCTAGGGATCAAATGCTATATTTTATTAGATTAACGGTTGACTCTGACCTGTGGTTCCACATCCAGCACGGCGATTTTCCCTTGCTCGTGAATCTTGTGGACAGTTTCCATCTTTGTCCCGAACATGTGTCCCTGGTAACTGCCGTATTCGAGTAGCTCATTCCCGATTATACATTTGGTCATTTCATCGTTGGAAACAAAGTAATATTCTTTGCCATTCTCCTCGTCCTTCTTCTGGGGTCTAGTGGTGTCTACAATGAAAAATGGTATGGTTTTTATAAATGATGA
>JAUMHG010000069.1:11058838-11079078 GCA_032359395.1 Enteromius anoplus
ACACCAAGACAACTGACGAGTGGGCGGAGACATGAGTGAACACTGAGAAGAGTTCCTGAATGAAAGCAGACATAAAAACACAAAGTTCGCAGGAGTGCCCTCCAGTGGCCAGCGCTGGAATCTCCAGCTGATCATGACAATATGCTTATAAATCAAGAACAAGGCATTTATAGCTGTATTTATAAACTGCTTACTAATGACTGTTAAATTTGGAACAATGCTTTATAAAGGATGAATTTACTATGTATTAATGCTTAACTAATGATTCATATATTGTGCAGTTATTATAAAGTGTTACCCACTTGGGTAATGCATCATCATCATCATGCACTTATATCTGAATTTGGAGTTCACAAGGCTCCATATATTTTTACAAGAAGACTATAGCACTTGGATGTATAGTAATAACAAAGCATTACAAATATTGCAAGCGTATATGCAGGCTTTATGTTTTTTTTTGCTTCTCATTTGATGTTAATGATTCATTTTAAAACAAAGTGATTCATGCATATGAAATTAATTGTAAGCTTTCATTTGTCTCCAGCTAAACATTGTAACATCACATACACACAAAAAGGAGAAAACAACAGGAACATAATATTTTGTTTGCAAACCTGTTGCTTTGGTTATCAAAGGAGACTTGTCTTTTTTATTATTATTAGCAGTATTATAATAAATGAAATGTGTTAATGGAATGTACTCCTGACGGAAAATCTTTATATTTGTTGTGTTTTCGTTGCATTTTCCCCAGGCCTAGTAAAAGAACTGATCTGCACATGAAACACTATCCAACATACATCTGTAGATGTAACAAACAAAATAAGTCACAGGTTTTATTTCAGCATATTTATTTAAACTGCATACACGATACATATTTATTCAATAAATCTAATGGTTTGTGGATGTTTGGTTTTTCTCTATAGTGTGAAATCCCTATATTTTACGTAACACTTCATTTGATGTGTGTTACCAGAATGCCTTTGCTGCTAGTTCTCTGCAGTGTCGTAAGTGAAACTGGGGACTTTGGTAGCGTGGGCTGGAAAGGTTTCGGTGACCTGTTCATCATTCTCTAGCAGTGAGCTGCAGATTTAAGAGTTACAAAGTTCAAAGATTATTATGGCTGCATTTGTGGTTTAGCTGGAATGCAAAACAAGAGTTTTGAAACAAGCTCTTGTCACTTCCTGTGGGGGCAACGATAAAAGTCATGGGCTTGAGCAGCCTTGCAGTAAATGTTTGAGAAGTAATTCTGGTTTAAGTTGTTTCAAATGATTGTTAAATGTTTATAAAGAAATTAGTCAGAATCAGATCAGTTTTTTTGTATGTTTACAATATAATATACAGTATATATATAGTATATAACACCAATTATTGTCCTTTTCCCAAGATAACAGCTCTGAGTTTTTTTTGTAATGCCTGAAGTGTTTAGAGAACACCTGATAAGAGAAAAGAGACCACTCCTTCCAAGGGCGGATTTAGTGAATTTGGGGCCTCAGGCAAGAATAGGAATGGGGCCCTATATTTGCACACATTTTCTTCAATCAACCTTGAGGTTCCTTTTTTGTTGTCAAAGTTGCTGCTGCACATTGGTGCCTCATAGTTAGGTCCAGTGTTTTTCATAGTTTTCATGTACATATTATAATTCTTTCATTAACATTTGCATTCATTAATTTAGCAGACACTTTTATTATTTCATGCTGTAGACCACGGAATAGCAATTGATTTACAGTTGAGATACAAGAAGTAGGCAGAAGTATACATTATTACAGTATATTACTTATTATATTTACAGACACAAACCTGTTTAGGCTACACATAGTCTAATATATCCACATACTGTATTCAGATGCAGCTAAATTCTCAGCAAGTGTTTTCATTGATATACCTTAGTGTTTCTGTTGTCATAAAACGGGATGAATATGAAATAATAACAGAACAATGATTGAGTCGTCGTCTGATAAAATCAAACAGTCTACACATAAGATAATGACAACAGCAGTGCTTGCATGTGAAATTTGGCGCAATCAGTAGAAATTTGTAATTCGTTCAGTACTGAGATGTAAATTTGCAGACGCTCCCTAAAGCAGCCTAGGCCTTTATTGCACTCCGAGTTTAGAATAAAGAATAAAAACAAAATCCTCGTTTGATCCTGGCGTTAAACCTTCCCCGGAGTTTTCAAACTAAAACAGGGTCTGCAGCCTTTTCAAGTGTCCGTTTTTGAGGGTGGAAAACGCTGGATAGTGTCACGAACGAACACGGAGGCAGTTAAATCCATGTGCAAAGTATGTTTATTGGTCTCACAGAGCAGGTCAAGCAGGCAATGGTCAGAAATGGCGAACTTACAGTGTCAGAGGCAAAGCAAATACAACTCCAGAAACAGTGCGAGAGGTCGAGCGATGTACAAACAGTATCCAGGGAAGCAGACGAGAATCGGGAAATGGGAATGTAACGAGAAACAGGCAAGATCAGCAACGGGGAATGAAACAACTAATAACAAGACACTGGAACTGGGGAAACGCTTGGGTAGGACGAGCCGTACACAACGATCAGCAAAGAGACAGACAAACAGACAGGTATTGGTATACAGTATCGGTATACAGGTGGTACTGATTGAATGATTGAACTAGCAACAGTTGTGGGGGAGAGGTGCATTCTGGGAAATGGAGTCCGGATATGAAAACAGACACAAAAACACATAGAGTTCATAGAGAGCTGGAGTCCCATCAACAGTCTTTAGCTAGCAGCTCCATGCTGGGCGTGACAGATAGGCGTAAAGTTATGCTTTTTAAAACGAAAATGCTCCTAGTGTAAACGGCGCCTTAGAGAAGCAACATGTCTGAGTTTTTCAGTGAACGAAGCAGACGCAAAGAGAGGTGCCCAGCGGGAAAGATCGAGAGACCTCGTGCGGCAGTCAGTATCAGATACATAAAATTTTTGTTTGCTACAAGCAGGAAACAGACGAAGCACGTTCAACTCTGACACACAAACGGTCCTGGTAATAAACACTGTAACCATTCACCTGTCCGTGCTTAATGTGCATCGGGTGAAAAGCATTTTGGGGCCCATTATCTTTCGGGGCTCAAGGCAGTTGCCTACCTTTGCCTAATGGGTAAGTCTGCCACTGACTCCTTAATCACTCCATCACTCCAGTCCTGTCTGACAACTGAACATGCTGAAGATTGTTTTTGGATTAGTGAGGAGAATATTTCTTAAACACCTCCCAAACAACATGCTTATGTAGGGGTTGTTTGACTATTTTTTGACCCTGAGACTATTTCCTGCAGTTCTCCAGCTGTGGTCCTTGCAGGGTATTTAATAATTTTTCCTGATTGTGGAAATATAAATTTTCACTACTCTAGTTTTTTTCTTAAAGCCACTTCACTGATTTGTCTCTAGAATGTCTCTTCACTGGAATTTTGTAATTTTTCTGAATGAAAGATCAAAAGCATAAACAATGCAGATTTATTTTCACAGCCACTTTTACCAAGGATGTCAATATTAGTGGAGGACACTGTAAATCATACTGTATATAAGAAGAAAAAAAAAATCTTTAATGGTTTTACCCTTTTCTCTTCTTTAATTAGCATGGTTAGGGTTAGACTTAGACTTGTGCTTTTATTTGGAAGACATTTTGAACTTTGTCATTTTTTTTTCACCTTCCCTGAAAAAATAAATACATATTCCCATTGTATGTGCATACTGATTTTTCATGCAACAAGTTTGCTTTTTTTATTTTCTTTGCTGATAATACGCAGATTCACCTTTGACATATGAAAATAATTGTGGTTCAAATTTACTTTTGTTCAAACCAAAACAGAGATTACGATTTTTGCTACCAGAGGATGCTCAGACATTGACACTTATTTAGGTAGTTGGCCAGCAAATTGTCATGGCCCAAAAATAAATCTAGGTGTTTTTAGCTTGACCTGGATTTGAAATTTGACAAGCAGAATAATGCTGTTAAGAGTTGTTTTTAGTTTTTAGGTCTTTAACTGGATTTAAAGGATACATTTAGAAAAGGTTATATTTATAAGGCTATATAAATGCCTTTATTTTGTCTTACCTGGACCATGTAATGTTTTTTTTATTTTTTATTTGGGGTCTTGTCGGACCATTTTTTTCATGCTTATACTTAGTTGAGAATGTGGCAGCTAGTCTGTTTGTGAGCACTAAGTCAGCATATCTCTTCTATTTTGCCCTCTGTCTGTGGTTTTCTGTGTTGACTTTTCTATTGACCTACTTTCATTGGCCTAGTTGTCCTACTTAAATTTTTCTGTTCTTCTGTGTTGCATTCATTAATTCATTAAAATATCACTTGCTTTTGTTTTTATGCATTTATATAAATTAATTTCAAGCCCTATTCGTGCTGGATTAGTTGCCTGTATAACAAACTAAGATGAACAAACATCTCAGGGTTATGCATATAACCCCTGTTCCTTGAAGGAACGAGACACTGTGTCGAAACGCATTTGGGGAACGCCTTCAAGCGTGACCGCTCTGAATCTCCTGTGAAATCTGTCTAGATTAAAGTCAGGTGTGGCCCCCTCAGGTAACATCACTGACTGGGTGCTAAAGAGCACCTGCGGTGAATCAGACTGTAGCCACATAAATGAAGCAAGCATCGGTAGGGATGCTGTGGGTGTGGCAAAAGACGCAGTGTCTCGTTCCTTCAAGGAACAGGGGTTATTTGCATAACCCTGAGACGTTCCTTTTCAAGAACTTCAACACTGCTTCGAAACGCATTTGGGAACGATATACCCATGCCTCCAGACCCACAACTCCCTGCCTGTGTGGAGCAGCACAACTAAGGCATAAGGACTGCCGAGCCTGGGGTAGATGGGCGATCCAGCCCGTAGAATCTCACAAAGGTCAGAGGGGAAGACCAGCCCGCTGCGTTGCAGATGTCCTGCATCGGAACACCTGCTAAGAAGCCTTTAGACGCCGCCACATTCCTAGTTGAATGCGCTCTGACTCCCATCGATGAGGGGAGACCAGAGGATATATAAGCCAAAGAGATAACATCCACGATCCACCTACTCAGGGTCTGCTTAGAAGCAAGGAGACCCCTCTGCGGAGGGCCGAAGCAGACGAATAACTGATCCGATTTCCTCCAAGATGCAGTCCTATGGACATAGGTATCCAGTGCTCGCACTGGACATAAACAGTGTAGTCCTTCTTTTCCCACTCCATGGCTGGGAGGAAGGGAAAAGGCCTGTAACTGGACAGGTGCAGAAGGTGCTGTGGGCACCTTGGGAATATACCCCGCTCGCGGGAATAGAAAGACCTTAGCCAAACCGGGCGCAAAATCTATACATGAAGGGGCTACTGAAAGAGCCTGTAAGTCCCCCAATCCCTTCATAGCGGTGAGCGCCACTAAGACCGCAGTATTAATGGGGAGGATGTGGTCTGAAACCTGCTCCAGGGGCTCAAAGGGGGATGATTGTAGAGACTGGAGTAGTACCGCTAGGTCCCAAGTTGGGACTCGGGGTCGAGTCACTGGCCTCAGCCTACATGCAGCCCTGAGGAAACGAATGACGAACGGATGTCTTCCCACCGAACGCTCTTTCACTGGAGAATGAAACGCTGGTACAGCTGCTACATACACTTTTATAGTGGAATGAGCCAAGCCTGTAGCCAACCTTGACTGCAGGAAATTCAAAACTGTGCCAATCGGGCAGTTTATGGGATCTTGCTGATGGTCAGCACACCAGGAGGTGAAAAGTATCCATCTCAGGATATACAGTCTTCTTGTCGAAGGAGCCCTGGATTGGAGAATAGTTTGTACGACCTCGGCCGATAAACCAGACTCCATGAGTTGCGCCCCTTCAAGGGCCATACCCATAGGTTCCACAACTCCCTTCGTCGAGAAGGGAGACCAGGTTCGCAAACCATACTTGGCCCGGCCAGAACGGTGCTACTAACAGTACGCTGACCTCATCTTGGCGGACTTTCTCCAAGATTCCTGGGAGCAGGGGACTGGGGGAAAAGCATACAGCCGTAGCCTCGGCCACGTCTGTCCCATCGCATCCACTCCCAGTGGAGCTGGATGAAGTAAAGAGAACCAGAGGGGACATTGTGCATTCTCCAAATAGTAGCAAAGAGGTCCACTTGTGCTTGATAGAAGACTAACCAGATCTTCTGCACTACATCTGGATCAGGTTTCACGCTTTTTACTGTGCTGAGAATACACTCGATCCGAGCGGGCTTTATCTTTGCATGCATCGTGACCGAGTCCCATAGTACGCCCAGATAAACGACTCTTTGCCTCGGCAGGAGTACGCTTTTTGAGGTGTTCAGACGTAGACCCAAACACGTCATGTGATTGAGGACAACATCTCGATGTCTGATGGCCTCGCTCCGAGAATGTGCTAGTATCAGCCAGTCGTCTATGTAGTTGAGGATGCGTATACCCTGAAGCCGCAACAGGGGCTATGGCCGCATCTATCACCTTTGTAAAGGTGCGAGGCGAGAGAGCCAAGCCAAACGGAAGCACTCGGTACTGATAGGCTTTCCCTTCAAAGGCGAACCTGAGGAATTTCCTGTGTGCAGGGTGGAAGGAAACGTGAAAGTAAGCATCCTTCATGTCTATCGTGACGAACCAGTCCTTGGACCTGATTTGGCTCACGACTTGCTTTACTGTAAGCATTCTGAACTTCAGCTGTCTGACTGAGCGGTTCAAATGTCTGAGATCCAGGATGGGCCTCAGCCCTCCATCCTTCTTTGGGAAGACGAAATACGGGCTGTATTACCCCGAATGCTTGGCTGAAAGTGGAACCAGGTCGATGGCTCCTTTCTGTAACATGTGTGTATGTTTTGATGTTGTTTCTCCCCATGTGCTCTTTGTGTTCTCCCCATGACCTAGTTTTGTTAATTAGTTATTTCAGTCAGATGTGTTCAGTTCATTTACTGTGATTGTCTGCCCTTATAAGTCGGCGCGCCGACCCATTCCCGCACCCCGTTCCGGTTTCAGCCGACCACCAGCTACCACGGAAATGTTGCACGAGCCCACGCCAGGCAGAGAGCTAGAGCCGGCAGTGACTGCGTCACCCAGCACTACACAGCCCGAGCCCGGAGATCCTGACCAAGTGAGTGAGCCGGCAACATCATTCGTCCCCGAGGGATTATTGGTGGAGATCGGGAGCGTGGAGGAAAGGCCCGCCCACCTTTCTACCGCTGAGGGTGAGTCCATTAAAGACCTGGACTGGTTTAAAGAACTTTCGGAAATATTTGATGAGTGCCTTATTGCCTGGATTGGAGAGGCACTACCCAGCCCTGCACCTCCTCCTTCTCCGCTGGTTCCAGCCAGCTCCTATGACTCTGTGCTCCCTCCCTCCCTCTTCCACCGCCTCTCACACCAGTCAGCTGCATCAAACCAGTTCCGGACAGTACCCTCCGGCTCCGCAGCGCTCCTCCGGGTCCAAGCCTTTGCCTCGGTCGCCTGAACCTGCAGCTCCGCATCGGACCTCCGGATCTGTGATGCCACCCCAGCTCTCTGTCTGTGCGACTCCATCCTGGGCTCCCTCACCATCAGCGGCATCTCCATCGGTCGGCCCCATGGAGTCGTCAGCTCTTCCTCCGCCATGGCTCCTCCCTCCATCGACTCTGGACTTTCATATTTTGTTTGTTTTTGTTTTTTCTCCTTTTTGCTCCCTCTCCCTCTTCACGTCCTCCTCCATAGCCCCCGCCCTCCCTCCGCTCTTGTTCCATACGGTGCAAGTTTGCACCTTTTTCGGGAGGGGGCGAACTGTAACATGTGTGTATGTTTTGATGTCGTTTCTCCCCATGTGCTCTTTGTGTTCTCCCCATGACCTAGTTATGTTAATTAGTTATTTCTGTCAGGTGTGTTCAGTTCATTTACTGTGATTGTCTGCCTTTATAAGTCGGTTCCCTTTTTATGTTGTTGTCTGTGATCGTCAGTGTATAGGTGTGTTAGTTGATTCTCAATGTTTCTTTATTATTGAAAAGATGTTTAATTGCTACAAGGACTCTCTTCGTGCTTTTCCTGGACACCAACGTGACACTTTCCTCAAAAGGGAAGCTATTTCCTGTTGTAACACAGGAGCTTGAACAGGACCCACCACGGTGGGTATCATTCCACTGCCCCCTGGTGGTCGTTGTTTGAACTGAATGCGATAGCCCTCTGATATGATGTTGAGAATCCATTTTTAAATGTTTGGTAGGCACGCCCAGGCCGTATGATAATTTTCAAAGGGAACCAGTCCAGTTCACAGTGCGATGACTGGTCCCTTTGCTCCAGCTTGCCGGTAGGAAGCGAGTCTGTTCGCTGAGACAACCCCCTTGGGGGAAGTGCACACTCCAGCCAGTCTGGGATGCAAGCCAGAGCAGGCTGAAGAGTGCAATGAAAAAGGTGGAGAGGAGCTGTGGGTGTGCCTCGATGCAACCGCAGCACCTCCTGGTGGCCTAAAGGTGGACGTGCTACCTGGACCAGATCAGGATCTTTTTGCATCCTGGGACTTCCTGGCCGTCAGAAATTCCCTTAAATCTTTTTTGGGTTTAGCTGACGCTGTGGATGTAAAGTAGCGTCTGCCTCCCGTATCCCGGTCTCGCAGGGGTGCTCGAGAAGCCACGCTCTGCCTCTGACTTCCTCTGTAAGCCGAAGAAGAAGTCTGATAAAGCCACTGTTTGCTCCCCTCCACTCCCTGCGCTGATGAGCGGCGAGGGAGAAATGAATGCAGCGCGGCCAACTGCCTCTTCGCCTCCTGGTGGCGCTCCACCACCACATCGACCATCCCACCGAACAGTCCTGATGGCGACAGAGGGGCATCCATCAGACAAACTCTATCCTGGGGTTTAACCTCAGTCAAAGTTAGCCACAGGTGTCTCTCAGCCGGTACCATTGCTGACATAGAGCGCCCCAGGGCTCTAGCGGTCTCTTTAGTGGCTCGGAGTGACAAATCGGCTGTTTTTCCCAGCTCAAGGATATCTTCAGCGTCAATATGTTCTCTTTCGGATAGCTCCCTCAAGAGGTCTGCCTGATACGCCTGCAGCACCGTGAGTGTGTGAAGGCATCCTCCCGCCTGGCCAGCCGCCGCATAACTTTTCTCCAACAGCGCGGATGTTTCCAATCGCTGAGTTCGTTTAACCAGAAAATCGCTGCGACAGACTCACAGAGAGCGCACTGAATGAATGAAGGCCACAGTCTGATTCACCGCATGTGCTCTTAAGCACCCAGTCAGTGATGTCACCTGAGGGTGCCGCACCTGACTTTAATCTAGACAGATTTCACAGCAGATTCAGAGCGGTCACGCTGGAAGGCGTTCCCCAAATGCGTTTCGACGCAGTGTTGAAGTTCCTGAAGAGTTGCAGAGTAAGTTGAAAAAAACTAATTTTAGATTATTAGTATGCAGGAGAGCATATTTATTTATATTGCTATTGTGCAGTGGTGTAAAGTATTTTTTTGGCTACTTCGTACTTGTACTGCGAATCAAAAATATAAGCACCTTTTACTCTCTACTCGACTACATTTTTTATTTAATATTTGTACTATTTACTCCATTACATTTACTGTTACTCATTACATTGTGATTGTTTGTGACAAGACAGCATCTTTCTCTACGGCTAATTTCCTGGGCAGAAGAGGCGATATTGCCATCTGCAGGGTGCCTAAGGTACTGGATGATATTTACCTATATGAGTTAAATGAGGCCACACCATGTGAACGTGAATCAGCAGCTTGCCAAATACCAGTAATTTCACTTCTGACTGACACTTGTTTGACATTTTGTTCTGCCATATTGAAATATTGAGGTGTTCAATTTCAGGTTCTTTGACCCTACATTCAGTACGAGTAAAATATTAAAGTTCTAAACTCGGATACTTTAAGACTTTTACTCAAGGAATTGGTGACATGCAACTTGTAATGGAGTCATTTTTACGGTAAGATAAACGTACTTTTACTCAAGTATGGTTTTCAGGTACTCTTTACACCTCTGATTACAGACCAATAGTTTTTGTCAGTATCCTCTCAAAAGGTTTAGAAAAGATTTTGGTGGATAAGATACATGAGAAATTCTGCAGATAACTAGTTTAGTTTTAAATCTAAACATATATATATATATAAAGATATATCGCTTTTTAATTATAATTTAATTACTTAAACTTTAATAACTTATTATTTAAACATTAACATGTATTAAATAAAATGCTGGTAAGAGTGTTATTATGATCTGAAGACCTTAAGAGAATGTCAAAACTGTCTGGCTTTAAATAGTCTGATAAGGATCTTTCTGTTTGTGTTACATTAAAAATTTAGACATTTTATTAATTATAATGTTCATTGTCTGTTTGATTATATCATTAATTGATCTTTACCTCACATCTATGCCATATGTACATGTACAAACTACTACTACACATACTGTAAAACACTTTGGCGTAAAGCTGCTTTGCAATGATATGTATCATGAAAAGCGCTATACAAATAAATTTGAATTGAATTGAATTGAATAAATGAGCACATGGCAGAAGATAAAGACACTGAAAGGAAAAACAATTGATTATTTTTTTATATTCCTCAAGCCTCAAGATGGTCACCAGTTCTCATTTTAGGCAACCAGATATTTCCTGTCCTCTGAGAATGGAAGTGAGTTTTGTTTGGTTTATCAAGCAGTCTTTTGCATTTCTACTGAGGTTAGCAGTAATGTCAACCGCAGCAACCAGGGTTCAAACGTCACATGCGAGCAATGTTTCCTGCATAGGTTCTGGAGTTTCTGAACAGACATGTATCTAGTCACTTGCTCATGCACAAGCAAATAAGCAACACAGGTAAGAGTGCTATTCTTTTCTTGGGATCTTAGCATTTATTCAAAAGCAATTTAACAAGTTGTAGGATTAGATCAAGTGAGAATCTTTTATGATATAGACCTTTTTTTTCCCCCATGCCCCATTAGGACAACCAACATCACTGTATGTCAAGAATTTGAGGAGCAGTGGTCATCAAGTGTACACCAATATTTATTTTGGCTGTCACCATGCTTCAGGAAGGCAATTTAACCACCAATGAGTCCTGTCAGATTCATGATGGCATATTGTGGCCTTTCTTGCCCACTGGTTACATACTCATCTGCAGCATTGGTCTGCTCTGCAACACGGTCACCCTCTACATATTTTTCCTTCGACGGCACACAGACTCTTCCATGGCTGTATACATGCGGCACCTTGCCCTGGCGGACACCCTCCTGATCATGTGTTTGCCCCTGCGAGTTTACTACCACAACAAAGAAGGACCCTTCTACTTGTGCAAGGTGGTGGGCATCTTTTTCTACATCAACATGTATTCCAGCATCTTGTTCCTTAGCCTCATCAGTCTGGATCGCTATTTGAAAATCATCAAGCCTATCTGGGTCTTTCAAATCCAAAAGACAAAGTGGAGCCACACGGCAAGCTACATCGTCTGGGTGATCCTCGTTTCAGGAACGATTCCCTTTTTTTCAAGCAACAGTCTAAAACATCCATGTGACAAGATTTGCTTCCACTTCCACCGCAAAGGACCTGTCGGTGGGATCATAAACCTGACTACAGTGGTGCTTTTTCTTGTTTTTTATGTAGCTTTTCTTTGTTTTTATGTAAAGATCACTAAGAAACTCAAGGCTATGTCCATGGGTAATGGTGATCCTAAGGCACAAAGCCGCAAAAAGAGGGTCATCATAAAGACTTTCTTAGTACCAGCTATTTTTACATTGTGTTTCTTGCCCTACCATACAGTAAGAATACCATACGTTCTGGCTCAGATGAATGTGATAGGAGACCTTCATAGCAAACAACTGCTGCACTTCTTAAATGAGAGCACCTTGCTTTTGTCTGCTCTAAATAGCTGCCTAGACCCAATTATCTATTACTTCTTATCCAGTGCATACAGGAAAACAATACTGTGTGCCATTCAGGGCAAGTTTAAAAACATGCATGCTTTAAATAGAAGGAGAATTAGCATAAACCGCTCACTCACTGAAATTTAGCATTAAAGGATGACTTTTCCATTTGTGACTGGTCTAGATGCACCACATTTTATTTTTAATTTAACACATTATACATATTATTTTTCAGTATTATTCTAAAATACAAATAATTCTAATTACAATCAAGAATTAAAAGTTGTGTCTAATCCTCTGAATGGCAGTTAATTTAAGTTGTATTTAAGCATGTCTTGTTTTTCTGTAAATAATGAACATGTCGCTGCATTTTCTCTAAAGTAATGGTTCTCCAACCAATTTCTTTGATGTACATTTTTTGGTGGTGCTGAAAACAGTATCAAAATGGTTTATGCTGAATCAAATATGGATATATTCCAGTATGAAATTGTACAGGCCCATTTATGATAAAGGCTGACTATGAAAATGAGCATTTGGTTTTTAAAATCCTTGTTTTTATTTTAATTGATTGATTGGATGCACAGCTGAATTATATCTGATTATTATTTACATCAACTTATATCTGAACCTCTACACTATTACATTTGTAAATTTAGTTTAGTTCTCTAAATCTCTAAACAAAGAATTGTATTTTCATTGTTTTTTTTTTTTTTATTTTGAATTTTTTTTGTCTTTGACCACTGAGCTAGAGAACTCTGCATATGCATTTGTGTATAGACTTTTTTAGATTTCCTTCATGGCTTTATTTAACTAAGAGAATTATCTATATTTATGATAGTAATTATTTGTGAAATAAGAGAAAAATGACTTTTGTAGATGTTATGGATTTCCCCTTTTGTAACAGGTCCCATGTGGTTGAGATGGGTGCTGTGGTGTTATGAGTGTTTGTGGTGGTAGATTCTGTGCTTCTCTCTAAATGTGAGAGCAATGTGAGAAAATACTAAAATGCTGTTTAAAATAATAATAATTATAATAATAAATAATAAAAAAATATATGCACTTTTATGTATTATATAATTTAATTAATACAACTGAAAACTGATTTGAGATCGCATACTGCATTAGTAACCTAAAACATTGAAAATAATATAAAATAGTGTATATTATTTCTGTTTATTCTGTAAAATGCATTACTGTCTACATGCCTTTATTCTTTATTATAAATTGTGTATGTATACATGTCAGTAATCTGGCTAAAGCCGTTATTGTAAAAATTAAAAATACAAAATAATTATTTAAATAAAGCATTGTTTGTTGCAAAAACTCCAGTCCTCAGCTGATTTCTTCGATAGGTATAGGAAGCTTGACATGATGTTCAGAACTGCTGTGTGGGTTTGATGTTGTCACTCGGTTTTGATCAACAGATTGAAGAGAGCATTGATGAACTTTTTTTTCTTCTGCAGCGTGTGGGTGACTTGCAGGATCCTGTTTGTGTAATGAGTTTCAAGTTCAGATCATTTTCCACTTTTAAACCATTTTGCATTTAATACATCCTTACACACACACACACACAGTTTGTATAACATTTTAAGTGCAACATAATTGTGGAAATATGGAAGCCGCTAGAGGGCACAATGTTCTGTGTTTTTCTATCCCTCTGTTCTGTGTTAAGGACTTGTATTATGACGTGTCCCCTGCTGTTTCCATGCCAACACTGTATGTCTCCACCCCACTTGTGTGTTGTCATGCCCACAGATAAGTTCATCCCCCTCCTTCCCTCATTATGTGTTGTATTTAACGGTTGTTTGTTCATTGTCTAGTCACTGTTTATTGCGTGGATATACCTCTGTTAGCCATCCGTGTTTCCTGTGTTTTCTTTGCTCTCGCCCGGGTTACCGTTCTCGACCTTGCCTGCTCCCGGAATCTTGATTTTGCCCCGCCCCAGTGGATACCGTCCGCCGATCGTCTAACCTTGGCTTCATATCTGGATTATTCTCTCGTCTCTGCCTCTGTTGTTCATGTTTGCCGTTGATCGACCCTGCCCGACTGTACCCTGTGTTTATTAATAAACTTGCTGCAATTGTAACCGCTCGCCTCACCGTCTCCTTTGTTACAGAATGAACAGCCAACAAGGATCCAGCAGCTTTTCCCAGCATCAACCGCCAGGTATAGACCCCATAGAACAGCTCATTTCATTTAAACAGAATCAGCTGTCAGTTAAGGAACACGTGCCTTAGTTCAATTAACTACTTACTCAGGTCCCGTATGATGAGAAGTTTTTAAAGAGGCTCACATCAAAAGATCTGCATTCTGCTACAATGGAATTATTTAATACTCAATCTCTCACTAACAAATCCCTTCTCATCCGTGATCATATTTTGGACAAAAAGCTTGATTTTATGTGCCTGGTTGAAGCTTGGCACAAACCAGGGGACTTTCAGTGCTTAATGAAGCCTGCCCCCAGGGGTATTGCTACCTGGAGAAAGCCTGTGAATTCCTCATTTCTTCTGGAAATACATGACTTACTTACATCACTCTGTTCATTGTCATCCAACATTGTTATTGTTGGGGATGTAAATATTCATGTGGACAATCCCTCTTGTCATCTCTCAACAGAGTTTTTGAGTGTGCTTGACTGTCTAGGTGTCCAGCAGCATGTCAAAGTCCCAACACACTAGGGGGCACACTTTAGATCTTGTCATTACAGACTCAGCTCTAAAAAGCTAAGAAGTCTATGATCTGGGTGTGTCTGTTTATCAGGTGGCTTTCACATCTCTATTGCCTGTCACAAGGCCAAAGCGCCAAATGTCCTTCCGGAACTGGAAACAAGTTGATCTAACCTCTATGGCTGCAGACCTCCAACAAATTCCCTGTCCAGCCGTCACAACTCTAGATGAACTGGTAGACCATTATATTTTTGACCTCCATGCCCCTATCAGGACACATGAAGTTACTTTTGTACACTCTGCTCCTTGGTATACACCAGAACTATGCCAAATAGAAATGGCAGGACGTGCTTTGGAGCGCAAGTATAGAAAATCTGGACTCACTGTCTACAAGTTTGCATTTTGTGACCATCAAAGGGCTTATTTTAAGTCCCTGAGAGATGCCCAATGCCAATTTTACTCAAATCAGATAAATAAAAATAAAGGCAATTCAAAGCAGCTGTTTGCTACAATTAATCATCTTTTGGAACCACAACAGCCATGTTTCACAACGTCAGCTACTAAGGAGCAATGCAACAGCTTTATGGACTTTTTTTTTTAGATCAAAAATCATTAACATTCACTCCTTAATGACTGGACCATATTCTCCACCTGCGCCTGCTTTTAATCTTTCATTTGGGAATTTGCCATCCCTCCCATATTTCACTGAGGTCTTAAGCAGCCAAATTGAGGGAATTTTGCAAGGAATGAAACCTGCACATTGGATCCTATTCCAACAGTTTTGCTTAAGTCATTCATCCCTATTGTCAGTCCAATCATTACTAAGTTAGTAAATCTTTCACTACAAACGGGTCATGTGCCACCACCTCTCAAAGCAGCTGTCATTCACTCGATGTTGAAGAAGCCCTCATTAGATCCAGAATTTCTTGCAAACTACAGGTCCATTTCAAACCTGTCTGTTTTGTCAAAGGTTTAAGAAAAGACAGTTGCTTTCCAACTTCAGAGCCATCTTACATGCAATAACCTGTTTGAGAAGTTCCAGTCAGGCTTTCGTTCAGCCCATAGCACGGAAACAGCAATGCTCAGGGTGACAGCTGATGAAGGTTCACCGTCTTTGCTTATTGTCCTGGATCTGTCAGCGACCTTTGATACAGTGGATCATTCCATTCTCCTGGATTGCCTTCATCATACAGTTGGACTCTCGGGAACTGCACTGCAGTGGTTCCAGTCCAACTTGTCAGGCAGGACTGAACATGTCATGTTGGGAGGATGTACATCCAGGATTTCCACCGTCACATGTGGTGTTCCACAGGGGTCAGTTCTTGGACTCATCCTTTTCACTATCTAAATGACATGGACTGTCCTTCCATTGTTATGCTGATGACACGCAGCTCTACATAAAAACCGCCCCAAACCCTTTAGAAGCCATCTTGAACCGCGCTGGAGGAGATTAAGGCTTGGATGAACAGCAATTTTCTACAGCTGAATAGCAGTAAAACTGGGGGACTCCTTGTTGGCACTCCCCACCAGATCCATTCTTTTCCTGTACTCCAGTTCACCTTTAATGGCCAGGACATTACTCTCTCCTCCTCTTTAGTCACTAATCTGGGGGTTCGGTTTGATCCACAGTTGACCTTCAGTTACCACATAAAGCACCTGTGTAAGACATCATTTTACCATCTAAGAAAAATTTCTAAACTTCGTCCCCTTCTAACACTCCCAGATGCAGAGAAACTTGTCCATGCCTTTATTTCCTCAAGGCTGGACTACTGTCATGGACTATTTTCTGGAATGCCTAATAAGGACATACAAAAGTTACAATACATCCAAAACAGTGCTGCAAGAATCTTACTGAGAGTAAGGAAATGTGAACATTTGCCCAGATAAGCTACCCTGCTCTTAGACAGAAAGAGACTGTCACGTTTGGGATTTAGACTGCTTTGAAGTGTAGTTGCGATCCCGCTTCTTCAGCGGACTAAGGCAAGGCAGACTGACTTCGGTGCAAAATAATTTTAATAATAAAGTGCAAAAACAGAGCTGAAACGAAAGTGCAGGGATCACTGCTAACACACAACATGCAGTGCAGACATTCGCAAACGTAACGTTAACGAGGCATACACAAGACTGAAAAGAACCAGGTTAAATACAAAGACTAATTACATACAAACTCACGGCACCTGGGGAAACACAGCTGGGAAACAATTAACACCAAGGACCGGGGTGTGGTTACAAATGACAGGAGCACATGAGGGGGAACAAATGAAAACAGAGACAAAGCACATAAACAAAAGTCTGGTGGAAGGACTGAAGGTGTGACAGAGACACAAAATTTTGTATTAATTCGCTGATCACGAGTTAAGCAAACTGTTTAAAATACTAATTGTGCTAAATGATGGACTTATTGGTCGATAGAGTGTATTCCATATTTCAAATTCAGGATAACCATATCAGGCAAATCTTGTGATTCATTTATATAGATCAACAAAGAGCTAATTAAATAAAATAAATTAAACTTAAGATTATTCCCCAAAATTAATTAATTTTTCTTACAACACTTTCCACCAAAATTTTACTTCTGTGCAATGTTAGTCCACACCTAGTCTGGTAAAGCTTTATTATAATATTGGAGGATAATGGTCTAACAATCTTATCAGTTACATTTTTCCAATGATTTTAGAGAATGTTATCCTATTTTTTAGAAGAACATTCTGGGAACTAAAATAAAACTTGCCACTGAAAACATTCCCAGAACATGAACAATTTCTAGATTGGTCTGTGAATTCCTGCCCTGGCAGCTACACTGATGCAACTTCTGAGATTCACTTCAAGTTACCGGGTCCCTGTACTCTTGCCTAGCCTTTCCTTTTAGAGCATCCATGTCCATGCTCGAATCAGCTGCCACCTCAGATGGGCTCAGTGGACATCTCTCCTGTTTTTATAGTGCTACCTACACCACCCCCTTGTTTGGACACTTTCACCCAACCTGATCTCATTGAATTCCATGTGATGACCATAGACTCTTAACTCAAAATTCCGTGTTAGTATGAAGGAATCATCAAAAATTCAGTGTTGGGCTCACAGAAAAGATTACAATGTAAGTCAGTGACAGGCATCAGTCGTGATCCACGCATAGATAACTAGATTCAAATATTGGGTAATGATGCCATTATTGCCACATCTGTGCTGCAGCTGCTACTTTGAGCAAATTCTAAAAATGCTGCCACGAGAATCCTTACATTAGCCTTGGTTGTAAATTTCTTTTGTCTCTTGTGTGTCTCGCGACCAATCACTTTATTCTACAGGATGAGAGTGTAATTTTGAATGAGATGTGAGCATGTTAACGGAGCGGTATAATTTCAGTTTTTAAAACCTTGTATTTTACTCTCTTCTACGCATAAATACATTGTAAGACATCAGAAGCACTGCTTATGATTTGCAATAAAGACCTGTGTGACTGCACTTCTGTGTGTGTTTTATATTGTTCAGAAGTGGGTAGGTTTAGGGTAAAGGTGGGGCTAGGTGCTACAGTGAAAGTATAAATTAATATATAAAGGAATCTGGTTATCCGCGAGTGGATCACTGACTTACATTGGTCTCTCTTTTAGGAGCCCATCACAAAATATTTGGCGATTATGTGAAAATAACATGGGATTTTGAGTGAAGAATCCGTGGTCATTACACAGAATTTTGTGAGATCAGGTTGCTTTCACTCCTCATTTTCCCTGCTGTTATAATCTTACGTATTGAAATACAAATAAAATACCTTTGTCTGCTCATTTGCATCTGGGTCCTATTTTTTGCAAATCTCAGTTTTCCAAAAAATAAAAAAATAAAAATACACACCTGAACCAAATGTATGCAGTTACCATTAACACAGGCAACATATAGCAATATAGGACAGGGAAAAATATAGCAACTTCTTGGACAAACCTTATCAAAGTTCTCATCTGCCAACAGATCTATATTCATCTTTATATAGATCAATGAATTTGCCATTATGATGTTGTCTAGTGACTGTTAGCTACCAGTTTTAGCTACTTTCAGTTGAAAGCAGTTGGCAAAACTGCTTAGACAGACCCATCTACTTACTGAAAGAAGAAGAATGATCAAGTTCTACACGCCTTTTTGAGCTCTTGGTGTTGGTGAGTCTCTCTGAATGGGTTTCACACATCAGACTGCACTACCCCCTGTTTGGGCCCGGTATATTTCGACCCTGGACCTCACCAAAGGGTACTGGCAAGTCCCACTGTCTGAAGAAGCCAAGCCAAAAACAGCCTTCTCAACCCCCAACGGCCACTGGCAGTACCAGGTTCTCCCCTTCGGTTTACACTGGGCTACCGCCTCATTCCAGCGGCTGATGGACGCCCTTCTCCGGCCACACCGGCAGTATGCCGCTGCCTACCTGAACGATGTGGTCATTCACCCGGAGACTTGGGAGGAACATCTTGAGCGGCTCCGGAGGGTGCTGAGGGAACTATGAGGGGCTGGGCTCACCGCCAACCCTAGGAAGTGCCACCTTGCTCTATTCGACGCCAAGTACCTGGGCTACCAAGTGGGACGGGGCCTGATCAAGCCCCAGGAGAGGAAGGTGGAGGCCGTCTGGCAGGCCCAACAGCGCCGTCCAAGACCCAGGAACAAGCTTTCTTAGGGTTGGCTGGATACTACTGCTGCTCCATCCTTAACTTCTCCTCTGTAGCCACCCCTCTGACAGACCTGACCAGGAAGAGGCAGCCAGAGAAAGTGGAGTGGAACAGCGATGCAGAGAAGGCGTTCCAGGCCATCAAGACTGCGCTCACAAGCAAGCCCGTCCTGCGTGCCCCGTACTTCAGCTGCCCTTTCCTGCTGCACACCGATGCCTCGGATGTCGGCCTTGGAGGCATGCTGTCCCAGGTCACGGACGGTGAAGAACACCCGGTGGTCTACCAAGGTTATTATAGTTTAGCATTTTTAACACTTTATTTTGATGGTCCCTTTTGAACAAGCTGTTGACAAAAAGTACCTTTGCACCTACATGTCAAATAACTCTCATTAGAATATTAGTACACTCTCTAATTAATATTTGCTAACTCTTTATTGTGATGGTCTCCCAAAAGATGCTCTACTGACTATAAGTAACTTTGCAAGTACATATCAACCTATTCTAACCCTAACCCTACCAGTCTACTAATACTCTGCTAGCACTCTATTGAGAGTTAGTAGAAATATAGGTGCAATGTTACTTATAATCAACAGAATACGTTAAAGGGACCATCAAAATAAAGTGAAACCAGTAAGGATAGTTTGGCACAGTTAGCAGAACACTTCTAGTATGCAGACCAAAGTAAGGTATTTATTTCAGGAACATTTAGTGTTTGCACAGTTGACATTTAACTGTGGTTAACTCTGAATAACAAGATTTAAGATGCAAAAAAAGAACCTAACAAATTTAACTTAAAAGTATAAAAGAAAAGCATGAAAAAAAAAAAAAAGATGAATACATCGCAAGACTTAAGGGTGAACCATTAAGAAAGAGCTAGTATTGAAGTTATGAAAAGAGAGTCAGTTGAACCATTTGTGCCATAACTAATGTTAAACCTCTGTTTTGTTTAGTTATTCTGTACGATACTTGCATTGCCTCTTTGATGGTCCGATGCAGTCTCGAAGTCCGGATGGTTACAAGGTTTTAGGATTGCCAATCATGTCCTCCTGGTTTGGAGTGTGATGCATTCCCAAAAGGTGTCCTGACGCTGGTGATTGGTAGATAAAAGAG
>JAUMHG010000069.1:11084822-11109259 GCA_032359395.1 Enteromius anoplus
ACAAACTTCGGCCAACCAATCGGCAAGAAGAGGTGGGGTTTAACGCACGCAAACAAACTTCGGCCAACCAATCGGCAAGAAGAAGTGGGGTTTAACGCACGCAAACAAACTTCGGCCAACCAATCGGCAAGAAGAGGTGGGGTTTAACGCACGCAAACGAACTTCGGCCAACCAATCGGCAAGAAGAGGTGGGGTTTAACGCGCGCAAACAAAACTTTGGCGAACCAGTCGGCAAGAAGAGGTGGGGTTTAATGCGAGCAAACAAACTTCGGCCAACCAATCTGCAAGAAGAGGTGGGGTTTAACGCGTGCAAACAAAACTTTGCCGAACCAGTCGGCAAGAAGAGGTGGGGTTTAATGCGAGCAAACAACTTCGGCCAACCAAGCGGCAAGAAGAGGTGGGGTTTAACACGCGCAAACAAACTTCGGCCAACCAAACGGCAAGAAGAGGTGGGGTTTAACGGACGCAAACAAACTTCTAGTTTGTTAAACCCCACCTCTTCTTGCCGATTGGTTGGCCGAAGTATGTTTTTCCTTTGGCACACATCCTGTACCCCTAGTGTTTTGCAAGATTGCATAGAGAACCTTTAGGTTGGATTCACAAAAAAAAACTATAAATTGAGTCGATCAAAATCCAGCCTGCTTTATCAAACTTGATTATTTAAAGTGATCAATTTTTATAAGCATGCTCTGTAGTTTTGTAAACATAACATTACTTATGACAGTTACATAGTTATTGTTAAAACTACTTTTATAGTTAGCATTCTTTGTGTGCATAGGCCTTTATTTCAAGGATGCATTAAATTGATAAAAAGTAATAATAAAAGGAATGTTACCAAAGGTTTACGTTTCAAAAAAAGTGCTGCTCTTACAATTTTTCCACTCATCAAAGAATCCTGAAGAAAATGTTTAATGGTTTCCAAAAAAATTTACTGTTTTCATCATTGATGATAATTAAACTAAAGTTAAATAACCAAATCTTTTTATTGATTGAATGACACTGAAGACTGAAGTAATGATGGTGAAAATTCAAAATAGCTTTAGATTACATAAAGATAAAGACTCAATTTTAATATCACAATTCTTCAAATAAATGCAGCCTTGATGACCATACGGAAAAAAATAAAAATATTATTCATGCAATTAACATTAATTACCTTAACAAGGGCTTCCCCAACACATCTGCTAACTTCCTGTGCGAGTCCAATTGGGCAGCACAGGCGCAAGTCATTGAAGGCTGTCAGGACGTTATTGAGGAAGCAAGCTAGGGGTGGGAAATCCAGCAGGGTCATGGGTGGCTGCAGTGTGCCCGGCTGGGTGCTCGGAACTGGCGGCGGAATAGAGGTTCCGAGTATCGACGGCAGGGAAATTAACGTGTACAAGTTCATATCCTCTTGGAACTTATCCACTGCTTCCTGAATAGCCTTCCGGAACGTTTCCATGGCAACCTGCTGAAATATAGGCGCGAGCTGGCCACGGAAATCTGCCCCGACCCGGCTAAAAGACAGCCCGAAGTACATGCACTGGCTGAGCAAAGAGTCCAGACGGCTTCCCACCCCACGCTGGAGGTCCCGATCGAGGGTCTCCAAGAAATGCGCCGCCTGCTGCACCACCCATCCGTGAAAAATGGCGCTCTCGTTTAACGCCTGACCACCAGGTGGCAGCAACGGATCCTCATCAGAGAATATGGCGCGATACTGGGTGATGATGTCGAAGAGATGCACACGGCAGGTTTCGATGGTTTTGGTGATGTGGAAGTATGGGTCTTCATCCGGGATGGCAGCGAGAATGGATCGCAGCCAGCTTCCACGGGCTTGCAGGAACTTGACGCGCAGCTCGGCTTCGGTAAAAATATCCATTCTGCGCAAGTATCCGATCACACGCAGGCAAACCGGGAGCTGTGTATTACTACGCAGTTGTTGAAGGAGTTGATTGAGCATGAGCTGAGCGGACAGTCGAACCTCGTGCACAATTCCCTAAAAGAGCACAAACAGTAAAATGATTTAGTAGAAGTATTTGCCATTTTCAGTCGCTTTTATTATCCTTCTAACTTATGAAAGATCATAGTTTATTTGTAAAGTGCATTTAGACCTTCAAACATGTATGCATTTCTTTTTTTTTTCTGTTGAACAAAGATATTTTAAGAATTATGTCAAAGTCAATTAATGCTTTTTTGTATAAAAAAAAGAAAGAAAGAAAGAAACTCTGACAGGTTAGAGAAAAATTTGGGTGATTTTCCCGAATCATCTTGGATTCTGGTGCAGAACAGATGTACCTGAATCACAGGAAGGGATGAATGCTTTTTCTCCAGTCTCTTCACATAAGCGGCGAGCTCCAGCGCCTCCTCGTAGTATCCGTTACGCACACACGTGTCCATCAGCTGAGGGATCTCCAGAATCTCCAAGATCTCAGTGTGGCGATTCAGTGTCAGGCTGTTCATTCGCCAGCTGACGCTGATCTCCTCCGCCTCCTTTATAAAACCTCTGTAAAGAAATGACAAAACACAAACCAGTTACTTTGAGTATAATTCAAAATACTTTACAAAGTATTGCTTGGCTGCCGATGCAATGCCTTTTTCTCATGGGACTAATATAAGATTCAGTCATAAACATTTTCATTCATTTCTAATCATTAATGAACATTACATAATGCTTTACATGAATGTAAAATAACACTGTTGTTTAAAAAGGATGGAGGAAGGATGCAGTTTTATGCATTTTTATGGTTATATTGTTACTAAAGATTTCTACTTCAAATAAATGCTATTCTTCTACTTTTTTTTTTTTTTTTTTCTTTTTTTTTTTCTTCTTCTCTTCAGCGCTTTAAAAACATAAAGAAAATAAAATGCAAGTGTGAAGACCTGCAGCACTTTGAACTTCTCTCCTTGCATCATGTTCTGAAAACATACATGATTTACCATTTGGGGACTAATTAGTTCAAACCAATAGCCAGAAGAAGGGAAATGCAAACATTAGTCCACAAATGGCAAATTAAAAGACTTCTGCATTGTCATTCTTTACTGTATAAGCCTTTATTTGTAAAAAGTCAGTTGGTTACTTATAACCCTTTTTTTGTACCACATACTGTAACATCTTGTATTAGTAAAAAACACATTTTGCTCAAACACCTAGAAAAGCTGACCGACACCATTACATTAATTGGCACTGACAAAAAATAAAAGAAAGAAAGAAAGAAAGAAAAAAGAAAAAGTAAAGAATAAAAAGAAGAAGAGAATACAACCTTATACTTTACAAATGTTGATTTCATGAAGACAAATCATACCCCCAAATGGATCATCAAAAACCATCACACCTCAATAGTTCAACAGAATCAAACCAAGAGCTTAATGAGAACAAAACCAGTACAACACAAAAACAGAATGCATTTTACTTTCAGGGCAGGATGTAAAGTAGAAATATATTTCCTTTCTATGAGAAAACATCGACAATAAGAGTTAACAATTCATTTAAAGAATACAACAAATACAGGCAACTAGAAATGAAACGAAACAGTACTGAGTAGCAATTGAATTCTCAAATTAGGTATGAAGTGGTTGCCCTTGATATTTGCCAATTTTTTATTTAGTTGTATTATTTTGGGATGATTTTTTTTTCAGGTTAGTACTTCGTATATATCGGTAAGGGCGCAAAGGAAAAAAAAAAACGAAAACTAAAAATAAATATCAGCACAGCGAAGTCACTGGCCCATACATTTCAACAAACTCTGAGAATTTGCTCTGCCAGTCATGCATTCTCATGGCATGAAACTGTAACTTGCTGTTTTGCTCAACGAGATGTAAGCAGGTCTAGTCTACTTCGAACTAATGGCTTAATAGGTGTGTCTATACTCGATAAACAAAAAGCAAGAGAGGATGAAAATGTGCATATCTTCGCATATATCTTTTTTTTTTTTTTAAGTGATGATTCCATAAATAATTTTTTCCATAACTTTCCTTTTCTGATATAGTGCGTTTTCTAGTTTTAATTTAGGATTTACAGTGTTTGGTTCGATCTCTGTGCACAGGAAGAAGCAAAAAGCTTTCTTTCTTTGTATGTGAGGGTGATATGATTGGCCAATTTTGGAATAGAAAAGAAATTATGAAAATAAACCTTTCTGAAAAGAGACATGCAAAACAAAACCGTGAGAGTTTTTCTCCTTTTCTTCTTTTTTTTTTTTTTTTTCTTCAGAGATAGGTTTCGTTTGCAGAAGTTATGCCGGTGCTGTAAAAGCTGTCCATGCCAGTAGCATTGAGGCTAGCTGTTATTATCAACTGCCCTGTTTTGTTCATGCATTAAGAAATATAAGTGAAAGATATCATATTTACAATACAATTCACATGTAATTACACATATACACAAGAGGCAAGAAAATTCACATTAAAATCAGTTCAACAGTTTTTGTACTTCCTTTTCTCCTGCTTCATGGGTGGATGTTGCGAAAGACAAAAAACAATGTACTCGAGTAAAAGCTATTCGAAGATTTGTCGAGTTATGTTAATGGTATGAAAATGTGGAAGTGAGTATATGGGGTAATGTGTGTGAAGTGCTTAGATAATTATGTCCTTCGTTGTCATCAGAACACATTAGCCTCAGTGAGTTCTGCCAAACCCTCCCCCCGCTGTAAGTTGTGCAAAGCTGTTTTAAAAAAAGGACAAAAAACATTAACAAACAATATATTCTTTTATAACTAAAGCAAAGTGCAAGGCGAAAGGAAAATGTGTCCCCTATCCCCTAACCAGATAAGAAATCATACTTTAAAATTACGATGAGTCACATTCTCCAAAAAAGGCCAACAATCCCATCAGTGCTCAACAGTATGCTACCTTGACACAATGTTATTCTAAATGCTATTCCCGTCCCGTTATTTCCTAAATAATATCCATCTCAATAGATAGAGTCTATGCAACAGTGCATCTATGGCTGAGCCACTATTCTTCAGAGAGTGTGCAAGATTAGTTGCAAATATAGACACGGAGGGCCTGTTTTTAGGGTGGCAAAGAATGGCCAAATGCTATTAATGACACGTGTATATTAAAGTGGTCACAACTGAATGATGTTTTGCATCACTAGCTAAAAGTGGTAATTAGCAGCAATTTTTATCACAATTTGAAACCCACACATCTGACACATTCTGCGATAGACTGATAACAGAGCCACCAACCTTCAAATTTGATTAATTTCATAAAAAGTAAAATAAAATAAAAAAGAATAAATCAAATACACAACAAAAGACTCAAGTTGTTTGAATACAAAATAGCTAATCATGCAGAATAAGCAACAATGTAGACTCTGTGGTTTTGAAATTTAGGTTACAAAAAAGAGCTAATTTAACATGGACTGCCATGAGTCAACTAAACACTCTCAACTCAGTGCTGCTACATTTATCTGAGTATTTTTGGCCAAATGACCCTTGTAAACTGGCAAATTGGTCTAAAAACGACAATTTATCTATCCTAGCACTATGGTGAAACTAAACTTTCAAATCAAAAGCTAAAATGCTAGTATGGTTAGTTGCATGCACCAATTCCTCCAGTGAAACATATGTGAGACTGTATGATTAACCTGATAGCGATTTCTAAAACAGCAACTTGTGCCATTGTATATATTCGATAGAGCTGTCTTTCAAGATCTTCATACTGCAGTCGGTTGCAGACTTAGCATGCAGGTAAAGCAGGCTGGCTGTATAGAAATTAGCATTTGGGCTACATGTAAACCCTTTATGTTGTGGGAATAATTTTATACTAGTTCTTGCCATGTAATTTTATTTATAGGTTATTCATACCATACTTTGTGGTGTGAATTACTCTACAGTATCCCTGTTTCCACTTACAAAACTCAGAACCAAATGACCTGGATGAAATGCTAAAATTGCAATTAGGAGTTTGCCCAGTTCCATGATATAACTGTGGAACACAACTGTGGAAATTGTTAGATAAAAAGGCATAGATAATAGAAACAAAGTCATAATTAGAGGTGCAATTATAAAAATGAGACATCAGAATTCCGAAACCTATAAATATTTATTTCTATACTTTGAAGTTCTGAGGTTTAGCAGTGGAAACATAGCCAGAGGACCTGGGTGAGACATTTGAGGGAACTGATTTATCACTATATTGTCTAGGATCTAGAAATTAATTGTACCCCAAATGTCCAATGATAATAATAATAATAATGCTCTATAACCATGTTTAAGGCTTGAATTGACCTGAAAGAGGATCACTCTCTCATGAACTTTGTTGTATTTGCATTGTATTGCTCAGAAATATTTCATGAAAAATGCTTAGTGATTTTGTTAAGGCAAATCTTGCAGGGACGAACGCCCATCAACCAGAATCTGTCCTAGGTGTAAGCTCACTGTGAATAAGCAGAGTGCTGGTGCTACAAGAACATGTTGATGATCAACACAATATCCATTTGCACAAATTCAACATCCAACATGTCTCAGTGGCACAGTATGGCTGTATTAGCATTTCACTAATCCCCACGCTATCGAAAATGCCAACCCATGCCGATCGAGATTGGTCAGGACGCATGGACCAATAATGTTTCAAATTACCCTGTGGAACGTTAAACTGAGCATTAGCGAGAAAGACTGCATAGTGCCAGCAAGTCTACTAGAAGATAATGAAGCCATGTAGCAAATGGGCGCTAACTTATATATGTATATTGGTATGAAACCTCTTGTACAAACTTCTACTAACTATTTCTAATTATTCTCATGGATAATATACCGAACCACAGGTTATGATACTCTATGCACTTTTTTTTCTCTGTTGGTAGTCACTCTAAGGAAACAATTAGAGCACCTATTAACACTGACTGATAACTTAGAGCAGTAATATCTGATACAAAAATATATCAACATCCTTTTAATTGTGCAGTCTTATCAGTTAATAGTGGCTGGCACTCAAATGATAATAAGACCAAGACATCATGCCACTTTTCCACCTTTTCCAATTTGTCAAAGGCAAAGCAAACTCTGTTTTTCAGTCTCAAAAAGAAAAGAAAAAATAGAAAAAAAAAACTGGTTTGATTGGTTAATGGTGCAGGTGGCATTTTCAACTTATAACTACACTTGTCTACAACACTGCACTAGTAGAGGTAGACCGAAATTGTAGCTTAAAAGGTCTGATCTACATTGTTAATGCACATCTAAATGCTAAAGATTAAAAGTGTATACATAACGACTCTGCCTTTGAGCCTTGGTTGGCAAAGCGTTGCAGCATCTTGAATGCCTACTGGGAGTTGTAACTGGCCAAGGCACCCCCATAACACTCATAATAGTTAGGGTTTTTTCAAGAAAAGCACTCTGACCTCCATCCTCTTTTAGTGCAGATTTGCGCTTAACTTAATTGCTACACTGTGCATGTCTTGCTTTGCACTTGAGAGTACTGGCTCCCTTGCACAGGTGTTATGGTCGTGCTCACAATAACAAATATAATAACACAATAAGTGGAAATCCTTCAAACGTGCTTTTACGGTCGTCTGCTGACTGACTCAAGTACATTGAGGTACAGCCTCCTTCGGATTTCCCTGATTCCTTTGTTTCTCCATGGAATGAGTGATCTGTTGGTGATTTGGTGGCTGGTCCACACTTTCCCGCGTGTTAAGAGGTCTGGTGTGGGGGTCGAGAGCCAATGGACACTGCTGCGCTCTGAGGTCTGAGGCCTGCTCAGAAGATCCTCCTAAGGGAACCCACGCAAATCCAGGCCTCTCATGTTCTCAAACCACCACCGGACCCTTTTAGCTTTTAAATGCCCCCTTGCTCAGTTATTCAGCAGTTCGGTTGATCCAACATTGCTGTGAAAAGCATTTGTTGGGATGCTTCTCCTCAACCGAACTACTCTGAGCAGTGAGACATCTAGACATTACCAGAAATGAACGTGGATGGTAGATGAACTGGGATATGAAATTGAGCAGTCACCTGAAGACAGATAAAGATCCTCAGTGTCAATGAAGCTGAGGTAAATCATAATGAGGTGAAGCCAAAAAGAAATGGTGGCGGGTCAATCAGAGGTTAATGGTAAAAAGATAAATGGATTATAGGCCTTTTTGGTTGTCACTTCAGTTCATGGCTTTTATCGTACATGTCATTTTGCCCCGAAAAGACTCAGAAGCTTTTTTTTTTTTCTTTTTTTCTCCTGATTATGCTGATGTCATTCATCTTTGAGATTCAATCCCAAGATGCAAAACGTCAGAGCTGTGGGTGGGTCTGCAGTGCTTAAAGTGAAAGGTCAAAGAGCAAGGGTCATTTGGCCCTCTTTCACTGATTGATGAACTGAGGACACATCCTTCAGGTTTCAGACAGGCACATTTTAGAGAAACTAAAAACATCAGCGTATATCATTCTCAGGATGGATCACTACAATGACTGAATTTATACAATATCAGGTCACACTATGGTTCGAGTGGTCGACTTAAACATGAAACAGATAAAAACATGGTCACATCCCCTGTTGAATACACAATAATCTTTTCTTTCCTTATTTTGTACATTTTCACATATTTGGATTAACTTCAAATCCAAGTTCTAAAGAAACGTTACAACTCACTAAGGGTTTCCCTCAATTCCAAACAACACAAAGCTCTACAAGATGTTCATGAATACTGTATCAATAGAACAGATGGAATGCACTAGGAACAAGAGTAAAGAAAGAACACAATACTACCTGACCATGTCAATAAGGCTACTGAATGAATGAATGAATTAATGAATATACTCTTCTTTGTTTTTTCTTCATTAAATTCCCAATGAATGAAGCATACCGGTGGCTTAATAACTATTAATGAACTACCTCTAGAACATGTTTAAATGATGCCCTCCAAAAAATTGGGATTAAACCCTTAGCCCAAAACTGAAAGAAAAAAGAATCTGCAAAAAAGAGAGAAGAGATAAAATTAAACGTACTGACTCTGGGCAGGATGCATTGGTTAAAACTCAAGATGGCCGTCCAGTGTAAACCATTGAACATAGCTGAGAGGTCCAATTAAGAGAACGCTTGTCACTTGCAAAATCAAGGAATGACACATAATTCCAAAAGAGGCTGCTGTACAGTGTAGAAATGGACATTTCCGTCAGTCTCTTCCATGGGGATGGGGAAAGCAATGTATCGGGTCTGGGGGCCTGCTCGGCCAATGCCCCGAAATGCACAAGCCACTTCTGATTTCATGAGCTGCGGTTGGGAGATCTTGATTACAGTATCGATAAAAAGCTGATGAGACGTTCTTTTTCTCTTGCGATCTTTTCTTTTAGCAAAAATATCATGCAGTCTGTAGTTCCATACCCTTGAACAGGGGACTAACATATATTACTCGCCGTTTGTTTCAGAAGGAAAAGAATTCAAATCCTTGAAATGTTTCTTTTGTATTATTCTTAAACATTCAAGTCATTCTATATAATACGTTTCTCTTTTTTTGTTGATGTTGTTTTGTTTAGTTTTTTTACACCAGAAAAGTCCTTTAGATTTTACACACGCGTGTGTATATAGAAATATAATATATAGAAATATGCATATACATATGTATCAACTTTTCATGTATGTGTACACATATTTTCCAATTGTATCAAAGCCAATTCAATGTGCTCTCAAAATATGGCCCATGTTTCCTAGGGGAACACATATCAATTCACATAATACAACCAATAGATAAGGTTGAAGAATCCAAAAGTGATAGGAAAAATGACCCGGGACCACTTGTCAATGGTGCTAACATCCGTCAAGTTGGGGATTTTGAGCTTCAGCTTGGACGAGCGCCTTCTTAGCCGGCAGTTGGCACGACTGCGCATGGCATTGCGGTCCAACGAATGGTGGCTGAACCCGTCCCGGGAAGCCATGGGCTTGCGAAACTGCACTCCAGAGGTTTCAAAGGACATGACGGAGTTCCGTGAATCACTGACGCTGCTGCCAACATCAGACGGCATCACCTCATTGTTCATCTCCAAAGTGGTGAGAAGAATGTTTCCATAAGCGTCCACCTTGAGACAACACAAGACAGAGAAGGCTGGTCATGAGAGGGCTACAGGGAAGGGTTTAAAGGTCCTAAAGTGTCTCAAACAACAACTTTCATGCAAGTGCAATGATGATGCAACAAACTTTGCTTGGGAAGAGAAATCTACAAGAATTATTTAAAATGCGATGGCTGGCACACACACTCACACACATAGTAGTTAATGACAATATTTAATCAACTTCTGAGTCTACTGATATGATTTCTAAATGCATGTACCCCGACTTTTCTTTGTTCCTCGAGATACAGATTTCTTCGCTGTGTATATGACCTGAGGGTGTTGCTTTGAAACGGAGCTGAAATGGAGTCCTTGCATTGTGAAAGAAAAAAAATGAAGAGAACATTAAACGCTCATATAAACTGACAATCAAGCAACAGTTTTCTCATAAGAATAAGAGGGTAAATAAGAAAGAGCTTGCATTAAAGACACAGACACAAATGCCTTTATTCAGACAAACCCTCATTACTCTAGTCTAGTCACTGAACTTAGTTAGTCTACACAGTTGTATGAAAATGGCTGACATATTTTGAGAAGGAAGGAAAATAATCTCAATGGTCCTCAGATTGAGAGAGTCTGAATCTGATAACGTAATGACAATGTAACTTTCGGAGCAAGAGGAATCTTTCTTAACAATGAAATGCTGCTTCAATCAAATTAAATACGTCACAGATTAAGTAAAGTGATGGTTAATGGGCTATTGAATGTTAATTTTTAGCAGTGATGTGAAGCGATTCATTCAGGCACTAGTTATTTTAATTAACAAAGTTGCTCTGCTTACAAACTAAGTGCATACAGATTCATTTAGACATGCATGAACATTGTCAACGCTTATTAAATTCATTTAAATTAGCTTTTATTTAGCACAAAAATGAACTCTGCAACCGTTATAAGTGGCTTACAAGAGACTTCGCGTACCTGTTCCCTCAGACGCTTCTCCTCATAGCGGGGACGTTCGTTGTTGGCTTTGTTTAGCCTTTCGTTAATCTTTTTCTGCTGCTGGGGTCCCCTTCCAAAGAACACATAGTTTACGAAGGCATATTCGAGCAGGGCCAGAAAAACAAAGACGAAGCAGCCCATGAGGTAGACATCGATGGCTTTCACATAGGGGATCTTTGGGAGGGTCTCCCTCAGGTGGGTGTTGATGGTTGTCATAGTGAGCACCGTAGTTACACCTGCAAGAAAGCCATTTGAATGAGCCATGTCTTGTTAACACGACTTGCAGTGGAGCTTTTATGGACCACTTAAAAAGGGATGTCATGGTCCTGCTTTATGACCAAGGTGCAATAAGGCCTTAACTACTGTGTTCTTACATCCAAAAATAAGTATCATGTATTTATTGTGTTCATACTGAAATGCAAAACACTTTTCCTGTTATTGAGGGGGATACAGGTAAGGTTAGAGACAGGCTTGGTGGCATGGGTAGGTTTCATGGTCGGTTAAGTGGTAAGGGACGGGTTAAATACGCAAATCCTGGCACTTTTTATTAAGTTGCACATATCGATATACCCGGGGACTCAACGTTGGAAATATGAACACCAAACCCAATGCTAAACCTACCACATAGTGTTAACAAATGCAAAACTTAAAAAAAAAAAATGTTAAAAAATACATTCGTTGATGCCACTTTATATGCAGATTTTAACTGTTTAGTCAAACCATAGTTACACAGAATTCAAACCAGAGCTCCTCAAGTACGTCTCTGTATTTTGGAAACTGCAGTGATATGTCCTTAATGGTACGTATTCCGCGTCTCTTGTGAAAAATTGCCCCCAGGTATGTTTTTGCTTGTGATGACATGCATGCTTGTAGCTAAAAACATGCAAGCACACAATAAGTACATTGTAATAGAACGTGAGACACTTTTTCTTTTATTTAGAAACTAAAGATGCAACAATTTAAATGCTAAAAAGAGCAACATTCTAGCAATATGCTGTAGAAAAAACAGACATAGTTTCATAAAGCGTTATGTCCTAGAATGCTTTGGGATGGTTTGCAAAGCCTTGTACTTGTGAAAAAAAAAAGAAAAAAAAAAAGATTCTTTGTCAGCTACGCAATTGTCACTTAGATGAATAGATTAAGAATGCTAAGGACAGTTTTCTCAAGCTATTTTAGATATACTTGATCTACATAAACATTAGATTAGTTTTATTTAATTTTGTACCTGCATGTCCTGCATAATTATACTTGAACTTTTGATCCCAATGCAAGTTTATTGCGTTGGGAAACATTAATGCAGGTCATGTGAAAGGGCTACTTTAATCACTGTTGACAAAAGGTATAGAATATAAGAATATCTTAACATTCAAAATGGTTAATATGTTTTTGTACAGGGAAAAAAATCATTTCCTGTTGAACAAAATGTTAAAGGTTACCCAGGGCCACACGAGCAGCGGAGGCATCGTAGTTAATCCAGAAGGAGACCCAGGACAAGATTGTGATCAGGATGGAGGGCATGTAAGTCTGCAGGATAAAGTAGCCTATGTTTCTTTTGATGCGGAAACTCAACGACAGCCGAGGGTATGAACCTGGGGAGACACAAGTACACAGCAGAAGCCAAAAAAAGAGAGATGTCAACATGCGAGTGGAAATACAAAAGAGCAAGCACAGGAAAAACAGATCTACAATTTGCAATTGTCAAAGTCCGCACTTTGACAACAGATAGTCATTTTCCCATTTGTTCAGATAGAGCATTTAATTTCCCCAAAGCAATGGATTCCTTCCCAGGGACTAGTTCCATTCCAATTAAACATGGCAGAAAGTCGCAAACATGGCAGATTTTTCTAAAACCCCCTTCTCAGCAGGCAGCGTCTATGTCCCTCTGAGAATTGTCACAAAAGCCTGCAGTGTCTTTTTTTTTTTTCTATTTAGCTCTTAAATACAGGGAATTTGAAATAAAAAAAATGACAATTGTGTAACTGAAGAGCATGTCCTGTTAATGTGTAAAATATGGTGTTTAAGACAACTGTAAACAGCATGTTTCAAGAAGCCTTTCCAAGATTGGCTGCTAAACGTTAGGTGTGATATGAATAATTGACTCATTCAGTTTACTGATTATTCTAATTTCTATGGCTATTTATTAACCTTAAAGGGATGCTCTTGTTTATTCCCTGTGGTTTCAATCTCCCTGTGCTCGTGAAAGGCTTTTTGGATAAGGATGCAATAGAATGAATTCCATTGGGAGCTTTTTAGCAGCAATATTATCCGAGGGAAAGGGAAGAAATTGATCAGGCTGTAATTTAAATAGCATTTAAAAGTGAGCTGTAACTGATCCTGAGACCTGATCAAAGCTTTCATAAAACTGACGAATCAACATCAGCAATATTGTTTAGGCACTTGCCTATATATCTCCCCGTAAAATAATTAATAGTACATATGAGCAAGAAAACCTTAAATGATAGCCACATTTTCTACATGAATGTATGTAAACTGCTTTCAGTGACAGTTTGCTAACTATAAGTAACTTTGTAACTACGTGTCAGGAAACTGTAATTAATTAGCTGTCTACTTACTCTCAGAATAGACTGTTAGGGTAGGTTTAGGGTTAGTAGAATATGTTGACATATACAGTACTTGCAGAGTTTCTGATAGTCAGTGGGTTGTATGTTGTGGACCCATCAAAATAAAAGTGTTAGATGGTATTAAGCAGACAGTCTACTAATCCTCTAATGCAGGGCTGCCCAAACTCAGTCCTGGAGGTCCTGTAGAGTTTAGCTCCAACTTGCCTTAACACACCTGCATGAAAGTTTCTAACATGCCTAGAAAGAGCTTGATTAGCTGTTTCAGGTGTGTTGAATTAGGGTTGGAGCTAAACTCTGCAGGACCCTCCAGGACCGAGTTTGGACAGGCCTGCTCTAATGACTGCTAGCTGACATGTAGTTGCAAAGTTACTTACTGCTAAAATGTGTTAAATTTAATGGAAGTTTCTTAGAAAGTGTCAAAGTATTTGGAGCAAGTGAATCCATACCTGTAGTAAACCTCACTTCTCTGGATACAAGACGTAGCTCCACAATGGAGAACTGAGGCAATTCCAGTTTGTCCACACCTGTAACGGCATTGTCCCCACCTTGCCAGAAGAAGACGATATCATCTGTGGTGTACCCATCTGCAGAGATTGTAGACAGCACAATACATATTTAATAATGTATGTGTCTTATACAACCATAGCACTGGACGATGGCAGTTTTACGTCCAGCAAACAGATGATTTCTAAAATGAAAACTGAATTAAATGGCACAAACTACCAGAAGGCACAAATTATTTTATTGCGTTAGGTGTCGTTATCAGAACTGTTAACTGCACAAATGAATGGTTCTGCAGTGTGCCATCTAGTTGGTGGCTGTGTTCAGTTTCATCATACATTTGAGAATGCTTCCTGCAGAACAAACTGCGTCACAATGTGGAGGAGAAAATGGCAGCCGGTATGCAAATGAAGCGTTTGCCAATATTTAAAAAAAAAAAAAAAAAACCAAAATAAAATCAATATTAAAGATGATTCTCTGTCTCTGCTTTTCCAACCACTAATACATACTATAATGTTGCAGCTTGGTGTCACTCAATAAAAAGCATAAAACATTTTTACACAAATTATGTAATTCAGATAGAAATCTGCTAAGTGCACAATTTAGGCACTGAATGAAACAATTCACATGAGAATGGCTTTATGAGTGGCATGACATTTTAATGATTTAGCAAATAATTTACACAAAATTAGGCCATTTACAGTATGTGAGAATATTTGTGAAAAGTCTGTTTACAAATTACATGTAAGAAAAAGGTTTTGTGCAACTATATGCAAATGAGTGTGTTCAATTTATGCATTAATGAACACTTTGACTGTGAATCATCAATGATTTACAAATACATTTTTTCTTGTGTTACATGAATGTGGCCCACGCACGTCCTTGATTTCGCTGAGTTCAACGTGTTCCTGGGTTAACATGTTTTGTTGACCCTGGAACAACATTTTATTTCAAAATGTTAGTTTTGACCATATATCTACACCTAAACCTAACCCTACCCACGAGTAATGCCTAAAATCAGAGGGAAATTATAGATTACTGACACTGATGTACAAGAACCAAACACTGATTGTAAGCCTAAACTTCAAATCTGGGGTGCGTTTCCCGAACAACGATGTAACTCGCTGATAAACCACCAAAGTACTATGCATTGTTTTGTAAACGAACTAGATACACAAGACTGTTTCCCGAACACAGTCGCATCTCCGTCGTTTGAACCACGTTAATTCAACCACATAGGGCCATTGTTAATGATGTCACACGCATATCGTGAAGATATGCCTTCTTCTATTAAACTGATTAGAGATCTCCAAGATGCTGCTGTATTGAAAATGACACATATTGACTAATTTATTATTTTTGTTGACTGTAATTTTGCTTCATTTGATCTTTGAATCATCGCGGGTTCCCTCTTTCGTCATACTCCGGGGTTCCCTTAGCCTTTTTTTGTGCATGCGCCCTTTTCAAAAACAGCGTTTAGAATGGATGTGCAAAAATACATAATTAAATCGCTTTTTATATTTAGAAAGAATGGAAGATAAAGATAGTAATGCATGTTAGTTTGCTTCTTGTGCCCAACAGCATATATCTATAAAGCCCATATATCTTACTAAAAAGAAACTATGCTTCTAACCACAGGTTCAAAGCTGTAGTTCAAACCACGAGCGTTCGTGTCGTTGACTGCGAATGTTCGTTTGAACTATGCTTTCGGGAAACATCGAATCATTGAACTATGCTGGTAACGACGGAACTTGCGACCATAGGCTTACTATGCCTTTGGGAAACTCACCCCAGATTGGCTAATCACAATGTTGTTCCAGGGTCAACAAAGATGTTGACCCAGGGACACGTCGAACCCAGCAAAATCAGGTTCTGCCTGGCCCACCGTGCAGTTAGTGACGCCTAAAGCATTAAGTTATTGAAATAGCAAACAGTAGTGTTTCAAAAGTAAGGAAGTGTTGATACTAGCAAATCCGAAAAATCTCACGCATCAGCAAGGCAGTAGCATCTGACCCATTGATCTGCAGTGAGCATGAAACAAAGCGCATGGTGTAATCATTCGAAACACAAATCTAGCTATTTGACTGGGCTCCTCTGATGTATCCATGATAGACAGGGCACGCCATCCTGGTACGACTGACTGATCGATAGAGCAGGGCACCTCATTGATAAACCGGCAAACACATTCAATCTTACCTACGTCTGTCAATTGTGCCATGAGCCCTCAGTGTCAAACCCCTACAAGAACATTTATCACTCCTGACACCCAAAGACAGAGTGGGCAGGGCTGTAGATATGGGTGATTGCTCTAAATGGGCTTAATGATTACGTTTGCTTACATTAGGTATCCGTGGAGTGTGACAGAGATAAGAAGTAAAAGTGAAATTGATGAGCTGGATGAGTTCAAACTGCTGTTGGTCACTTTTTGAGTTTTGGTCCTCTACAGCTACGGTGTGCTAGTATTACATCTCAAACCTTGTCAGTATGTGTATGTGCGTTCACATTTCCTTTCACTTACAACTCTCAATCTCCAGGGTGCAGTTCTGTTCATCGAGGGGGTACCTTCTCAGGTCCATCATGCAGGCTGCAGTAGTGGTTATTCTAAAGAAAAGGACAGGAAGAAAAACAAGGAATGGGTAGAAAGAGATGGAAAGGGAGAGAGAGAACAAGAGACACTGTTACCTTGGTAACCTTTAGGAAATCATAGCTTATTCTTATCTGCACCATATGAGTCACGAGTAATGTTTAGAATCTATTCTCTTATTCTAAGTAAAAAAAAAAAAAAGAGAGACAGAGAAATGAAAAAAACAAACAAACAAACAAAAAAAGAGGACAATTTTTTGTTTGTTTGTTTTTCTTTTTTGTTTTTAACTTGTTATCCTGCATATTTTTTATTTTATTCGAAAAACAAAAAACAAACTGTTAAAAAATACCTCTTGGTTCATAATAAATTATGAATTACTATAGTTGTGGTGCATGTAAGCTTTTTTAAAATACACAAAAGTAGCAATAGCTGATGTGACTGTGTTGTTCACTGTACAATGCCTACTGAAGAGAGCCTAATTATTGATATTAGTTGACATGGCATTTATAGGAATACAGTCAATTTAGCCGATGGATGCAGCTTCATAAATTTGCTATTTTGAATGCCAATGTGAAATTTTTGTGTTAAGTAATTTAGAGTATTCATCTCTCCTTCATGCAATATACAGCACGCATTTTGTTTCACAATAATGTACTGTGTTTAATCTTTCTAAGGAACTCACTGGACATATTTGCATGAACTTGAATCTGGTAATGTTTTATTATGTTGGTTGTACTGCATATTGCCACAGTTTGTAAATGAAACGTCCAGTGAGTGGTGCTAAAATGTTAAAGCTCTATTGTGTATGTAAATAATGAATGACCTGAATCGAGCTCAGTTAAGCTCCACTCAATGAGGTCATAAGGAGCATTATGAAACAGATTTAGCAGAAATGTATATGTAAGCGCATGTAGTGTGTATCTTTTTATTTTTTTTTTATTTTTATAAAATGGTTTGTTCAACTGGTCTGAATAAAATTGTTTATTCTTATATATACATGCAAACAATGCTTCATTTTAGTAATATTCCTCCCCACTGTCATAGCTTTCAATTTACACATTTTTTAAGTGCATATTTAAGTTTAACACATTGTAATTAATCATGACACATATGATAACACATTGACATCTGAACACATTAAGGTAAGTAAATTATAAAAACGTACAATTTTAGGTGGACAATTCTACATTTATTCATGTTAGCTACAATGTTTCAACTGGAAATTCTTTATTTGTCATCATTATATTATATTATATTATCCAGCTATATCTGAGTACACACAAAGCACTGAGTACGCTAAATTCAGAGCACATCATCAACAAAATTCAAGAACTGGCCAGATTTTAACCGCCACGCGGAACATTTTGACAATGCTTCAAAACATGGAGCTCATTTTTCAACACTTTGCACAGATGCTTCTGGGTACCTTGAGACAAAATGCAAGTTAGTTAGCAGTCTCTGATCAGAAACACATCTCTCAGCACCCGCTGCATTTGAAGTAATCGTTCACACGAAAATGAAACATCTGTCATTATTTAGTCATATCCTATCAAAATGTATAATGCCATTTCTTCAGTTGACTATAAAGAATATTGCATTTGCATCTCCTTCCCATATAACAACCATGAGCGTCAAGGTCTATTAAAATAAATAAATTAATAAACAAACTCCTCATATGCTGTAGAGCCATTTCATACAGTGTTTAATCACTGATATGACAGTCTTTGTCTCTTCTGACCACATTCCTTTATTCCAGTCCTTATTCCTTAGTCTGACTTCTGCTGGGTTCGGGAATCATTGGATCCACATACTCAGCGCTGACTCAGTCTCTCCAGGGAACTTCTAGCTGGTCAAATCTGATGCTGACAGACATCAAAACCTCTGATGTATGGAGTACTGTGACAATAACGATCATTCAAGACTGTAGTCTATAAAGTCACTATGGGATTCTTCAAAGCTGCATGGAATTCAGATTAGAACCATATCCTAACAAGATGCAGCAAAAACACGTGATAAAGGTATATTTTTATCTATAAAGCAGACATTCTGCATTCATGCTGTAATCTACATCCCTAATCAACCTTACTTATATTAATAAACTACGAATTTTGATTTTTTTTGTTTTTTTTTCACATGTCCGATTTGACAAATCGCAAATTTACTATAATCTTGTCAAATTGTTACATTCCCCCAGAACTCAATGTGGCAACACATATGTGAAATTTTCCTTGTTAAGCCTCTGAAATAAATAAAATATGAGCCAAATCATGATGCCTCTATGCATTTTTGTGACAGCTGCCATTTCGTTGAAAGATGGAGATTGACTCATCCCGTCTATGATGTTGCGAGTAACAAATGACCTGCTCTGTCTGTCACTTCTATGCAAGACAAATGGAGAAATAATCCCATTGTGATAAGGAAGCAAAAATACTGAACTATATATAGTTTAGAGTAAAAATTACATGGCTTGGTATTATGCTTGGTTTTCTAAATGTAATCATATGCAGCATATATATGATCTGAAGCAGTCTGCATTACTTTAACATTTGTAAAATTTGCATTACTGTAAACAAGTGATTAGTTAATTACACCGGACTAGATTTACAAAATAAAGCTCTCATTTCTTGTAGTGTTATATATAACCTCGAAAGACCCTAGCAGTGAACATGGCTGTGCATTTCACTGTGAGCGTCCTATAATTAACACGCAGGGTAGTGTTTGTTTTTAGCTTCAAAAGCTTTCGAATCGCAGCCTCTGTATGTGGCTGAGGAGCAAACAACATACAGTACGTAAAAAACACTTTATTCAAACGGAACATAATTTATGCAATGACAGCTGCTTGTTTGTGTCGTTCATATTTCTTTATTAGCCTGATTTCTTGGATGTGGAGTAAACAGTCCGTTACCTTATATGCTCTGTGTAAACAATCTAAAAAATACTTTGCTCGCTTAAAGCCCTTCGAAATGAGCATTAGATTTCTCCTTCAAATCCCCATAAAGCACAAACCACTGCATATTTATAAATCTGTGCATTTGTGGGTCATATGGAGGATGCTTTGCGTATACTGTACTAAAGCTGACTAAGGCACATTAATTCGAAATCCCTTTTTAGGCACAGCGGGGCATGATATGATAATTAAACATTAACAACAGTCCTGACTCATGAATATTTTACAGCCAGCAAAGACCCATCTTAAGACGTTATTAAGACTGGACGTATCGATACTGCAAACATCCAAGCTCTGGTACCCCTTGCATTTACATTTTCTACAATGATGCAGGTTCGAGAAACCCTCTGGGGTGAAGCAAGCGACCTGTGGCCTCGCTGAGCTTCCTCGATTCCACCTGTGCCAGGGCCTCTTGGAAGAGGAAACGGTTTGTCATCTTTCATTATTGATAGTTTGATTGAGTGGAGCACCCAGAGCGAACTCTCTGCCTCGCCGCTGTGGTTCTGGGTTAATGCAGAGCAGAGAAGTGAGGAGGGAGAGTGGTTTGTTTTTATTCTGGTGCCTCTGTTTGCCCAAAGGAGGATGACATTTGAGGCAACAGTTCTTAGATGTTCCATCTTATGTGGAACTATTTAGTGGCGGGTTCTAATAATTGACTGTTAAAGGGATACTCCACCCCAAAATGAAAATTGTGTCGTTTTTGGAACACAGTTTAAAATATTTTGGATAAACTAGGAGGCTTATGACTGTCCCATTGACTGCCAAGTAATGAACACCATCGAGGATCCAGTGAAGTATGAAAAACATCATCAGAATACACCATCTGCCATCAGTGGTTCAGTCTGAATGTTATGAAGCAACGATAATATTTTTTTTGCATATGCAAAGAAAATAAAAATAACAACTTCATTCAATTATTTGTCTTTTCTGTGTTTCACTGCGCAATTTTGGAGAATATCCACTGGACACAAACAACATACGCTCTGCTGTCAGCCGTGCTACATTTTCTACACAAATTTATGCTTTGATTTGAACAAAAACAGAGCTTCCTTGTGGCGCAGCTGACACAAAACAAAATGTTCTCCAACATGGTGGAGAGAGGAGACAACACACTGAATAAAGTTGTTACTTTTGTGGCATTGTAACACTTTTGCACCACGGATAGCAGATGGACTATTCAGATGATGTTTTTTATACTGTATAAGATCCGTGATAGTGTTCATTACTTGGCACTTAATGGGCCAGTCACAAGCCTCCTAGTTTTCATATCAAATATATTAAATCCGACGACAAGCAAAGTGTTTATGTGTTTGGAATGACATGTGGGTAAATGATTAATGGCAAAACACCTTATTTAAACTAAATATGAGCAGCATGATACGATGGATCAACATTTTAATTGGAATTTTACTGACTTTAGTGTTCACTTCAACTGCAAACTGCAGCTTTTTGTAAAATAAATAAAAATGACATACATGTATAGGTATATGCTTCTTTAATTTTGGAGGGGCATATATTTCCAATGAGCCTGAGTACTGTAGTTCATGTGATAAAGGTGTGACCATGTTACCGTGATTTTGGGACACAGTCATGACTGGTTAATTTTTCCAATAATGCATCAAACTATGGTACAGTAGTTACGCAGATAGCTACATTGTTGCATGGTAAACAGATGGTTTTAATGGAACTAATTGGTTTAATGCAGCCTCTGGGTTCAACTTCCGATGCAATTAATATTAGCAGATCAGGCTGTTTATAGTTTGTTAAATTCAACACTATATTTTTTGAGAGTAAGAACCGCCTTGATATAAAAGTTTGTCCAAGAGTTTGAAACAGAGTTGAACTCAAAAAAGGCTATTCATCTCAACATGTGATCACACTTTCTACCCAATATCATTAGCGCCTTCATTTCCATCACGGTTTGTCAGTGCTGTGAACCATTAACAGATATCTTTCGCACACCCCAAATAGAAACTTTCCCCTAGATAACCTGCCCCGTAACTGTGCTAGCAGGGGTGAAGTGACGTTTCACCTACCTATACGTGATAGCAATTAATTCAAGAACGATGTGACATAAATGGATAATACACACAAACAGTAAGCTCGGACTGAGTAAGTGAAACCTGTTCATTATCATTTATTTATTTATGTTTTTATTAGTTTTTTTTTAGTTTATTGGAATTATCTTAAAGTCCCTATCAACCGGAAGTTGTGGGGTATACGTATAAGTTGAATTAGAAAAAATAGAGAGAGGGGCATCTCTAGCTCAATGCAGACTGATGCTTGAGGATGTCAATTCGCAGGAAGGAATTTTCAGATTTTGACTAAAGATCATAAATAATTTTTTTTTTCCTGTGGATTTATTGTTCACCACAATACTATTAATGTGCACTAACAAAGTACATGGGTGCAGTTTAGATTTCACGTGGACTTAAAGACAACGATGTCACAACAGCAATGGCATTTACCTCAGTCCGTAAAGAACAGTGCCATCTGGATGGAGCCGAATCATTCGGTTCTTCACCGTCACACCGTGCAGGAAAGACTTCTTGTCATTCAGGAAGTAGGTATCTGGGAGCCATAACTGATCAGCCACACGGTTGTCCAAAGTGAGGTTCAAAGCCATCTCAGCATAGGCCAACCGTTTGTCCCTCCAGCTTTGTTGGAAATACATGGTGATGGTGTAATCCTGCAAAGAGCACAGAAAATCAGAGGTTGACAATTGAGGTAAAATCTATATCTTTTTATTTTATATAACTTCAGTTGGCAAGTCATAAGTCATACTTGTGATGCAAACATATTTGATTGCAACCCTAATCAAGTATTATGTTATAAATAAAAATTAAAAAAGCAAGTCTTATGTGTTTGCTTTGGTTTGACAGAATCGTAACATGCAGAAAGGCCAACTTTCTCAGAAGGTAGTGAAAACATTCTAAAAAGGATTAAGATGTGTTATCTTATATGTGTTATTAAATAAGCAGCTAAATATACTGTTTTGATGGGATTAAGTCCATCTGAGCAGTGACTTTTTGGATGTAGGGCAAATAGGACTGGCTAAGGACACTCCTAAGATCCACTGATATGTCTCAGCGCTGTATCAACACTAACTGTAAACTGTGTTTTAAATGATAAAGCATTCCGTATAGACACAAGTCTACATTTAATTTTGCTGTATGATTTAAAGAGATGGTCGGCAAAGATGTAAAGTGCTCGATTCACTCAGCAAGGCCCTTGTTTGCAAACTGTACATTTTTGCCAGTCTTTTCTGTACTTTTGATGGCTGATAAACAAACAAACAAACATCATAATCAATTTAGTTTACAATAATTATTTACAGTATATCCAACATGTAATTATGAAATTGCAGATGTATATAAAGTTAACATGCAACTGACATCCACCCAATCTATTTTCTAAATGCATGCTGTTTTTTTGTTTGTCTATGATCCATTACACTTAGATGTATGCCACAAAATGGAAGAAAAGATATGTTATACTATTCTTTCATCTTCCAGCCCTTTACCTCTCTTATGTACAGTAGCACCTAATGTCCAGGGGAAGGAAAGTCAAACAAAACATCCGACAGAAGAACTTGTGGTACAGTATCTTCAAAAACACCACAGTACAAAGAAATTCCAGCAGTACCTTCATGATGGATAAATCAAAAAGACACACTTGTTCTTGAAGAAAAGGGAGAAAAAGTGAAGGAAAATGACTTCATATTTGAGTGAATATTTTGAACAAATTAAAATAAAATCTTCTGAGTGGAACTGAATGGTAATTCTGAAGTTGAAGTTGACCTTTCGTATCTGATATCTGTCTTCTTAAAACTTAAAACTGTGGTAATTTTGTAAATATTGATAAATAATCACAAAATGTTCATAATCATAATTTAAGCAGACAATATAGATGAGTTTATACTGCTTTGCCCATACATTCTGTCAATAAAGCCTTTGTGAAGCTATATGCTGTTCCTTTAATGTCCCGGAGCGATTTCATGCAAAGATCTAGAAAAATCTCACTGTCATCGGATTTTAATTGAATTTCACTTGGAGCTTGATCATGCTGCGACCAGAGCTAATTAACACACCTGCAGTTTAATGCAAGCATCACATGAACGTGACTGCTTGCAGCATAAGCATTGTCTAAACCTAAAGACGGGTGTACAACAAGTCATTCTACAGCAGCGATACTCACAGAAAGTAGTCAGATGAAGAACTAAAACATACAGAACTAATACATTTGGGTTTTAAACTAGGAAATACTATAAATGTTCCTGCTACAATCAGTTAGTTTTAAGCTTCCAAATTAGGGTCTATACAATTTAGTTTGAATGCATTTTGAATACTGTACTTTTTTTTGAAAGACTTACAAGTGTACAATGAACTATGGATGTATATTTCTTTGCTATTAACCTTTAATGTCACTTTTTCTGGCCTGTTGCGAGTGAATAGATCAAGCAGCAACAACACAAATATTTACAAAAAAATAAATATAAAAAGGTACCTGTCTGAAGTGAAATACACACACACACACACACACACACACACACACATGTAAGGGATAATATACAGGCAGCCGGTAGTTATCGCAGAAATAAGCCAGGACAGTGTGATCAGGATTATTTCGCGATTACTACCGGCTGCCTGTATATTATCCCGCTTATTACACGGCTACTTGCCATATAAGAAAAAAAAACTGAACATGAATATGAATTTGAAACATTTTATTGGCATATTTGTTTTAAATTTACATTTTCATCCTTCCGCGAAACGATATAGTACCATGTGACTAACATTCAAACTTAAGACAATTTATAACATCTACATATGAATATATAACAACGGATGTATTTTAGTTATTTATTGCACCTTATGTTG
>JAUMHG010000069.1:11117994-11139106 GCA_032359395.1 Enteromius anoplus
ACACACAAAGGAGCAGGGCGGGGTTACAGAATGACAGGAGAACACGAGGGAGACTGAATGAAAACAAAAACATGGAATACGAGGGCAAGGCACGAGGGGAAACATGACACAGTGCTTCTATTTTGATTTTGCTGGAATTTCCTTTTCATTGTTTTCAATGGAATTAATCAGCAATTATTTTTTTACTGTTGATATTGACAATACTGTGTCTAAAATGCATCACTTTGTTAACTTGCACATAGAATATTATTTAATGAGTATACACCACTGCATAGAAATAGTGATAGTCTTAAAAGAGGGGCAAATGAGCATTCAGCATTCGGAGTGTCCGACAGCGTTGTTCTAACGGAATCAGGAAGGTCAATTGTTCCCAATGGCTTTTTTGAGGTATAATAATGAAATGGGTTTTCAAACATGCTTCCTGGCCATTGAGCCAGTCGCATCCATCTCAGGCCCTGCGATAAATGACATGTCTTTCACTGTGTATTTATCTGAGACGATCACAGGGCCGTATCCTGTCCTTGACAGATCCCTCCTGACTCCCAAGGACTAGTCTTCCCCATCCATCACTGGGGGTGCGAAGAGGGTCCCGTGGGGATGTGCGTTCTTGTGTAACGCCTTCACCTGCAGCCTGTCTCGTCATAGCTGCTAAAACATTGTATGTGAACAATGAAGTGTGCTTTCTATGGTTACGTGCCTCCTAATAGGCCTCTTCGTTCTCCTTCCAAGCATAACCGTCTAACACGCACATACAAACACGTTCCTCTTGTAAAAAGAGGACTGCAGTGTGAGAGGATGCGAAAGGAACAGCCTCCTCAAGCATTTTCTGTTTGCCCGGCTCTCTCCCCATAAATCAGAAGGCATTCTCTGCTCATCGGGATAGAGATCATTTGTGCAGTGCTTGTCCATTTATCGCCCCGCTCTGACAATGCCGCACTTTTTTGCTGAATGCGCGCTACTTTTGCATCCAGCGTTGATGCACGTACAGCCCACACACGCCAAAAAGCCTCCTTTTCATTTAAGCGTCGGCACATGGGGGAGAGGCAGGGTGGCTACTTGCAGGAGTCAGGTTAATTAATAGGGAAACTAGCTGGAGCATTGTAGGTGTATTCATTATTAATTAAGAGACTTTATGCCAGCTGGGAAAGATGTCAGCAATTAGGGGAGATTTTGCGGTGTGCAGTTGTCCTTGGATATGGGAGTGTGTCCCCTGTGAGGTGCAGCGTGGTCGCACTTTGAATCATGTGGGTTTATCAGACCCATAACTTAACTGTTTGGGGGGTCTTTGCATTTTATCACCAGTATCTCTTTTCTGAGGATGAGCTCATTTTCTGCTGGAATGTAACCGGACTTTGTGGGCATCATGTGGATAATGGGGTTAATTCGTATTAGGGTGAATCCATAGACTGTAAAAAAGGATTCAAGATGTGCTTTCACTTCCTTAGAAAAGCTTAGCCAACACATCCCAGTATTGCCGCTGTCATCTAGCACCAATGATGGCATCAGGAGACAGAGTCAGTGCAGTAGTGATTCACTTAGAGTCTGTATCTGAGCAATAGTGATTCATTTGGAGCATGAGTCTGGGTAGTAGCAGTCCAGCCCAAGCTCCCACAGAGCCAATCACAAACTCAGAATCATGAAACCACACCCAATTTGCATTGCATATTAAATGCAAACATATTATACAAAGCAAACACTTGAATATACATTCACATGATAATAGCTACCCAAATTGATGGAAATCAATCTCTGAAAATGTATTTATAGTGTTTGATTGTTTTAGTTTTGGTAATACCACATTAATTTACATGGAGAGGGCGGGGTTTCTTCCAGCCAGCAGATGGCGATACAAATGTTCTGGCTTTACCTTTCACGGTGTGTGGGGCACATTTAAGTACATCTGACAAAAACATGTCTAGGTCATATTTCAAAAATCAAATCAAATTAAAAATACATAAACAACACCATGTGGATGATATAGTTTTTTTTTACAGTAAATAAGTAATAGGGTGAATAAATAAACTGTTAAAAATTCTGTTAAAAACTTTTGTGATTTATTCAGAGCTAAAGTCTGTACATTAGTGATACATTTGAAGCCTGAATCTGCGCAGTAGTGATTCATTTGGAGTGATAGTGATAGTGAGCTGCAGTAGTTAGACACCGACACTTCCTTTTGCACTTCCTCATTATGCAAAATATGTATAGCGTGTTTGGTGTGCTGTTCAGGGCAGCGAGCCGGGAGCTCGGCAGACACCGAGCCCTAGTAGTTTAAAGCCTTGCAAGGGCAGAGCTCGGCTTGGCGGTTTGTGACCTGTACTGCAGCCAACCACCAAACTGTCATCATATTTTTGGCTTAATTTTCCAATTTGTGCGCAGGACACCTGGGTGAAACTCTGGCCATATTTCACCCCCAAATCAAATCAATTCAAATCAAAACAAATAAAAAATACATATATACAAATAAAATATCCTTTGTTTTATTAACTCCCTCGTAAGTATTGATGAGGGTGTCAAGTGAAAATGTTTGGCATTCACCCTATATGTTGTTTTAATGTAACATTTACTAACTTTTTTAGAGGACGAGGCCATGGCACAGTATAGATTCCAACATGTGTCACCTGTATGAACAACTCTATGGTTGAACACATCTATAGCACATGCCAATCTACAGTACGTTTCCAAAAAAGTAATTTAACTTATGACTGTATTTATCAGGCGACTGACCACTGCCATGTGCTGATCCTATAGGAAACAGCTGTTAAGAGCATGACACATTTACCACAGAAGTGTAAAATAATTGCTGCCAGACATTAATGGCCAGTTACAAAGCACTATCACCCATGCCAAGACTTCAGCCCAGCCTTCCTGTCTTCAGAATACTTTCAGTCTAAAACTGCAGCCTCTCTTTAGCCATTTAGTCTGACCTTATGGAAGCCAGTGTCTGCAAGATGGCGGTGTGTTAGCAGTTAGTGCAAACTATTTAGAGAATGTGCTGGTGTCCATGACAACCTTGGGAGCAAACCCACTGCAGCAACATGATGTAATGTGCAACATAGCAAAGTATTCAACTTGTTTCTTTGTTTATATGTCGTTGTCAGGCTGCTGCTGCAGTAAAATAAAACCCACCCATGATTCTGGTATTTTAGTATAGCTTAATTGTCTCCTTCGGTTTATGTCCGTGGAACGTTTTTTGCAAGTTTTGTTGTTCGTGAGGCAAAAGGAATTCTGATATCCAACAAGTCGCATGGTTTGAGGAATCATTCAAGTTCATTCAGTCAAAAAAAGTTACTAAAAATAATATTTTTGAAGAATATTTTAAAAAATATGCACTCGCATGAGATGTTTTTTTGTTTTTTTTTTCGTTTGTAGTTGTTTTTTTTTTTTTAATTTTATGTAGAGCAGGTTGCCTCAGGTGGACAGACAAGTTAAAGGGATGGTTCATCCAAAAATGAAGGTGAGTAAATGATAAAAGAACTTCTCATGTCATTTCAATTGCTGACTTACTTCTGTGGGAGACCAAAGGATTTGAGTGAAGAATGTGTCTCAAAATATCTTATTTTCTTATTTTATCTCATCTTATTCATTACAAAAGTAATGCAACCCTGCTTCATCTGAAAAACACAAAATTACATTTTTTTTGTGAGAAATATCCAACAAGCAGCAGCAAAAGCATGTTCAGTTTCATGCACAAAAAGACGAAAATGCATCAACAAATGTATTGCAGCAGTTCGGAAAAAAATTGTCCTCTAAACCCTACTAAATCTAAAAAAAATGACAGGGAAAGATTATTTTACGAGGTTGCACCTTTGCATAATTTGAACAAGGTGAACTTTACAATGTCGAAGCTGCCACTGTTATCAATGTCAAAAAGAATGGAAGTTGTTGGTGTGCTACTGCCACAAGTGTTCGTTTCAGCTAGAAACTGCATTGAATTCTACTTTTTTGGAATTATGCAAAAGTCTAGGTGGGGGCTTGCTTTTTCCAATTGATATGAGAGTAAATGATGGCAGATTTCTTTTAGAAATATTGTATTTTAATTTGTAGGATAAATTAATGTCTAATGGCAAATATAGCATTGAGTAATAAAAACTCAACAACAACAAAAACACAACATTAGAAACAACAACAAAAGTTTTGAGGTTTGTTCAGACCCCAAGAATTAGCAATAGCAGGAGTGAATTCATACAGTATTATTATTGCCCAAGCAAACACCACTAAAAAAGTAGTTCACCTGCAGAGGACAATGCGTATGCAGTAACTCCAACCTGGTTTAACATCAAGATACATAGCAAAACCAAAGGCCTAGCCTCATTCTTGAGGGAAAAGGGTCCATGTTCACAGCTTTATGGATGTGTCGCCACCATTTCAAGCTTTGTTAACGGTGGGATCTGGGACCATAAAATCTATTTTAGAGGCGATGACAGCTAGATTTACTGTAAAGTGCTGTCTCCAGAGTGAGGGGCTCAAACTGGAAGGGTAGCAGACAGTCGGTAGCCAAGTTCCCTCTTTTGCACCCTGTGTGCAAAACAACAGCACGACAGTTCCCCTTTTCTTGACATTGGGGAAGTTCTTTTTGCTGGCCAATGATTCATCGAATCAATTGGATAATTGGGTCTTCCTATCCAAATCAAACACAGCAGACACATGTTTGTCCCTTTTCCTGGCACTTCACAGGAGCCCAGTGAATATGCTGTGACATGTTTCCAATGCCCTACCCCAGAATAAACTCTAGCACCACATCCTCCATTTTGTCAGATGTGTTGTGGAGTGATATTCAATAGAAAAAGTAGAGAAGTTATGGTATTGCTTAGTAAGTCCTTGGTAAAATCACAGCTGACATCACACTGCAGCCCAGCTTTTCTTTGTTTTCTGACACGAGCCTCTGAGAGCCTCAGAAAATGGTACAATCGCAGAAACATTCTGGCCTGCGTTAAGACCTATACATCCTCCCAAGTTAAGATTCATCCACAGCACCTTGCCTGTGACAGTTGCATGTAATGCACAGCAATGCATTAAGCTTGAAGGAGAAGTGTCAGCTTGTTCGTTCCATCAGAGTGACTACAAATCATCAAACACACACACACATACACTGTTGTCTAAGGCCGGGGATAGTAAATCACATTGTTAACGAGATGGTCTGCCCTCTGGCTACTCTGCACTGCTATTTGTCTAGGACTTGGCAACCATTTGGATTATATATTGGCCCTGTGATGTAAATGTACGTGTGAGATGTGGTGCCATATAGCACTTGAGTTAGAAATCGTATATGTTTGCATCGCTTTAACAAAATATGCAGTCTAATCTATGTTCATGGTTTTCAAACCCTTTCTATTTAAAAAGCTTATAGAATTCCATTTGTTTAGGAGTGAATGGCTTTTTGAGTTGAAGGAAATTGATATTTTCTCTGCATTATGATACTGAACCGCTATACATGCTTTATAAATGTTCTATTACATAGTTGTAGCACATCTTGAGATATATTCATGGCATTTTACTCAGATTTTGAACTAATTTACAAAGCGTTGATGTAACAAAGCATTTAAAGCATTGCCTATATTCCTAAAGCTGAAGGAGATGCCGATAACACAGCACAGGAAAAACACTTACCGCTACAATTTACAGGCCACTGCTTTTCATTAGATTTTCTGCAGTCCACGGGGGCCACTTACATCTTGGGCAAAATGGTGAGCTCCTCAAAGATAATGTAATTAGCGCCCCTTCAGTTCATGGTTTCATTTCAATGGTTTCAGGCCTTACTCTTCAGGGAACAGGGCACCCCTCTTTTTCATATGAAACTGAAACCAGGGTGCCTGAGAGAGATAATCTAGCATAGTGTGTGTAACAGTAATCTGATGTAGGCTTATATTTTATACCCACATATTAAAATTGGCACACCGTATCTGAATAAACACCAAAGCAAATGAAATTTAAGAGCTACAACGGATGGATTGTCACGACTTAACCTTTTTTCATATTATATGACTTTTGAAAACTTGGAGCATGGTGGACCGCTTTGGCATCCTGCATCATGAAAAAATAAAACTGAAGAGTTAATGAAATTAAGACACTTAAGTGCACTTTTAAAGTCAGATTATTATGCCAAATAAAATGTTTACTGTTGTGTTAGCACAACTAAAGCTTGAGGCCTTTTTTATTGTAGATAGAGCAATATACAGTAATATTTTAAATTTACTAAATTGCAACTTCATCTTTACAAATGAGTAATTATAAATGTAAAATTACACACACATTTCAATAGAAATGACTTTAAAGTATATTTTAGTTTATCGTACTTGTCACTACATTCAACAGTACTCAAAGACAGAAGTAAGTCTGATATTACATATGGTACCACTTTATATTAGATGGCCTTAATTGCTACAGTATGTGCTGTACTTACACAATAATCATAATAATAATAAGTACAGTGTATTTATTGTGTTCATATTGCATTACAAATTACTTCTGCTGCTATTGGAGGTGATACGGGTAAGGTTAGTGACAGGTTTAGTGATATGGGCAGGTTTAAATTAAAGATGTAATATCATCACATTACTTTAATTTTACACACAAACATACACACACACACACACACACACACACACACACACACATATATATATATAAATATATATTATTTTAAAGCTTATTATTCCTGCACTATTATGCATAATAAGTACTCCTTTTAAAGGTATGCAAAATTGTAGTTTTTTCCATGAGTGATTTTTGCAGTATTTGTGTTGCTTCAGTAGCACTGCATTTGGCCTTAATAGAGGCCATGTCAGAACAGAGACTGAGAAATGTGATTAATTGAGGATACACACTTTCGATCTGAATCTCTCCGGGCAGGCAGATTGTAATATGAATCTCAGTCACACCATGCTCTGATGCAGACAAAATAGACAGGAGCCTGTTCTGTCAGAATGCCCTGTGTGTGTGGGTGGATGGATGTCTGGAGGGGTGCCGGGAAGCATGAACTGCTTACGTAATGTAAACACACACAGGTAAATACTGTGTTGATCTTTACACATATGTAAGGTTGAGCGTAGGACCCTGAGCAAGGACCATGGTATATGAGAGTGAATGCAATCACGCTTCATTTTTAACAAATAAATTAAACTATGTATAATTCCTTTTACACATTGCACATTTACATACTGTAAACAGCATAAACAACTTGCATACTTCATCACTCACTCAGCAACTACTAATTTTTACTATTATTATTTTTATTATTCAGTCTCTCCACTAATCCAGATATGGAATATGGATGGATTGATTTTCTTTATAATATTTTAGATAATTGAGGAAGATCAGTTTTGAGTAATTTTATTTCCCTAAAGTGAATGTTAATAACAACAATTAGCGTTATTAAAAAAAAAAGAAAGAAAGTAAGAGAGAAAGAAAAAAACAACATGTAGTTGATTTATGGCCTCGGGTGTGACATGTTGCGTATCTAGGCAACTGTATTCATGTTCCATTCTGTTGATTAAACTTTCAGCATGTTTTTAAGAGCAGCACATAAACAGGCCCTGGTGTCATAGCCGGACTGAACCAGAGCTGAGAACATGAAGGTATCTTTTGTTAGAGAGGATGACTTGAAATGAGAAACCGCAATCTCATAAATTCAAAGTCTTCAGAGACCTTCAGAGGCTGCCCTGATTATTGAGGTTGTAAATAAGGCCAGCACGGGATGTAATTAATCCACTGCCTTTCTCTTCTAGACAATCGGGAATTCTGTTTCATTTGAAACAAAATGATCACTTTCCATTGTCATTTTTTTCCAGTGGATAATTCACACCCCGCTTAGTGTCATGTGCAGCAAGTCATGATCACAAGATAAAACTCAGACACGGTGATCAGGACTTACAGCTGGTTTTATATCACCTTAAAGAAGTCAGCTGATTGTATACAGTTTATCTAATAATAAAAAAGCAAAAAAAACATCATGTTGTCAGAGGCTATTAAAATAATAATAATAATAATAATATCATCAGAATGTTGGGTATCAAGTACAGTAGCCTGATTTCCTATCTCTTTCCCCATTGCATTTCAGCTTGGAGATGCATTTATTTAAAAGTAAATGAAGGAAATATGATTAATGAAGCTCCTAACAGGTATTTAATTGCCCTATAATTGAAATTTGATGTGGTGTTTACATGTTGATTGGACGGGCCGACACATTGACAGCAAAGACCATCGAGGACACCATCACTGATCATCAGATACAATATGGCTAGGGTTAGGTCCCGATAAATCAGCATCTATTGTATGACTTAAATTATTTCGATATAATAGCACTTTAAGCAAAGATCCAAATTATATAATAAATTAATCTAATCAAATATGTTTTTGTTTTTAAATTAAACAACAAGATGATTATTTGTTTATTTATTTATTAATTAAACTCATTTGTTTAGCGAACATTGCATTAGCAATATGCTACTGTACAATATAAACCGATTTTTGCTCAAATCCAGTGACAATTAAACCATTCACGACATTGAATTTATGAAAGGTCTCTGAAATATGAAATAGGATATTGAATATTGTATCATGAGCAATCATTATGATGATTACAAGAGATGGAAGACATTTCACCATAAACATTAGCATTAAATATGGTCTCTAATTTCTAAGGTCACATCGATGCTTTGGGAGTCATAACTCGGTCAAACACAAAATGCAATTTGAGTTCTGCTCAGACTGTACACCACATCCATGGGCTATTTGTTGAGAGCTGGAGCCAAAGCCAATAACTACAATGCAAACATGAAAGGCAACGACTTGTGTAAAGCAAGGCTGAATAAAATGACTCATCATCTACTGCTTCTGGAGCAATGAACATGAGCAGGGAAAGAATGGCTGCAATGGGAAGACCGGTACTGCCATATACGTGTTATTCTCGATCTCAGACAGCACACATAGTACTGAAAATCATGCTATGCACTAGAATGGCACACAATAGTTACCATAAACTTAATACTGCTTATGAAGATTCAGGATTAAAAAAAAAAAAATATATATATATATATATATATATATATTTGTGGCTTGTGGTTAACCAACTACAACAGACTGGACCAGCTGATCAATCAGAGCAGAATAGGCTTTTCAGGTTGGTTTTTAAAGAGACGGGTAATAAAAGTGAAAGAGGTGCTGCAACAATGTACAGTAAAAGAAGAAGAATTATAAAATAATTGAGATCATGTCAATGCATTCTAGCTGACTTGTAAATGAGCATAATACGAACACTTTATGTAGTTATAAACCAATTTCGGGAGCTGTTACCAATCTTTCAATCAGCACCGCTCCCATTGTAAGCCAATCCAGTGGCTATAAATAGGCCAGTTTCCTTCCCTTCCGCATCTCGTTTTTTGCATGCCCCTCCGCCGTTCGCTCCTTCCACAGGGGGCACGCAGGGTTCGAGCCAGACTCCGAGCCACTCCCTCATTTAGGGCTCTCGTTACTAGGGCTCGGGGTTCACCGAACTCCCGGCTCGCCCCCGACAGCTCGCCAAACATGCTTTTACTATCATTGAGGAACGTGAAATGTGTTTGAGACACATAGAAGTAAATTAACTAAATATCCAAACTGTACTTATTAATAATAATAATAATCATCAGTACATTTATAATATTTGTAGAAAATAATATAAAATAATATATATGTTTTTTTTTTTTTTTTTATAAAAAAAAAATCTTTAAGTCTTCTAAATAGGTCTGAAATGTAAAAAAAAAATGTGATGAACTAACTTTGCTGGTGCAACATTAAGTGTGTACAGTGTTAGGGTTAGGCTTTTTCTTAGAAGTTTGTTCGGCTTAAGTGCATGTTTTGTTAATAGCATTCAGTGTTTGTGCTCCAATACATCGCACTAAAGTTGAACAACTCTATATACTCTGCATGCGTGTGTGAATCCATGTATGCTCACATGCATAAGCAGTCCTTGCATTTTTGTGTGGTGTGTTGAGACTCCACACACACAAACACACCACAGCCAAACCCCGTGGCTATCCCTCTAGCCGGCCAAAGAGATGAAGCTCTTTTAGGACGGCCTGGTTTCTCGACCACCTAACTGGCCTCTTTCTTTCTCTCCATCTCTATCCTCTCTGCCCTCTTCACCCTCCCTTTCTCTTCTCTCTCTCTCTCTCTCTCTCGCTGGCTAGCGTAGCTGTGGTCTGGGTCCAATTAAAATGCACGGTGCTCCAAAGCTGAAGTTGGTCAGCAGTTGTGTCAGGAGACTTGGGCTCTGACTGATGATGGAATTATCAGGATGTGATAGACTACAGTTCCCTGGCCTCCATCAGAGTGGATGCTGCTCCCAATACAAACGTGCAGCGCTGCAGGATAACTGACCTCACATCTGTGCTCTGTGGAGGGGCCATCACTGCTGACCAAATGATTGAAAAGTCTTTGTGTGTTGTAAAAATGGGGTTGAAGAGCAGGAATGGGTAGTAAACAATTACATGTAATAACAATAAACTTATCAAAAACAAATAAAACGTTTTTTTTTTAGAAAGTGTTTTAATTTGATCAATGATGTTTAATGAATGTTCAGTTTTGCTTTAAACTCACAAATTCCTTGCCGTTCCTTCTCAAACCTTGGTTTGTGAAACCTCAACGTAATGCAACGTTTACTGCCCCTCATGTTGTTCGTAACAACGAATGCAATATTTGTGAAACTGGACCACAAAACTAGTCTTAAGGGTCAACTGTTTGGAATTGAGATTTATCATCTGAATGAATGAGCTTTCCACTGATGTGTGGTGTGTTGGATTGGATGATATTTGGCTGAGATACAACTGTTTGACAATCTGGAATCTATGCAACAAAATTAAAATATTGAGAAAATTGCATTTAAATTAATAAAATCAATAGTAGGAAATGCACCAAATACATTAATGGAACATGATCTTTACTTTATACCCTAGTGATTTTTGGCATAAAAGAAAAATCTGTCATTAATTGTTGACTAATGCTTAATATATACTTGTGTGATTTATGACTGCTTTTATTGTTACATATTTTATCATTGTATTTTTAAATTAACATAGTACAATATGATCCAATATAAATCAATAAGATAAACAATTAAGATCAAATGTAATGTAAAAGTAATCTAATGGTAGTTCAATTATATCACCTAAATGGATTACATTACTAACTACAATTGTTTGTCACGTAAATAGCAACGAGTAATGGACTACAATTTATATATAATCTTCCCAGCTTTGTTGAAGAAAACATATAACGTGTTCATGATCTTAAATTGGTCAATGTGTCCAAAATACTGCAAATCAGACAACAATACAGCACAGAATTCAATATCAAACTCATCATTTCCACCAAAAAAAAGGTTCTATGGTGTACGAATGCATTTTGAGAGAATATGCATATGTGATATTTAAACAAACAGATAGATAGACATGCTTCTTTGTTGAAATGCAAAGCAGTTTGCTGAAGGACTGAATTGAAAAGTACATTCTGTAGCAAATCAGCAGACAAGCTGACTTCTGGGTGTGGTGAAACTACATTTTTCCCGATCTTGAGGTTGTGAAAGCATCTCATTGTCTTTCAACAGTGTAAAAGTGCGCAGAAACATGGACCACGGACAGCAACCTAAAACTGTGTGCTCAGCCTTTTTGAAAACTGTACCAACACAACTTTTTTACTAGCTGCGGAGGGGATTTGTGGGCAAACGGGATGCAAGAGCACAAAGTGCCTTTCCATCTTAAACAGTCCCTTGTTTTCTTTCAGTACTGCCTAACCTTGGGATTGATGCTATTAAATCATGAGATGTTTCAGCAGTTTCTAGAAAATGTCTGCCTTCATATTTTTCACTTTAACTTTCAGTCTTGACAAATCAAACTGTTAGTATGCAGTATGTGTGTTTTTAAAGCACTAAGTTTTGAAAGCCTTCCTTCACAGATACACTATGGAAAATATTGCATGACTATGTACTGCATCAGTCAATAATATCGTATGCTCCAGATAAGTGAATGCTTTATTAGTGACTGGTGAAGATTTAAAATTTCTAATAAAGAATCACATGTACCTCCAAAGTCTGGCCGAAGGCGGATGTCGTACCCCTTCAGCAGTTTGTCCACTGTTGTCTTGGCCACAGATATTCCGGTATTTCCGGTGGAGGTGCTGCAGGAGACACAATTGAGGGCACTTTTTGTTAAAATTCAGCTAGAGCAAAATATAAATCACATTGCTTATTTGTTCATTCATGTGATTGAATGAAACCCTTAATGATTTTATTACACTGCATTTTGTTTTTTTTTCAAGATTTTGTTCTTCTTGAATGCTGTCAACCCGAAGAGGCTTATCTCTATCAATATAACCACCACATCATCATTTACATAAATCTATGGGATAGAATTGTTTATTTATTTATTTTTCAAATTTTTTTTTTTTCAGAGCATGCTAGTGAAAGCTCCACCAAATCTATGAATAAGCAACAACCTTAATAAAATCACACAAAAACATATAACATTCTGCTGAATATCAAAAACCTTAAAACATCACATTGTCAGCAGTCAACAGTGGGTGCTCAGATCAACATGTAACTTTGACGACTGGTATGACTGGGTTTATCTGGTTCAAACATGCAGGCTACAGCCAGGGTTTTTAGACTCGGGGTCCCGGGACCCCTGAGGGTCTGTGAACAGATGGGTAGTTGATGCATAACAAATATCAGTTTTTTTTCCATCAACATCAAAATTTAGGATAACATTAACATGAGTGTTTAGATGAAATTGTAGACCATTTTACCATGTTGCCCTCACTAGTTTATTATTGATGGTTAAGTGGTATGACAAATTTTAAAAAGAGCAAATATTCAGTCTCAATTATTATGAGGTCATTGAAGCTGTATGAATAAAAATTACATTGCAGAATGTTGCACAGCAGGATGTGTCAGTTTATAAATACAGATAGTGTTACTTGTAAATAGAGGAAAATATAATTTATATTTTTTAAAATCTCTATTCATGTATTACATTTTTTTATTTTTTGAAGGGTACAATTGAGGTATGGGGGTAATTGTAAGTGCACAGGGCTTCCAGCTGAGTCTTTAAAGGTTTAAAACTTTTAGGGGCATGTTTTAGTGCTTTTTTCTACTTGCAACAGTTTGCCCATGACAGCAATTCCAGATTAAAAATGCATACCAAAAGAAAAAAAAAAAAAAAAAAAAAAACTTGCACACGACATGCACACTAAACTGAAAGGAATGTAGCAAAACGTCAGAATGGAAAGAACTGGGTTTTAGGCCACCACTGATTGATTTAAATGCTTTTACTGATAAATCCTAAATAAACGATGTTTGATGAGCAAACACAGAAATGTTTAAAGTATAATCAGGCTTGTCATTTGTTTTACAGGTGTTCCACAAACACAGTATGACATGTAGAAAAGATACGTGCATTTGGCCTCAAAGGCTTAAAAGCCACGTCGCATCTTAATGATTACCAGTGAACACATGTCATTAACCATTATTGACTGATAGGCGTCGTCGTTTTTATTCTTATTGGCTGAGTGATGGTGGATCTCTTTTAACGCCAGCGACATGGTGGCATGGGTGGGGGTGGATCAGAAGAAAAATATTAATCAATTGTATATAACACAGTGATCGTTGCATCAAAACATATTGGTTTCAGACGTTGGGAAACCTTCTTTAAATAAAGAAAGAAATACAAATCGTTAGTCTTGCTTCAACCTATTGCATAACGTGTAACTCACATAAACAAAAGAATATGCTAACGGATTCTAAAGAAAAAGATATGTTTAATTTTCGCTGATAGGCCTATATACGCTATAGAATCGATGCGAGGATGTTTCTTGCACATATGATTGCTCTCTCTCTCTCTCTCTCTCTCTCTCTCTCTCACACACACACACACACACACGCGCACACACACACACACACACACACACACACATATTTGACTGTTAATTCAGGTAAAAGAAGAAAAATAAAAAAAATGAAGTCAAGATGATTTTAAATAGTATGCAGTCATGATTCCCTATCAGTGAATCATCTGGGTGTCTGTTTGAATTTGACCGATATATGAGCCCTCATTTATTTAACCCAGCAGTCATAATTTTCAGTATTTGTAATTTTCTTACCTTTGTGCAAAGCAGACAAAGGACAGGGCCGCCAGAGCAGAAACAATTCCACATAATTTGTCTTCTTGAGGACCCAACATTTCCACAAATCCGTTAATTCAATTTCAGTAATCCAACCGCCCGTGCTCCAAACTGATGTTAAAAAAAAAGAAAGAAAGAAAAGAATAAAGAAGTAGAAAAAAAGAATCCAACAGAAGGGGATGGGAGAAAAAAGGCCAAATGAATGACTGAGATCAAAGCACCAGTGCACACATTTGTGATGGCCCCGCGAAAAAGAAAAGGACAAAAAAAGAAAAGAAAAGAAAAGAAAAAGGGGGGAAATAAAAATGAAAAAAAAAAATATTTAATAGGTCCCAGCTGTTATTCTTCAGCTATGGAAATCCGTGCAGGTCAGAGACCCCCTCGATCAACACCAGAAGATCAGACATCTCTCAGCTTCGACAGGACTTCGGGAAAAAGTGCTGGAAAGTCTTCTTCAACCAAACCATGGAGAAAAAATAAAAATATGACGATGAAAAAGGGAAAAAAATGGAAGTGTATCAGTCTTCTTCTACACCTGTCTTCGCAGTTTCCAGGTCCAAAGCTGTGGACAAGCCATGACTCCAGTGATGCTCCTTCAAAGAGGGGGTGCTCCACAGTGTGAGATATTTTTATTCCCCCCACCCCCCCTCAGCTATAAAGGTTGGAGATGGGAAAGAAAAAAAAATGTAATCTGCATCCCCTACTGATGATGGTAGAGATGTTCCTCTCAAAGTCACAGGGGGGAAAAGATGCACATTTAAAGAAATGCAGCAGAAAATATCTGATGCAGACGTCAGAGCTTGAAGTCAATGGTAAAACCTTATATGAAGCAGAAGCAGCACAAAAACGCCTGGTATATGTATGTATCGCAATAAAACTCTTGCAAATGTCCAAGATTTGTCTAGCCTGTACTGGAAAAGCCTCCTTATCTCTCGATTGAATCCCCGAGCATGTTCCTGCTCTTGTTCAGAGCAAATGATGGCACACTTCAATTGCAATAACACCTCCAGGAACCGAGAAAATAATCAAGACTGGAACAAAAATCTCCGACGCGCACGCTTGGATTTTAAAAGAAGGGAAAAGGACATTGTCCTTTTCTGAATGCGCTGAATAAAATGCAGGTGTTTGTTGAAAAAAAAAATAAAAGCGAAAGCGAACTAAAGAGGAAAGGCAGTCTATCCACGCGCTTGTCTAGCGGAGGAATGATGTCTGTACTTGTCGGCTCGCGAGCTGCAACCTATTAAAATGCTGCGAGAGTATCCCGGCGCATTTTCATGCATTTCTTCCACTTTTCAACATTCTTCAGCCCAACGCACTCTCCAAATCACAAACTCAGAAATGGCTTTTATATGCAAAGAATGGAGGAGAAATAACCCTTCGAAATCAGTGCGGCCGATAAGCAATTTGAAATTTCAGATCAAGATCAGCGAATAAACGAAATGATAAAACAAATGATCGTGCGTACTGCACAAACACATAAGAGGTGTGATTTCTTTTCCGTGTATTTTTACTCAAAAGATGAGGGATGCAGGCATCTGCTGTCTAGTTGCTAGGCAACCGTGCTAGCAGTGATGCAGAGCAGTGGTGTTTCGACGGCACATTTAAAGGAGCTTCTCTGTTGCATCTCCTGGACAGGAGGGCCCCAGTGGTGATGTGGGGGATCCTCGACCCCTGGTTCACTCCTTAATGGCCCCCGCTGAAACGTGAGGCACATTGATGTGAAGGGTAGAGATAGACGACCGTCAACACTATCTGCAGTAGTTCAGCTGTGCTTTACAAGATTAGTTTAATGAGGCATTACAAGCCATATCAGTAACAACCCCCATCATATGTTTACTGGGTGAGATGTGGAGTGGATTCAAATGTGGGCAGGCAGTGGTCTTGGGTATATGGAATCCTAATGAGAAACTTAAAACCTTACTAGTGCTCCTCTGTGTGTCACAGTGAACGTAAATTCTAAATATCACAGATCTGGTGCATATATTCTGCTGGGCTGTCAATGTTTGTCTTCTTTGAAAGAAATGGCTGATTAGATGTACCTTTCCTGGAGACTTTGACAGAAGAGTAATTTCAGGACCATGGACAGCATTGTATTTGCTCAGCTGGGGTAGAGTGGGTTCAGGACCACGGACAAGGCTCTGGATGGTCGTTGTGCAGTACTTGTCAAAATGACGGAAAAGCTGAACACTTAGTGCTGGTTGTGTTTGTTTTCACTTTGGAGCAGTCGCCAAAAAATCCATACTGTTTATGGACATGTACAAAACCCTGTAGTCAGAGTAAAAGCCCAAAATACATGGACTTTGCCTGTTGTGGACACTGTAAACAAGCTTCATTGTCTTTTAGAACTAGTCTTCTCCTTATGTTATGTGTCATTCACTGGAACTGTTCATTGTTGCTGTGCAGAATGTTCTGGAGAGGAAATTCCAGTGGGGGTGAAGCAACCTTATGCTTTCATAAACTAAAACATAAAAGGTAACACTTTATTGTAAGGTGTCCTTGTTACACATTTTACATGTTCTTAGTATTATAATAGCAATGAATGATGCATAATTACCTGCAAGCAATGCGTATTCTTCATTTTAACTTTAAAACAAAGTACGAAATTCTGCTGTAAATTAGCACACTTTAATATCATTCAAGATTAGGAAATTTCAAATGATGGCATTGCCATGTAAAAATAGCCTTAAAATGGTCATTTTAGGTCTAGATATCATTACCGACATGCATATGCGTTTTACAATAAATATGCGTTAGTCAGCCTCTGTGTTTGAGATTTAAGGAGTAAATTTATCATGTGATTAGCTAATGGAGTCATGTTTGTACAAGTAAAGTCTTGCTAATCCCATAGACCCAAGGGTCCTACACTGATAGAAATGCTTTCTCTAGTAAAATGGTGAAAAACTTGACACACCTCTTTCAAGTGCATGTAGAGAATAAGAAGGTCGTTAAGACATTTCCTGGTTACTTTTAAGTGTCATCCTCTATCCAACCTCGAGTTGGATGCAAGACATCTTTGCAGTCATCTCATTAAAGTAAGGTACTTTAGTGAGAGCTCCAGGCTGTCCGAACGCCATTAGATGCTTTAATGAATTAGAATGACAGCTATGATATTAAAGACCACTGGGATAATGACAATGGAAATGACAGTGCTCCTTTGACACTACTGTATGCGTAGTTATTTGAATCTAAATTGCTTTACAGTCAAGCGAAAGAAGAAACATGGCTGCAGGCAGAAGAGACCAAGACTTCTTGATGCCTGCCTGCCTGCCTTTCTTTTTCTTTTTTTAAAAATAGTAAATTCAGCTGAGATCAATATCAACAGATTACCGATGTGACAATTACTGTCACCGTCTTCTTTAAATTTTTCAGCATCATAAATGTATCATAGTGTAGCAGATTTTAATGGGTGTGTATGCATTATACAAATATAAAAACACATTTACTACATCAACTACACAATCTCCAAACATCAATCTTTTAAGCTTACATAATGTTAAACATTGTTAAATCATTAACATTATACCAGGCTTTTTTACAGCAAAATACTGGCTATTTTACCTTGTAATTTACAGCAAGGACACTGCAATGGAACAAAAGTCTTCATGAAACACAGCTATTCTTCTCAAAAACGCATAATATAATATATTATAATGCATATATTATAATCCTTCTTTGCAATATATAGCGAGCCTATTAAGTGTTGGGAAGCCACAGTTGTCTCAGGGGAGGATGAGAAAAGAAAATGTGTTTCTGTCTCCATTTAAATATCTGGAAACTTAAAAGCAATCATGAGGTAAATTCGAATAGCTACAGCAATTTCACCAGTGCTGACTCACTCAAAAATTCGCTTCGGAAAGCATACGTGAACGTATGCACTTTGGAAGTGCTACAACACTTGAATCTGTTTGTTGCAAATTCTCTTATTAAAAATGTCACTCAGTTGTGTTGCAGAAGGCTAATTAAGTTTTTTTTTTTTTTTTTTTCAACTCTCCCTTTGAGGTTTACATCATGATGTATTGCTTTATCTGTAGGAATGCAGTCCTGAAACGGCTTAGATAGACATTCTTTCTGTTTCCGTTGCTGAATTCTGAAAATGCACTTTTGGGCAGTTTATTTGTGCTTACACCAATTACTTCAAACTTTGCTTTAGTGTGACATACACTGAAGTGTCAGTGTATCAAATTTGCCGAACACAAGAAGACACTGCATCATTCAACCTCTTAGAGGAATAATTTACGTGAAAACATTATCCTGAAAACGTGCTTTCCCTCAGCTGAAGCAAGATATGGATGAGTTTGTGTTTTCATCGGAACATACTATATACTAAAAAAATAATGAAATAAAATTACTTGCTCACAAAGAAATACTCTGAAGGACATTCTTTTTTTTTTCTTTTCTTTTTTAAAATAAATTAATACTTTTATTTAGCAAGCATGTATAAAAATAAAAAAATAACAGTTTCACATTGTTAGAATTTCATCCTGTTAGAAAGAAAAAAAAATATTTAAAAATAAATGCTGTTCTTCTGAGCTTTACAGTGATCAAAAAATATGAAAATGAAATAATCATGTACTGTAAGTGCTGATTTCTGAAGGAATATGTGACACTGAAGACTGGATTAATTGTTGCAAAAAATCAGCTGTGCCATCAAAAAAAATACATTATGTTTTAAAATTAAGACATATTATTGATGTTACATTTTGTTGTTGTTGTTCTTTTAAAAACATAATAAAAAAAAAACAAATACTGACCTCAACCTTGGAATGGTAGTGTATGTGGATCTGACAGATTACCTCATCTGAGTGGCACTGTACCTGCTGTAAGTGTCTGAACTCTTGAGGTATATGCATTTAGAATATGAAAATAATTCATATTTATATTGAGTCCCAACACGTGCACATACTCTTATTTATACATGCACACACACTCACACATGTTGCATAAGACGTGAGTTACTAGGTCACTCTCACATCTTGGATATAAATAGTATCACATGCTTAATGCATTACTGCCTTCAAGATTCTTGTCTGCTTTTTGTATACACTGTTAATCACTTGTATCTAAACGTATATCTAAAATAAGACTACTGAAATGAAAAAAGTTCATTTACAGTGTGTTGTATTGCTATTAATCAGCTAGGCTTCTATGTGCTACCAAGGCAATACCATTTGTTGGCAGAACAGACAGACAAACTACTGATTCACATTTCTTTAAAGATTTTTTTTTTAACTGCTGTAGATAAATTAAGCTATTGATTAGAAAACCAGATTGCTTGTTAGTTAGTCCTTTGTTAGCTGTGTAATTCAGTCTTTCCATGGCTGGTTTATCAGTAGATCAATCAAATAAGGCCTTTTTACCAGGGCTGGATTGTGGATTGGACCCCAGGGTCTCAGACTGCCATGGGTTTCTTGGGCCTGAAAAAACAACTTACCAAAAAAAAAAAAAAAAAAAATTAAAAAAGGTAAAAAAGCTGTAGAAAATTGCATAATATTTATAAAAAAATGAATTTCCAAATCTTTTTTTTTGTACTAAATAAATTAGTAATTGTTTTTAAATTGTAAAATGTCAAATGTAAGTGATATTAAATCAGTGAAATAAGTTTATTCAATTCACATAAAAAAAAACCATGCCTTTATTAACTGAAATCTAAACTTTTAAAGATTCTGCCAAATTCACTTATGGTTACACATAGGCTCTGCCACTGTGTCCGGGACACAGACTGAGGACATAATTCCCCTTATTTTGCAGCTTTAACATCAGCTAAGTTGGCTGTAGGGCTGTCACATTTTGAGCCAATTAAATAAGATCTGTAAACTCATCATCATTAACGTTAGTCATTTTCCTACAGCAGGCTAAACTGCTTTTAATAGATATTTCTAGTAGTTTTCCCTCTTGCCTCAAGAGGGAACAGAGCGTTCCAGCATCACGGCAAAGACACAAGGTTGAAAAATACATCCCGATAACAGTCTCACCTTGATGGGAATCGTCACAGCAGGAGAGCTTGCGGCATGTGAAAATCAATGGTTGTAAAACTGATGAATGCTCAAGACTTTACTCTTGTATCATCTCACTGACGACTTTCTGCGAGGCTTTCATTCATCTGCTTTCTACAGCCAATCCTGCAACCCCCTTGCCTTCGTACATCATGGCATATGGGTGGTTATAAGATGGAGTGTTCTGACTGCAGTCATCATGTTTAAACTCAGTGGACTTATGAATATCAATTAACAAAGAACATTTAATTCAGCAATGCTTTGAGATTAACATTATGAAATTTTGAACAGAAATATGGGGAACAATGGGGAAGAATATATTACGTTTTAAAATATTAAGCTAAAATGTCAATAGGTGGCGGTAAGTAACTTTCTTAAAGAGCAACTCATTAAAATAATTTGATTCCCACAAAAGGACTGATTCATTCAGAAGTTAAGAAAGTGGCTGATGATCATTAGCTCAGCCTATTCATTCAAAATGTATTCAGGAACCAAACACATGTGTTGTTTGGGGATACACAACACTTCTGTTCTGCATTTATTCAGAACTATTTTCAAAATCAGACAAAACTGTGTCTACAATGTATTAACTTAACGATTACTTCTTGTTTTTCTGATTATATTCAGAAAAACAGCATTCTTCTTCCTAATCTGATATTGCTTAACTATATCATATATTAATAATATAAATACGAATACAGACAGACAACATTGTAACTGCCTAAAAAAATTGTCTCGTATATGTATATGTATATCTGCAAGACCATAAATAAAAGGCCAAAATGCTCATAATCAGATTCTAATTGTCTAAAGGAGACGCACAGGTGTGAACGAAGCATGACAGTGTGATGCAGCACCTCATTTATTTTCAAGGAGCCGGGTTACACACATAACGTCTAGGTTACTATCGTAACCCACATTCCCTGAAGGAGGGAACGGAGACGTTACATATGGGAACTCGCCAGAGA
>JAUMHG010000069.1:11139206-11152845 GCA_032359395.1 Enteromius anoplus
GAGAGCTTGGGCGCAAGCGTGACGAGTAAGGGGCTCGCCACGACCTGGTCAGCTCTCCGTGCACCTCCGGGAAGAAAAGTACTGGGGGACATCGCGAAGGCCCTGCCGCTCTGGCCCCCAGAAACCAATCATCCAGCCCCGAAGGGTCGGTCGCAGGCACACACGGTACCTGCAGGCCGATTCCAGCCGCGGCACGGAGGAGCATGTCTGAGAGTTCGAAGTCAGCTACAGACGGAGCAGCCGGTGCAGGGCGACGACTGTCCGCTGCAGTGGCAGCGACACCATCAGACTCACCCTCTGATGGTGCGGAAGACATCTTGACTTCACGGGGCGCACCAAAGGACACACTCAGGCCTGACGCATCAGGGGGAGGGGTCTCCTCTGGGAACACCACTGGACCACGGGGTGCGTGAGCGGTTCGTGCAGTGTTGCCACTGGCCGAAGCGCATTCAACGGTCACCTGGAGATCCCCCATGCGTCTAGGCGTGGAGGGCGTGAACCTGCTCGCAATGAACCATCCACGAAAGCCGCCTGTGCATGTTCGCGGCCCAGACATGACAGACAGCAATCGTGACTGTCCGTAGAAGCAAGGAAACTTCCACACCCAAAAACGCACGGACGGAGTGACATCCCGCTACAGAATGGCACACCAACCGTAGGAAAAATTCGCTCTTTTCCTGGTCGGCCAGGGAGACCCAATGCGGCAACTCCGTGCACTCAGGGGGTCTTTGCTCGCTGGATATGGCGATGGCCATATATACTGATATATACTGATATAGCTTAAATGGTACTTAACAAAATACCATAGAACTGAGACACCAAGAACTGAATCACAGATAGCCTTGTAGGTAGTGCGTGGACATAGAGCCCCATTACACTACAGTTTCCTAGTGGAAAGATCTCCAGAACTTTGATTTCCAGTGATTGTCTCAACAACCTCGAATGAAAGATCGCAATCTATGAGCTGGTACCCTTCAGAGGCCAAATCAAAAAGGTTTACAGATCTTTGGAATCTTCAGGAACCATCCAAACTAGATCCAAGAATCAGACTGGCCAGAATAGTACTATTAATAGTATTTGGACTCTGCCTTAGTGAACCCTTGCTAGAACACCCAGTAGAAGAAAAAATAAACCTGGCCTGGCCTAACACGTACCATAGCTGGTTTAACAGCTGGTTTTCATGGAGTGGCATCTGTGTCTCAACATAATGGGCATAAAGGAGAAGCGCAAAGCCTTCCTGCAGGGCATCCTGATTATGCCCCATTGTCTGTCCGGTGACAAAATTAACACCATTGTCCACATATTCCTGGAAGCTAAGCAGCAGTTGGCAGCTTTCAAGGAATTTCCAGGAGCCACCATATCTGACCTACTGCCACATACACCTTACCCACTACACCAGATGTTACTTTACACAGCTTCAAGGGTAAGGTGGGTTTCCTCTACCATAATGCTAATAAGTGCTCTTCCACCCCAACAGCCACAGAATATGTCAGTGCATGGGTTTGGAAAACTTCAAGGAATGACCATACCATGTTCCTCACCCATACAGGGCCCATATCTCATACGCTATAATAAATAGCTCATAACGTTGACGTGGCATTATATATCTCCAATACTTTTTGTCACTGTCATTAAAGAAGATTTAATGTACACGCTTAACAAACATAAGCATCACCTTCAATACTGTGTTCCCATCCAAGCTGATCTCCGAACTCTCTGATCTTGGCATCAGTCCCTCCCTCTGCAACTGGACCCTCGACTTTCTACCACAGTCTGTTAGAATCAGTAACCACACCTCCTTCACCCTGACTTTAAACACTGGAGTACCACAGGGCTGTGTGCTGAGCCCAATCCTCTACTCCCTTTTCACCCATGACTGCATACCTGTTAATGGCTCAAACTCCATAATAAGTGCAACATGTAACCAGCTTCAAGTTCCTTGGTGTTCACCTCAGTCCCCGCACATACTGCTGAACTTTTACTGCTGCACTGTTGAAAGTGTTCTAACGAACTGTATCACAGTGTGGTATGAGAACTGCACTGTTTCAGGACAGAAAGCCCTTCAGCGGGTGGTGAAAACTGCCAGATACGTCATTGGTACTGGGCTGCCTTCTATCAAAGACATTTACCCCAAACGCTGCCTAAAGGGAGCGAGTAGTATCATCAAAGACTCCTCTCACCCCAACCATACACTGTTCACTCTTCTCCCATCGGGACAGCGTTAAAGGACACTTCACTGTCGCACAAGTAGACTCAGAAACAGTTTCTTTCCCTCAGCTGTCAGGCTACTGAATTAACTGCATTTCATTGGCTATGTACTTGTACTCTGCACAATGACAATAAAGTTGAATCTAATCTAAGCTAGTACTCCATTCTTTAGTCCATTTCAGTTTTAGTGAAGGCCTCATATCTGTCTGTCAGATAAAAGAGACATCAAAGACCTGCAGAGCTGGATGTTCTCCGTGACCAGGATTGAGAACCACTGGTCTACACAAGTGGAACTTCACAGGCATCTCACAACCCGAAAATGGGTGAAAAATCCAGCCCGATCTCATTGTAATTTTTACACATCCTATGAGGTGGCTAATTTGTACAAATTAATACAACCTCACTCGTACGAATTCATGATGTATGCTAAATCATAGGTATTTTACGGGTTTGTATTAATTTGTACGAATGACCTACACATAACCTTGTCCATAAACCAACGCGTCACTGGGGTTAAAACAAATCATACAAAATCATACGAATTAGGTCGTATGAACTTGTACGAATTAGGCACCTCATAAATAACATATGAATTGGTCATGAAACTGTATTGGAAAAATATGTGGTAATGATAAGTTAATGGATGCAGGAAAAACGTGTCCAATCATCAATATTTTGGTGTATATCAATTCATCACTTGGTCAAAGCTACACAAATAAGTCAGATACCTTACATTCATGCTCAAAACAGTCAAGTGGACATGCAAAAACAAGGGTTATGTTGTCCATAATATGTTTCAAATGGTGAACTGAGAACATTGAATAATTTAAAATGGAACGTGAAATAGTCTAATTTGCTAATTTTGTCTCGTTAATAATTTAGCATTTCTGATCTTAAGCAGTCCATTGTAACATCAATACATTTAAATGTTTGCTTAACAGTTTTGGAAAAAACACAACAAGCTGAGAACCACAAACCAATGAAACTTTTTTTCAAATCAGCTGGTGGCGTTAAAAGTCGCAGCCATTGCTAATTGATCTCCTCCAGACAATAAGGCTGAGAAAAACCCCTTTGAGCAGCAATGGCTTTCTCTCCCGTCACACAAAATCTTCTTTTCTTCTGCAACATACAGTGTATTCAGAGTACATTAAATCAAGTGGACTCAACCTGGTGGATAATGATATATCAGCAACAATGGAAAGCCTAACACATTCCCACTCAAATGAAATGCGTGCACACAGAAACACATGAAAAAGATGACATATGTGTGTCTGTAATGTAACACAGCCTGTTGTAAATAGCAGCGCCCCTGCTTTGGCCATAGACAGTGTGGGCTCTCGGTGAGGAATGCCTGTGAGAGAGGGTTAACGAATCTTTCTCGCAGATAGATATTGCCATGGAAACAGCTGCGTGACTGCTTGCAGCTTGTATTCAGTACACACAGGCAAGGGGGGTTGAGGGGTGGTGTTGTTGAGAATGAAGCAGAGGCAGAACAATAGCGCCAGAAGTATTTTACAATTCTGAGAGCACTGACGTTGAAAGCGCGCTTATTTAAGAATTAAGAAGGGTGGAGACGATTAAAAAAGGAAAACAGACATCAAGGAAGCTGTCAGTCAATACCGCCCAATCTCCCCCTTCCTATACTCAGTGTATGCAGTGTGGACATAACATGCCAAACGGTTTGTGTGGAATTGTGCAGGATGCAGTCTACTGGCATGCTTTGATGCTGCACTTCCTGTAGATGCTAAAATGCAGGAAATGCAAGGCGAAATCATAAATAAATGAATCATTTAATTAGTTTGCCAGAGCGCAAAACCTGAGGCAGTGTGTCTTGAGAAAATTGAGAGAGAGAGGATCAAGCGAGAGAAGAAAGCAGCGATGACGTAGAAAAGGGGGCACACAGAGAATCCCCCTACCCTCCTCCTCTGATTTCCCCTCCATCTTATTTCTCTTCCTTCCCCTTAGAGTGCTGGCTGAGCAGTGCTGCGTTTGACTCAATCATTGGACCAACGCTCTGGACACATTTAGAATCCCACTTTCCTGCCTGAGGCGACTGGGAGAATGCATTAAAGACCATGGAAAGGCACACTATTCATTGTAAACACTGTTGGTATGGCACACTCTATGTGTCAGACACGCCATGTAAAATAAAGGCTTATCTAGAAAGATTCTATACCACTGAGTGTTCTGGATCCAGTTCTAGATTTTTTTTTTTTCAGTTACACCGCAGTTTTTATCATTGTTCTTTTTATTCAATTACAAATGCATCATGTTGATCTATTAAAATATTTCATATTGTACACATTTTTATGTAAATGGTACAATGCATAAAAGAACAAATTTCAGATCATACATAATAAAAACGCTGTAGTCCAGGAGGACTGGACTAGTGCTGCATGGCTTTCTGGGAAAATGACAAATGGGACTATGTGCATTGGGTGCTATGCAAGAGTCCTGACCTCACATGAGTCATAAGACCAAACATGACCCCTATTTTCATTCTTTACCATTTTTGGTCTGCGCATTTTGAAGTTATGAACTGTGTTATTTGCAGCCGCCTGTCCTGGCATTTGGAGTCATCCTCAGGAAACAAGGCAAGTCCGTTTGTGACTAATACAATAAACAGGATACTGTTTATATATAATATTTGCAACAAAACAATGAAATTATTTAAAATATGGTTTTGAATTATGTCTATATAAGCAAATATTCAATTCTATTATATCTTTATTCTTTTTTTTTCTACTTTATTCTATTTTATTGTATTCTATTTTATTGCTAGTTACTTTTTATTTTTTAATATTATATTTATTTACTGTACTTGTTTTATACTCTACCTCTATTTGCCATTTTGCCATTTCACTTAAATTGTTTTCTAAATGTGTCAATTTGTTGGGGCAGTCGTGCAATACATTTCACTTCACTTCACGTCATACCGTGTATGTATGTGAACGTGACAAATAAAATTTGAATTTGATTTGAAATATACATCATGTCCTCATTCATCACAATTATATTGTATCGTTAATTATTATTATTATTTTTTAATTTTTATTTTTTTTGTCATAGTAACCCATTGTGAAACTCACATCCACTAAATTGATAGCTCAACAAGGGCATTCTATTGCAGTGCTCAGTGCATTTTTCTCATAGCCAAAATTACAAAGAACTCACTGTCACATAATGTTGATAGATCTTGATAGGCTGCGTTTCGGCCTAAACCTGCTGTTCTTGCATCCAGTGGGGGTCTAACAGTTGTTGACTACACCACTGTGAAGCCAGGGGTGTTCATATCAATCATACGTTGTTGTGCACCACTTGACAGGGAAGTTGCTCCAAAGGGACTCCGGTTCCACATTTACTGCATATTTAAGATGATGTTTTGGGTGTGTTCTGATATGCATCCGATTGTCATAGGGTACTAAGAGACTCCTTTAAAACTGTCAAGCATTCTTTTTTTTTTTTTGCAAGAGGTCACCAACATTGATTGCAATCAGTCAAGAAATGTCATCACTTTACTGGAGATGAGTCCATTCACCAATCCAGAGCCAAGGAGCAAGTGGTCCGTGAAATGCCTCCTCCATGTCTATTGTAAGGCCTATCAGCTGAAGTTAATTGGACGGCTTGTGTGTGTGTGTATTCTGACCGATCTATATGCACACTAATGTACAAGGGTACAACTAGCATGATGACAGGCCTGCAGGCACCTAAGGGGTTAATCATTGGCCATGTTTGGTGTGCAATTACCATGTTATTGAATATATTGTTAATCAGTGTGGAATAAGAAATTTAGAAGTCTGTTTAAGATCTGCTGATCCTACATCATAACATCATGTGGTAAACTAAGGTAGCCACCAATGTTCTGCTGGAGCTCACAGTTGGAGTGGCTCTAAGGCTGTGGACTAGCAACTGAATGCCTATAAAAAACATCGTCTTCCTGCCTAAAACAGATTTGATAACTGCAGCACCACACAAAACACCAGACTCTCTATTTTGCTTTTTTTTTTTTTTTTTTTTTTAAAGTTTCCTACGTTAAACAGCTGTCAGTTGTGTCTCTTTGCTCCAAGATGCAGGAATACTATTGCTAACTTCTAGAGGTGATCACAGAGCATCGCTCTAATGATGAGAACATAAGGATGAGGCCGTAAAGATCACTGTATTGCTCAGCCGTAAAGATCACTGTATTGCTCATGCGCCTGTGCATGTAAGGCAGATGGAATGTAATGATTATATTCTCATGAGACACATGGTGGAAGGACAATAAGATCTGATGTCATGACCCGGGTTTTTTTTTTTTTGTGTTTCCCTATGTGCTGTCTTGTCTGACTCTCAGCTGCTACCTATTGCAATCAGCGTTCTCATCGCCAGATTATTATGTCTGAGAGTGCAGCGTGTGCTGTGTTTTCATGTCGTGTCTAGTCTCCTCCCGTTATTGTCTATCGCAAATTGTGTGCAGAGGGCCAACCGTATCCTGACCAGCGAGAAGCTTGCTGACTTGCCTGTGGTAAGGTCCTTGCTCACGTTCATTTAGTCACCACTCCAATCACCAAGAGACAATAGCCTTTTTTATTTTTAACTCTCCACTTACCCCTGTCATTCTGGGGCACACCCATGGTAGTTCCATTATGTCTTGGAGGATTTTGTGTCATGTTAAATGTCTTGTGTCTGATCTTTCTCCTGTTTTTTTGTCTGTCTTTCAGGAGGAGCCTGGTGATTTGTCAGGTGTTTCAAAGGAGTATCATGATCTGCGAGTGGTGTTCTGTCGGTCCCTGGCCACTTCCCTGCCTCCCCATCGTCTTTATGACTGCGCCATAGACCTTAGTCTCGGTAGTACTCCACCGGCGGTTGCCTTTATTCTCTGTCTGCCCCCGAACATAAGGCTTTGGAGACATATTTGTCCTAGTCTCTGGGAGCAGGTACAATTGTTCCCTCCACTTCACCTGCCGGTGATGTGTTCTTCTTTGTAAAAATGAAGGACGTGCATAGATTATCGCGGGTTGAACGACATCACTATTGAGAACAGATACCCGTTGCCATTTATGTCGTCAGCCTTCGAGATCTTGCAGGAAGCAAAGATTTTTACTCAGCTAGAACTTCGCAATGCTTACCATTTGGTGCGTATCAAGGAGGGCGACAAATGGAAGACCGCATTTAACACTCTGTTCAGCCACTTTAAATACCAGGTCCTACCATTTGGTCTTGTCAACGCACCAGCTGTATTTCAATCCTTTTGTAAACCACGTCCTTTACGACATGCTCAGTATTTTTGTCTTTGTGTATTTGGACGATATTTTAATTTTCTCTGCTTCCCACCAGGAACATGTTCAGCATGTTCACTGTATACTTTCACAGCGTTCACCAGTCAAAGATCGGATTCACCCATGCACGTTTTTCTTTCATCGTCTTTTACCCGCGGAGCACAATTATGATGTCGGGAACTGCAAGCTTTAGCTCCACCCTTTCATCGTATGGACCTAACATCGCAATCTGACGTATCTTAGATCTGCTAAGAGAGTTAATGCGTGGCAGGCCCGGTGGGCTTTATTCTTATTATTATTGTTTCTATTTTACTATTTCCTACCAGCCCAGCCACAAGAATATCAAACCAAAAAAATTATCTTTCTCGCCAGTTCGGTTCATCCAAGGACAGCTCCTCTTGTCAGCCCATTTTACCAAAGGGGTTTTGTAGTAGGAGCTGTGTTCTGGGGAATCGAGCAGCGAGTTAAGAGTGAACTTTCTCATGTTAACATTCCACCAGGTTGTCTTTCCAACTGTCTGTTCATTCCTAAACCCCTGAGTCAGACTCTGGTACGCTGGAGCCATTCCTCTAATTTAGCTGTGCATCCTGGTTTGACGGGGCATGCTTTAGTTTATCTGCCAGTGATTCTGGTGGCCTGAATTAATCCAGGACATCCGCCAATTTTTGTCAGATCTTGTCATATCTAACACTCCGTCCGCGGGGTTACTGAGTCCGCTCACCATTCCGTCACGACAGTGGTTGCACATTGCACTGGATTTTATTACTGGATTACCACCTTCAAGGGGTGATTCCGTAATATTGACAGGTGTGGATCGTTTTTCGAACGATCTGAGGAGACTGCCCTCACTATTTTGGATTCTGTTTTCAAGATTCATGGACTTCCTACTGATATCGTTTCGGATAGGGGTCCACAATTTATCTCACAGGTCTGGAGGGAATTCTGCCGTCAGATTTGTTCGACAGTCAGCCTGTTGTCAGGATTCCACCCTCAGACTATTGGTCAGGCTGAACGCACAAATCAGATCCTTGAACGATTACTCCAAACCTTAGTCCCTCATAACCCCTCCACCTGGCGGGATCAGCTTGCCTGGGCGGAAAACGCCTACAACACTGCTCCCTCGTCCGCCACCGGGTTACCTGGAGAAGGGTACACAAGTCTCTGTTAAAGACTCGAGAGCAGATGTATCGAGCCGCAAATCGCCGTCGAACTAAGGCACCCCGATACATTTTAGTTCAGAGAGTGTGGTTGTCCACTCATAACTTGTCTCTTAAATCCCAATCTCATAAGCTAGTGCCCAAGTTTATTGGTCCTTTTTCTGTAACCAAGGTACTTTCTCCAGTAACAGTACGACTCCAGTTACCAGATTATTAATGACACGTTCATCCTGTGTTTCATGTCTCTTGTATTAAACCTGTCATCCCTAGATAAAATTCTACTAAAAGTACAAGCAAGAAAAGAAGTTGATTCAACAAGTGATTCAAAAAGTAAATTAAAACAGAGTAAAATTAATCCATATGAATTGAGTGGTTCATTTCCAGTTTCCGAGAAGGTTTCAATAAAAACATCTTAATTTGTGTTCTGCAGTAGATCAAACGTCTTTTTGGTTTGAAGCAACATACTGTATGGGCATAGTTGTAGAATTAACTCTACCCAGTAACTATTTTCTGATTCTGTGTAACATAATCACCCCTCCAATGTTTGAATCACATCGGTTCATTATATATAAATGTCATTAATGTCATTAATGACATTGTTTACTTTATTCACACAAAATTCATTGCTCGCTCACACACACATATGCATGCTCTGGAAAAACGCAGTTTATGTTGGCATGCTACCATATATAGACTGTAAGATTATAATAATCGCTATACCTCCAACTGCATAGGCCTGCAATACTCTTTGCGAATGTTTGTTGGAAACACTGATTTAAGGGAACACCAGATCATTTAATTATGTTAATAATGATGGAACTGGCAACATTGGCTAGCAATGCTTTGGGGCAATCCACCCATGGCAGCAGTTATTCATCTAACCAGTCAAGAACTATAAATGCCTGCAGTGGTTGAGGGGTGCTGTATATTCTCAGCAAAGTGTGGCAGACTATGCTGATCTTCTGCATCTAGCTTCAGATTAATCGCATTTCCAATCGAGTCTTAACAAACTGATAGAACAGTGAAGGTACTAAGTGAAAGCATTTGTGTGTGGTTGTGTGGTATAAATGCTATCAGGACAAGGCTACAAATAGTTTCCCCCAAGGGACTCATCTTAGGGTCACTGAGGTCGCTGCCAAATCAAAATTACAGATGAAGAGATCTGCAAATGTGTTCTGCCATCTGAACTGGACTGGGAAACTATAATTAGGACTGAACAGGATATAAAGGGGCAACTTTCTGCACCATAAATTTAAATGGGTTTTAAACACTCTGTGGTTGCTATTTATGATAACGTTTGAGTTCAGATTATCTTCAGCTGAATTTACCAACAAGCGTGGCCACCTCCTTAATAAAACACACAGCATAAGACTGAATCTGTTATGATAACCAAAGCAAATGCAGTATTCAAGATGCTCTGCTGCATTTGAGGTATCCTATGAGCGTGCATATTATCACCTAAGTTTAACTTTATTTGAAAAATCATCCCTTGCATTAAGACAGCATCACATGAGGACTCACACTGGAGACCCAAGTTAAACAGATGGGCTATAAATAATCCCTGAACACTTTGTGCACAGTCATGCGATTACAATTGCAGTTGTATCCACAGCTGGAGGACATCGCATCATCTTTTGACCAAGGACCCTGGACATCACAGTGGACTAAGAATATGTCACAGAGTGAAATTTTTTTTTTTTGTGCATTACGAATCCATGGTCCAGACTTTCTATGAGGTCACACAAATGAGAGTACAGGCCCTCCCGTATCTGCTGCTGCATCTGTCTGTAGTGTGAGCTTGGTTATATTTGGAGACATTGCTCAGTGATGACATGTTTTTCACATTTCTCCGCAGGCGTTATGAAGCACGGGGTGGAGGGTGGGGGCAGTGCAAGACAGGAATGGGAGGGCATGGACCAACAGAGAGAGACAAAAGCTGGCAATGAGGAATTCTGTGGGCATTTTGGATTCTGTTTAATCAGTAGTTCTTGCAAAGCTACTGTAAGAATCATCATTATATATACAGTAAGTACAGAAAGTATTCAGACCCCCTTAAATGTTTCACTCTTTGTTTTATTGCAGCCATTTGCTAAAATCATTTAAGTTATTTTTTCCTCATTAATGTACACACAGCACCCCATATTGACAGAAAAGCACAGAATTGTTGACATTATTGCAGATTTATTAAAAAAAGTATTCAGACCCTTTGCTCAGTATTTAGTAGAAGCACCCATTTGATCGAATACAGCTATGAGTCGTTTGGGGAAAGATGCAACAAGTTTGCACGCCTTGATTTGGGGATACTCTGCCATTCCTCCTTGCAAATCATCTCCGGCTTTGTCAGGTTGGATGGTAAACGTTGGTGGACAGTCATTTTTAGGTCTGCTCCATTGCTCCATTGGGTTTAAGTCAGGGCTCTGACTGAGCCATTCAAGACCAGTCACGGAGTTGTGGTAAAGCCACTCCTTCGTTATTTTGCCTGTGTGCTTTGGGTCATTGTAAACCTTTGGCCCTGTCTGAGGTCCTGAGCACTCTGCAGAAGGTTTCCGTCCAGGATATCCCTGTACATGGCTGCATTCATCTTTCGCCCGATGGCACCCTGTCGTCCTGTCACTGCAGCTGAAAATGTGTTTTGCACAGAGGAGAGGCTTCCTTCAGGCCACTCTGTGAAGGTTGACTTTCTACAACTTTCTCCCATCTCCCGACTGCATCTCTGGAGCTCAGCCACAGTGATTTGGCTTCTTCTTTACCTCTCTCACCAAGGCTCTTCTCCCCTGATAGCTCAGTTTGGCGGGACAGCCAGCTCTAGGAAGGGTTCTGGTCGTCCCAAACATCTTCCATTTAAGGATTATGGAGGCCACTGTATATAGACAGGTGTATGGGTTTCCTAATCAAATCCAATCAGTATAATCAAACACAGCTGGACTCAAATGAAGGTGTAGAACCATCTCAAGGATGAAATACTAGGGACCATGTGATATTTCAGGTTGTTTTTTTTTTGTTTGTTTTTTTTATAAATCTGCAGAAATATAAAAATTCTGTGTTTTTCTGTCAATATGGGGTGCTCTGTGTACATTAATGAGGGGGGGAAATGAACTTGACTGATTTTAGCAAATGGCTGCAATATAACAAAGAGTGAAAATTTTAAGGGGTCTGAATACTTTCCATATCCACTGTATATATATATATATATATGATCTAACTAAGTGATCAGAGACATGAATTATGCCAGGAAGACAAAAAAAAATCTGTAAACTAAAATTTCCCTAAATGTATTTCCACAAATTAAAATGTAGACTTTGATGAGTATTTAGTAATAGCCTAGCCAGAGCTTGGCAATGTTTTAGCACTGCCCAGAATACACTAGCGCACTACTAATAGTACTGCTCTAATAGCATCTCGTAATTCAGTTGAGTTGGTTCAGTTGTTCCAGACCAAAAGGGAAAATTAGGGTGCTTTCACACCTGTGGTTCGGTTCATTTGGTCCGGACCGAGGGGCAACAAATGATACATTGTAGCATTTTTCTGCCGTTTTGGGTCCTTTTCACACCACACTGATTGCTCTGGTCCGAACCAGTTGAAACTAACCAAAATGCAGTCATGTTACACCTCTATGCTCCTTGTAATCAAATCATGTTGTATAGTGTTGCATATAGTAATTACTTCCTGTTTTTGATTCGTTTAGAAGTGTTTGGTTCATGTTACATTCATAATTAATTCGAACTGCACCAGAGTTGGTTTGGAAGTGGGCCGAGACCCATGTTTTTGCCGGTCTTGGTCCACTTGTTTGGTTCACACCAGGATTCGGATGGCACCGCTAACACTTGCTCGAATGAACCACACTGACTGAGCAATTGCACCAGAGTTCATTTTAATTGACCCAAATGTGACAACTGAGAACACACCCTAAGTAGTGGCCACCTAACAACATACTAGCAACCACTTTAACAACAGCAAAGCGAAGTAACAGCTTGCCACTAGATTATAATAAAGACTTGGTAGGGATTGCATTGAGTATTTGTATACAATTCCAAGCCATATCTTCCAGAATATAATAGAAATGATAGAGAATAACATGAGCTACAAGTTACTCAATGAAAATTCACTTTTTCTGACAGTTTCTCCATAAAATGACCCAGAATCCTGTTGTGTGTCCTGGTTTTTGGCAAATCTCATTACATAAACTGGTCAATCAGACTTACTAATCTTGAAAAACGAGTCAGGATCAGCACCTATACATTTAAATCATCTTCAGTGAATGCTGTCATCGTCAATAGTAAGCATTGTCATGTCCAGGCCCCACACTATGACAGATCGAAGGGATGGTTGCCTTTGAAGGAGCAGTGAATAAAGGAGGAGGGGACAGACACTTGAGGCCTTCTCAATCCTTAATACCTGGTGACTGATGATTCATTAATTTGACAAGCAATGCAGAGCAGGGATGGATTACACAAAGAAGTCACTGGCCGGCCGTCCCCGCAGGCATACAGATGAGGAGAGCAGAAGAGAGTGACAGATAGGAAACACGTGTCTTTATAAGCCTATGGTGACCAAACAGACCACATGTTTAGTGACATTTAAGCATGGCATGATCGCAGATAGAAAGGGGAGGGTTTCTGAGGCAATGAGTTCAGGCAAGACAGATAGGGAGATATTACATGTTGTACTGTACAGTATCTGTGTTCAAAAGCCTTCCCCCAGCCATTGTGTAGATGCACGAAACACACAAGCATTGATATATTTGAGAATGTTTAATGCTTTTGTGCTAGGTATATGCAACTATAAATTTTATTAATAGCATGTTCAAATTTTCATAACATATATGCTGAGTAGTAACTGTAATTGCAATTACATTTGAAAATACCCGTAATTGGGCTACAGTTAATTTTGTATTGATTATATGATTACTTATTCATTTACTTTACCGGGATTACTTATCCTTGTAACCCAAAGGTCGCAGGTTCGAGTCTCAGGTCCGGCAGGGATTGTAGGTGGGGTTAGTGAATAACCAGCGCT
>JAUMHG010000069.1:11155575-11173818 GCA_032359395.1 Enteromius anoplus
GTTCATTGGATCTCTCGTCTCCGTGACTCCTTCCCCGCTGAGAAGCGAGATCGCGACAGCCACAGCCGAACGTGACACTTATAGCAAACAATACATTATGCATAATTACATGCAACTAACCTTAGTCCTAACTGCTTCTTTAGAGTAAGTGCATGTTGTTAATTAATACCACTCAGTACTGTTATGTGTCTGGTGTGCTAAACAAAAAGCGCATGACGAAGGAATAGCAGACAAAGAAACATGATTTAAAAACTAGGACTGTAATCAGGGATGAACAGAAACAGGTGTGGCACTGGTAACAATCAATACAAGGAAAGGAAAACTATAGGTCTAATGAAGACTAAGGCAGGAGAACATGAGCACAAAAGTCCATAACCATGACAGTTTACCTCCTCCTGGAACGGAACCTCTTCATGCTAACAAAAGCAGTCCAACAGAGGAGGGAGGGTGGGGGTTCAGGAGGAAGGTGTGGCGTACAGTAGGTGATGGGCAGGCAGAGAAAAAGGGGCATACAGTAGTTCATAGGGCCAGGGTGGAGTAAAAGGAGGGAGGAGCCAGTGAGGAGCCTGGACCCCGGACCAGGAGACCAACTGATGGAGACTGAGCTGATGGATAAGGGGCCGAGTAGACGGAGAGCCAGGGTGAAACTGAGGATTCGGAGGGCCTGGGGTGGAGCTGAAGGCTCAGGTTACGGAGGCAGAGACGGCAGTCCAGATGACCACGGTGGACTAAGGATGAAGGAGGAGCTGAAGGGAAGGACGAGCCTGACAGAGTTGGATGGACAGAGTGACAAGACGAAACCAAAGGAGATGAGACCTAAGGTGGCAGATTGGTCAATGATTGACCAAGGCAAAGCCAGAGGAACCAGTTGCAGCTCACCCTCAGTCACGTGAGCTGTGTTGCTGGCTCACACACTTGGTCAGACGAAGTTTGAGGATCAAGCTCAGGGGCGATGATCAGCTCAGTTGTGACTTTGCACGCTGGCTCTTCTGCCGCGGCAGACTCAGGCTCACTATCTTCAGTGGGCTCAGGCAATAGCTTCATGCAGCAGGATAATGACTGGTTGGGTCTCTGGTTTGTGAGTGGGACTAGAGAGGACTTCCTTGTTGGGGCAGACAGAGAAATACATCCATTTCACTTCAGTACCCACTTCCACTCCATGAAAGCGACAAAATCCTCTCGTGGACCGTTCGCTGGCAGGCGTGCCTTCTCAGACCACTCGCTCTGTGTTTTCTATCACACCAGCCTGAGCAAGCAGTCCAAGAAACAGGTAAAGCACGCTAGATCGAGAAAAAAAGTCGCTAGTGTAGTCCTCCAGCAAACAGTCCAGTTGCTCCAGGCAAAGGAACTGAATGGCCGGTAAATCCATGGTGTGCTAAACAAAGTGCATGAAGAAGAAATATAGTTCAAAGAGTTCTTTTAATAATCCACAGGATGAAATGGGAACAACCAAACATGAATTAAACAATAGCAGACAAAGTAACTTAGGAAAACACAGGCTAATAGTATCAATACTAAGGCTGTAATCAGGGATAAACAGAAACAGGTGTGGAGCTAATAAAGCAATCAAAGCAACAAAGTAAAACTAGGGCTGTATCCGAAATCACTTTTACTGATCACAATTATTATGAAGCAGTAACCAAACTATGTAAAAGTGGCAGTTGTTCCTGTGCACTCCTGTGTCCGAATTCACATACTCATTTTCAGTCATTCCTTAAAGTGAACTGACTGAGTGGACTAATGTTGGGATAAGTGAATGATGGTATAGGGGGTGATTTAGATAGGTCAAAGGAAGATGAAGGCTACATCCACAGAAAGCCATTTTTTTTATCCTTGTCTCAAAAATTCCGGTGTCTGCAAAAGCACAAAACATGCCAGACCACTATAGAGCGCAGTAATTCTGCGACAGAGAAGACTTGAACTATGCCCATAAACTTTGCGCATAGTATAAAAACTAACAATATACTTAATTATCTGTGATACTGTTATTTAAAAAAAAAAAAGAAAACTTTGGTGTTTCTTCATGCTTTTGTTGCGGTTACGTGATGTAGCGGTGTCTAACTAGGGGCGAGAGACAAGGGCATCATTGTTTCAGAAAATATACAAATTACACGAAAACGCAAAGGTGACGTTTTCAGATTTATCAACTCTGGGACCCGGTTTCAAAAAAATATATATCTGTTTTACTCTCTTAAAATGCCGGATCCGTCTGGAGGAAATGCCTATATTCAATAAAAAGTGTACTGTATGCATATACAGCTAAACGTGTCTTCATGTGGATGGAGCGTAAGGCAGGAGAACAGGAATACAAAAGTCCATAACTGTGACAAGAACCTTATCGTATAATTTTACTACAGCACAGACATTGTAAATGCATTTCAGAAATGATCATTGAATAAGAATGAAATTTTGGTCTATTCTTCAAACTAGGTCATTATATTACTTGCTGACTACATTAGGCAAGCCAGATAAGAGCTCCTATAACCACAAATGCTCATTCTAATTCAATAAAACATTTTTTCTGGACACTGTAAAATCTGTTTAGAAAAATCAGTCCATTTGATTATTAAAAAAAAAGACCAAAGAGATGAAAGTCTCCGATTACAGATGCATGCTAATTTCATACTGTACTGCATGCTATGAGTGACCACAGGAGGTTTCCGCACTTTGCTATAATAACCAAATGGCAGTCACTCACTGACTGCATTGTCATTACTCAGCAACCTCGTTAAGTGATTATCATAACAAGACAAGACCATGGGGTCCTGGACGATGAATTTGAATGATTTTCTTCAGTGTGAAAACATAAGCTGATTATGTGGTTACATACTGTTTTGCAAGCAGCATTGTAATAAGTGGTATAGTAAGATATTATAATGCATGCATTTGTAACGCAATTAGTTTCGAGCCCTGTCAGGTCTCATGTTGAAAAAATGACTTGCTGGCTGTACAGCATCTGAACCCTGAGCTTTTGCATAAAATGCACTAAGCCTGTTACTGTATATGTAACAGGCTTAGTGAGTAACATGATTGATTGCACATTCTGCTGTAAAAAGGGGCTATTATTTATATTTTTTTATAATTAGGCTGTGAATGGTAAACCTCAGTTGAAGATAAGCACTGTCGCTACTAATAGAGTCTAGCTATTAGAGGGCACACCGATGATGATGTCATACCGAATGTAAATATTTACCTGTCATATAAGCTTGCCAGAGCAGTTTGCCCATGGGGTGTAGACATTGGCCGCCCATTCCAGTCGTGGAATGTTTTCCCATCTGGAACAGCTGTAGGAAATGCTGTCTATGGACAGAAGGGACATCACATCCAGGGACAGTTGCATTTGGAGGACAGCTGCTGCTCCTTACTCGCGGAAGTGCCTAAACTGGCTGTTTTTTTCCTAGATTAATCAACAGTACACAGAAGTCTCATATGCCCTATCTAGTACAACATATTATGGCAGCATGGAAATATAGTCATGTTTTTTTCATGACTGCATACTTTACTCATGAAAAAGGTGAAGGTCACAGGTATGTGAATAAAGGACATACATGCTTAGATACACTGTTGCAGTGGTTCTTCACTGCTGGGTTGCATACCTCACAGACAGCACCCTACAAAAAAATAAAAAAAATAAAAATAACAATCAATGCAAAATGCTATGATGGATTACGAACCATTTATTTAACTGACAGTCTTGCATTTTTTAAAAGAAGGGGAATCCCTAAAACTCTATTTTAAGGTCCAAGCCATTTACTATTGACTTTGCCTCAATAAACTCCTTTTTTGTTGCTTATTAATAGTTCGTAACGAAGTTGTAAAGTTTAGGTATTGGGATGTAGAATATGCGGTCATGCGGAAAATGTGTTTATTTATTCTAACAAGCAGCCAATATGCCTGATATAATAGGCATGTTTAAAAAGCAACTAGTTACTAGTGAGAACTGGTTCTTGTACTAAAGTGTTTCACGTTATTTTGATATTAGGTAATCTAATTCAGGTGGTCAAACTACTGTTGGAAGACAACAAACTGTAGGCTGTATTACCTGATGCCCTACTATCCTCAAAAATTCATATTATGCAATTAGTTGGACTGAGCAATTTCTAAAATGTACCATTTTTGTATGATAAACAGTTTTAATACTATGTTAGGTCACCATGAGCAATGTAAAATCAGGCTCCTGAAGCAAAACCAGTTGAGAATCGCTGCTCTTTTGCATACGCGTGTGTGCGTTAGGCTCTATTATTGGTCAGTTTTGCACTAAGCACTCTTGAAGGCTGATTATGCACTCTTCCGTAATGCAGCCTTCAATGGCCGCTAATTTGGGGTAGAGAAACTCCCTAGGGCTTTTTGTTCTGCCTTGCTTGCTGTATAATGGCACATATAGATTCAGTTCAATATCTCAGCGGATGAACGAAACGCAGAGGCCGGGGGCTGGTTCTGTTGGGTCAGGCCCCACACTTGAATCTTGAATCTTTAGAGACGGAAGCGAACACATGGTGACAAATCCCTCCCCCATCCAATAGCACTGATAGCAGCACTGAATGTTAAGCAAACACATTTGAACGCTCTAGGCTCTTTTTTCCTATGCATGATGGAAGATGTAGATAAATTAAGCAATACAGGTTTTATATTCAGGTAGACATATGGATCTTTACTGTAAATGTAGACTGTTTTTGGAAATAGTGTACAGTATGCAATAAATTTGGCAAATTCTGTGGGATTTGTTATTCAGACAACACTCAAAATGTCCCTGATCAGTGCCCTGACCACTGAATTACAGAGCTTAATGTGATGCACCCTGATTTTTGCTCCAACCAAAAAATGCCAAAAACTGCACTCTTACTGCAATAAAACCCTGGTTTATTTTCAAAACTGCTGGAGCTCAGGATACAATAATTGACTTAATAATAAATAGGTGGGTGACCTTTGTTAATAACAATATGTTGAAATTCATATGTATAAAATTATCTTTAAATCATATTTAAAGAGATTTCAAATCTCCATTTTACCTCAAGTTTATGATTTTGAAATGTGTTGTTCTATTAATGTCCAGTTTTTAAAAAATCTGTTATTCTACAATCACTTTGTTACCATTAAAGTGTGTTGTACGATATATAATATGAATGTGTGTGTGAAAACCTAATCCGCACATGCTATATTACTCTCTTGTCATTGTCACCTACCAGCATCAGTTGATTCACAACTTTCCCTTGACCTCAAGGGATATTAAAGTGTCCATTGGATGTGCACTTTGGAATCAGGCGAGAAGTAGTAGGTCTTTTGCCTACTGTTTTATGAATACTGCAAATTCGGTCACCGTGATTTTGCTAAGTAAGACATGATCCAACATTACTGTCCAAAAATATAAACCTATCCCAATATTTATCCTTAAACTTACCCAAACCCCAAATGTATACCTAAAATCAGTGAGAAATGGTAGCTGAACAAGGGTGTAGAAGCACCAAACCATGGTTATAAGCCTAAAACAGATATTTCTAGAAAAATCATACCTCAATTCTGATTGGTTGATTTGAATGTTGTTCCAGGATCAACAAGGATGTTGCAAATTCGCAAATTCGTACATGTTATTCTTTTTACATACAGCACCGTTCGCCTTCTAGGGAAATTATGCATATTGGGATGCAGCCTTAGTCTTCTACACAGTGACTGGATCAGCACATTTACCCAGAAGTCCTTGCATGACCTGATGTGCCTGTGGCCCAAGGGCTCTGAACGGCTCCCTGCTCTTAACAACTGATTTAGAATCGCCTTTGAGTTCCTGTCCCAACATGTTTCAGCACAGCTATGAACAACAACAGAGCAGTAAGTGCAAAGGTCATTAAATTGTCCATGTCAGGGGACGTCTTGTATGAGCTTAAACAAATGAACTGCAGCAGAAATACGAGGTAACCTCAGAAACACGACTTTTCTTCAGCCGCTCATCTAATTCAGTCTAGCAGAAAGTCTCTCTCTGAGGACACTTGGTTAGCAGCTGGCTTAAGTGCTTTCAGTTCTCACTGGGAACTGGTCGACATTTTTGCCAAGCACAAGGTCCAGTGACATGGCTGAAATGGAGCGTTAAAATTATCATAAATTACTTTCTATTACACTGTTAATGTATTACTGTGTTGGTATGTTATGTAATTTGCTAAATGGTATTTTATTTATAATGGCATTGACATTTAACATTCTTACACTCAAGGTCTTGCATTTATTTGTTGTTTGCCACACATTTTCCAGATTTATTTATTGTTTTGTTTGCTAGACGTAATGTACATTGGGTCACACTTTATATATATATATTCGGTGGCCATAACTACTATGTACTTAAATCAGAAAATAAGTACATTATACCTATTGTGGTCATAATGTATTGGAAAACATATTGGGATATGGGTAAGTTTAGGGACAGGTTTAGTGGTGTGGGTAGGTTTAAGGGTGGGTTAAGATAAAAGGGATTGGTCAACAGTGTAATTATTAATGTAATTACGCAAATAAATTACAGATTTTATATCATATAGGTATTTTTAAAAGTATAAGTACAATGTAAAAATGTCCATGTACACAATAAGTGCATTGTACCAAATGATTAATTTAAATATACGAACATAATAGTTAAGGCCACCTAATATAAAGTGTGAACATACATTGTATCTTGTCATAAATAATTATAACTGAATTTAGAATGCATAGATTAACAATCAATTAAAAGTGCTATAATGTATTAACCATGGTTAGAGTTATTCACATGATTACAGCGGCATTGCTTAACATAATCAATGCATTAAAACTGCTTTTATAATGCCTTATACTGTACATACAGGCTTCAAGTAAAGTCTTACCGATATGCCTTATGTTTTGGACATATGTGTTACTTTTCATTTAACCAACTTGGGTGAAAGAAATTGACATGATCATTTGCGAGTCTTGAGGGGGTAGTGCATACTGTCTGTCATTCTGCTATCTCTCACACAAACATATGGACACGCGCTTGATTGATTTCCCAGTAGAGGGCACTTTGAAGACCAGAGGTCAGAGTTGAGACCTTGTCTAAGAACATAGACAGATGTAAATGAACATGTGTAACAGGACATATCCCCGTGTGTGTTCACATTTGTAATTCTTAGTCCAGTAGCACACCATCTGATTGTCTACTTTCTTTAAACTTGAATTAAAATGATGAAATAAATGAAATCACACCAGATACCAATACCAATGATTTACATAATTTGCAGTTAAGTTTCCGACCTAACTTTGTAACATAAAGCATTTTTGCAGTATCTAAATACTGTACACATTACACACATAAAATCCAAAATCTGGTTCCATGTATAAAGCTGTGCATGAGTAACTAAGTAGCAATTATAGCTTGCACTTGCTGTGCACTTGACGGTTATGCAGCCTTAAACTGGAGTTAAAATTATTGCAATTATTACTAAACTTTTAGTATGCATTTTGTTGCTTTTGGTAAATACTTAAAAACATTATATGCACCATGTCACAATGGGCTTGTACTACTAAACTACATTACAAGCATGCTAAAACACATACTATTAATAAAGCGTACATTTCTCAACTAATACACATCCTTTGCTCTACATTAGCTCTAATAAAGCTTCTTATCTTTGTCAGTTCACTGGTAATCCTCCCCTTCAGTGAGCTGTTAACCACTATTAACCGCTTTGACTGGACCATTGAGTCAGTAAGTGCAACTTGAGAACCAGATCGGTTCAATTCATTAAAAGAGAGAGAGAGAAATTTATACAAATTTTGCTGACTGTCATGAGTCCTTGGACCATCCAAACGGAACACCGTCATCAACCCAGCTGTGCTGTATTCCATATTTATTCATGCAGGTTCAAAAACAGGCACTCTGGGTCTACTCCCTCTTCAGATAGAGGGCATCAGAACTCAGTAAATCATCTCCCGCTTTCTCACACTGTGGACGCAAACCCACCAACCCCCAACACCCACCCCCACGTCCCAGCATCCATCATGTTCAAAGATCCGAAGGTTACAACTGTACAGAATCCCAGCTTACAGAGAGGAACTAACTAGGCAATGAAGCATGCACAGCTCTTCCCGGGTAGCGAGCGATGTCTATCGGTCTAGTGATTCTGTCATATGTCTTACATCACCACTTTGGTTTCCAGAGAACAAGAGTTGAAAGTAAACAGACATGCTAAATGTAAAAGAATGAAGTATATGGAGTATAAAACCTGTGTCTAAAATTGAGCGACTTTTCATTCTACTTTCATAGAATGGTGCATAAATGAGTACAGATTGTTTATAGCTGTTGTGTTCAAATAAAAAGTATGAACAAGTACAAGTCCTGCCCTAAATACACACCATTCCTCAACCAGAGACTGACCTGTTGGGATTTTCAAACGAAGAGAGAAAAGTTTTAAAAAGCATCACAGAACCAAAAATAATCAATAGCATTGAGGCCTTTTGTGTACACAGTATACCTTTTATGTAGAAAAAGAGAAAATCAAGCAGTAACCAAGTCAGATTAAAAGCTTGGTTGTACTATTTAAGCACGTGCACCTCACTGTGTTGACACTCATATGGTGAGGCTGTAACGTCATAAATATGCAATCTCAGCAGATATATAATGCATTGGAATTTCAGAGGGTAAGCACCACACTCCTAGTCATCAGGCTCGATGTAGCTCGGCATGATTTCTCTTTCCCCTTCAAGAGGCACTTCCTGGAAGCCTCATCCCACATTGCGCAAACACATCACTCCACCGTGGGGGTGGACAACCCCACCTGCCTCATCTCATCTCCAGATTACAAAAGACTCAGAGAGACAGCCCAACCTGAATGACAAGATTGATTTATGTGAGGCGTTCCTCTGCCCTCAGCATTGGGAGGCCGTCGAGCCTGCCTATTGATAGGCAGCCCCCCTCACCGTTACCTCTCATTGCTATTATTGATCAGGCAGTATTTCAATGGCGCGTGACCTAGGACATCTGTTGCAGATTGCCTACTTGTCACTCAGTCTGCAGTGAGGTCATGCCCCTCTCGCTACTCCCGTGCATTAGATCGTCTGTATTATTATTCGCAAGAGAAGCACTCTGGGAGATTGTGTCGACGCATACAGAATCCTCCTGAGCGAGGAGTCCGTGGCTGGCTGCTTCGGTGGGGGGCGGCGTGTTGTAGAGGTGGGAAGACAGACGGGCGAGTGAGTAGGTGCCAACACGCTCAATGACTGGCTTATGTCCGCAGCATATTACTGTAGTGTAGGGTAAGGGACCGATGCCAAGGTCCTGGCCTCTTGTCACTGAACGGATTTACTTAGAAGTGTGAATGTGGCGTACAAATGATAGCTTTAAGGCAGAGAAAGGACAGTTGTATCTTTGGTCTCAGGCAGGACGTGAATTCTGACTCATATATCTTAATTGTTATCTTATTACCTTGTGGAAATAAAGTAAACTTTAGCATACTTAGAAACAGTGCTTATTATGGAAACAATATAATGTAAATGAATACGAAATGAATATAATGTTTTGGTCACCTAATTAGACATCAATTACAATTACACAAAAATGTAGCTACTGTAGCTTAAATATTCTTGAATATTTAATGGTATAATTTAGTATTCAGTATATTAAATCAAATTAGTTTAGATTATTAAGCACATTAAATCTAATTAATTTGAAGTATACTGTAGATTAGATTACTTTTTGACCTACTCAAAAAGGCTTTATGTCCATCTTTTCAGTAATTTCATGAAATGCTTTTATTTTCTTTTAAATATGGTTAAGCATAGTGATGAATGTGCATTAATGGTAAAGAAAAATATACTCTTAATTTCTGTTTTTTTTTTACTAATGTTACTTTTCAGATTCATATATTGTTCTGATATCTTGCCTGATACAGGTTTCCAGCTGCTAAAGAGTTTGTGGTAATCTTTGACGTATTTTTTATTTAATAATGCACCAAATGTTCTCTATAGTTGAAAGATCAATACTGCATGTAGGCCAATTCAGCACTCGGACCCTACAACTTAGAAAACCACTGTTGTAATAACTGCATTATGTGGTTTTGCATTGTCCTGCTGATATACACAAAGCCTTCCCAGAAACGAACATCGTCTGAAGGAGAGCATATGTTATTCTCAAGCCTTTTTATACTTTTCCAAAACACGCAAACCTCCCATACTGGATGCACTTATGTATGCACAGAGATGCTAGATTGTGAACTGAAGACTGATAACACGCTGGAAGGTTAGTGAAAGGCTGGATTCATTGTCCGTGATTTCCAAAAAGAATGTCAAATTTGGATTCATCTGACCATAGAACACTTTCCCATCTTGAAAAGTCCATTTTAAATGAGCTTCTGGACCATGTTCGTGTTATGGCTTCCTTTTTGCATGACAGAGCTTTAGTTGGCATGGTGGATTGTGTTTACAGACAGTGGTTTCTGGAAGTATTCCTGGGCTCAATCATGACAATGACAGAATCATGCCGATGAGTGATGCAGTGTTGTCTACCAAGTCCCGAATACCAAGGGAGTCCAATAAAGGTCTTTGACCTTGTCCCTTATGCACAGATATTTCTCTGAATCTTTTGATGATGTTATGCACTGTAGAAGATGAGATTTGCTAAGCCTTTGCAATTTGACGTTGAAGAATTTTTGCCTTTGCACTCTTTCATAGATTGGAGAGCCTCTGCCTATCTTTACTTCTCAGAGACTGCCTCTCTAAAACATCTAGCTAAACATGTTACAGACCTGATGTCAATTAACTTAATTAGTTGCTAGATGTTCTGCCAGCTGAATCTTTTCAAAATGCATTGCTTTTTTCGAGACCTTCAGTAGTTATCAAATGAGCTAATTTTTCTAGTTTTAAACATTTGCTATTGTGAATAAAATATTGCCTTGTTTGATTTGAAAGTCTTTAAAAAATATAAAAATGAAAAACATTTTAAAACATCCCAACATATCCTCTAAAAATGGAGGCTGCTGGAAGTGTATATTGTAGAGGTAAAGTCATTTGATTGCAAGATATTTACAGCTATTCACTTATTACTTGTGCTTTGCTGTACTGGCCTTCACAAACCCAGAGAGGGCTTCTTCTCTGACCAGCTGGTTCTATAGTAGAGGAGAAGCTGAAATAGATTCAACACAATTGTGATGTGCTAACTGATCAAATTGGGCTGTAATCACTCTAATCAAAGCCTAATCACTGGTTTTTGCTGGAGTGGTTGCTCTGCTGAGAATAGCTTAATAGAAAGCAGCCATCTCTGTGTTTGTGGTGTTGCTTTGAAAGTCAATTTCACCCTAACATTAGTTTCACCATAACAAGACTAAACAAATGAGATTTAGCCTTGTTATACAATGTCAATTTAAGTGCTAATAACAACAAGTTATAGTTTTGTTTTTGCATGCATTGTAGGATTCTATTTGACTTCCTATCTTTCTATCTCCTACTTTGAATTCCACAACTATAGCTAAATTTCATGATGCACTGTCAATGTGCTCACTGTCAACCCCTTACAACTCCTTTCTGCTGTTTTAAACTATCATTTGCTGTTTTACTTTATAATGGGTGGCAATGAAGCTGGACTGGGAGGCCAGAAGTGAGGAAGGAAGCACAGCTCAGTAAGATACACAACAGGAACTTACATTTCTCCCACTTCCCTCTTTGTATTGTAAATGTGGTTTCAGCCAGCCCACCAGGAAGAGTTTCAGCCTTCTTTAAAGCCAATTCATCTACGATAAGGCTTCCACCTGGCCTCCAATAAAATGTAATATTTTACCTTTCAGTGTTATAAAGATGAAGTTCTTTAAAGCTCAAAGAAAAAACATTTGCATTCGACCCGGAACGACTTTCTGATTTCAGCGTATTAACTTATGCAAGTAATGCAAGTTTAGCTTATACAATGCCCAGTATGTCTAACCAGCCTTTAAAATGGCCCTGTGTAAATAATTTGAGTGCAGCATATGCGTTGAATTCAATTGAGCTGTAGGTCACGTGTGGTGCAATGCACCATGGGGCGTGCTGGCGATGCGACAGCTTTAGCAGGTGAAGCTATTACCAGCACAGTTGGCCCCACTGCATACACCTGCCTCCCGCCCGGCAGGTGAAACTGGGAGGAGAAGCTGGACACTGTGGGAACAGGAAGGACACCAGTAGGGGACAACGTTTAACATCTCAGGAGGAGCAGTAAAGCCGTCATATTAAACTGCTAACACAGGATCTCACTGCTGATTTCCTCAATTGTGAAGCCTGCTGTAGGTATGCATGACTGATTTTGTACCATTGAGTAAATGGGTCTGTGTGGTGTTCACTGTAGCTTTATAGCCTGCTTTAGCTGCGTATTTGCATCTTCTAAGATTATGTGCACATTAAGTAAAATTGATTATAGGTTTATCGGGATGGATATGAGTAAGGTAGGAAAGTGTCAGGATGTTTAAAGTTTTGTGACTGGATCCCATGATATAATTCTTTGACTGTTCTCTTTTCTTTTTTTATATTTTGTTTGGTTGTGGTGTGGGCATCTAGATTTTCACTGTATTGCAAGTATTATGGCATTTGCTGTTTTCCATGTGCTCTTAGGTATGGTTGATCTTGTTGTAATTTGGAAACCAAGTCTGCACAGTAGCGATTTATTGTGGTGATTAATTGTTTAAGGACTTAAAGCATCTGCTGCTAAAGTCTTGGTGCCAGAGACCACAGCACTCATTCAGATGTCTTGTGGAGTCCATGCCTCAATGCATCCGAGCTGTTTTTGCTGGACATACACTGGTGTTGCTGATCAGTGTATATACAAGATGAATAAACTAAATCCATTATTCAATATTGCTAGACTTTAAACACACTGTATTCATAATACAATGATTTCTTTATGTAAGGATAATGTCAACGCAACAACTGTCCATGCTGTATTACCTGGCCTTTGGGAAGATTGCTAGCAGTGTTTGCTACAGTACATCCAACAGAGCGTTCAAAACAAGTGTCATATGGTGGCTCTAATTCACTCTACAACAGCACGCCAGTCGGTTCAAGAAGGTAAAGACAGCTCAATCCGGTGCAGAAAGGAGGTGGATGAGGGGAATGAAAACAACTTGGGTTGATTTGCATGTTTGGGGGGGATGGGTGACATGGGGTCTTAAGAATTATGCTTATTATACGATTTAAAAAACAAAAAAACAAAACAATGTTTCAGAATTGCATAGCATCATGACATTACATGAAATCTAAGTGAATCAAAATGGTGCTGAAGCAGAAGGAGAATAGAGAGAAAAAACAAGGCATGTTCTAGAGACAGCTAGCATGAGCCTGTTTGACTCGAGCTTTTGATAGTGTTGCCATGGTGACCAGGAGCAAATCTCCCAAGCGTCATCATCGGCATGACTCTTCCCGTGGAAACGGTGGGATAAAAATAGACGTAGGACCAGAGAACAAAGGCCTATTTAGGAAGGAAGGAGAAAACGAAGGGAAATGGAAAAACAGGCACTGATCAAATAGATGTCACACGTCTGACTGGTGCTGAAGCATGGATGTAAAGCAGACAGGCTGGACCTAGTTTTAAAATGGCGGCTCTTTGATTGACAGGAGAAGCTGAGCTGCGGGGGGCAGGAAATCCCGTTGTTAGCGCAGCCCATTTTGAAGCAGTAGAGCTGTCGGTACTGGCAGGGCCACCTCCTGTGTCTATACTGCTCCCACACAAACGCTCGCTCGTTGTGAAGGAGAAAACGGCATTGGTGGAGAAGCTGTGTTCTCCCTTTCGGTACAATTTCTGTATTATGTTTACAGATGATGAAAGTCTTCCATAAAGATTCCTATAGAGCCTTGGACATGACATGCAAAAAATGAACACAAATTGATAATTCATTTCTGCAACTTAACTTAATAATTACTAATCATGGTAAAGCACAATTTACTAATCCGTCTCCTTTTGTGAAGCAATTTTAACACATCATGTGCACAATTTACTAATTCGTTCACTCACAGTGATAAATTACTAAATCTTGCTGATGTGCTAAATACATCATGGAAAAGAATTGTTAACTTGTGGCACAATATAAATTGTTTTTCCACATATGTCTGGGGCTCTGTAGATTCCAGGAACAAAATTGAATTACAAACAAAAGTTATGTCGACACATTCCCACTCCCAACTCTTCCCATACTGACTCTTGGTCAGGACCCCTTGGAATCACTTTTTGACTCACAAGTTACCCCTATTTCAGTGAATTACATTCTAATATCTGTCTGTGTCAATAAATCTGTGTTTTATGTACAGGCCTTAAATCAATAGTTCACCTCTTGGCTAATGTGTAATAATTGGCTCATTTTCCTTTTACATCTGACCTGCTCTCACTTTTAAGGACAGCGAGCATGCTGATGTTGGGGGAACTCCTGGGGGAAGAGTCTCAGGTCTCTGTGGCCCGGCGTGGCAGCTGGCCTAACTGTCGGCATTCGGCTAATGGAATGCCTAAACCCATCTGGAACTCTCCCCATCCTCCCTCCCACCCCATTCCCCATGCCAGCTCAAGCTTCCATACACCCACCTGAGTCTCCCAGGATTGCCCATAACATGGCGTTTCCCACTGAGGCCCCTGCATCGCGGGGGAGTCTGGCTAAATACAGAAACCAGGCTCCACACCTGAGGAACAACTGAATCACTCGGTGCATGTTATGACTTTATCGTATTGAACAATAACCAATTTAGTGCATGGTATTTTTTTATATTTTATTAAATGAGTAGTTCCACCCCTAAATGCAATTCATATGGAAACTTTTCTACATTAAAGACCACCGGACAATTGAGGGTAGAGAAACAAGCCTGACTTGATCCCAGGTCTTCCATAAGTCTCACTGCTCAAAAACACTTACTTTATCCTGCCATTGTAAATTTTTTGTTTAAAAGGCTGCGTTCAAATAAAGCCAGGGGGTCTTTTCCTATCCAAGCGGGGGTTTTTTTGTTGTTGTTTTTTTTGTCTCGGGAATATATGCGTCCACACAAAACCACAAAACAAGGAAGTATACATGCCAGACCAGCATGTGGTGCTGTAATTCTGCCACAGAAATACTCCAGAAAATAGAACAAACATGGAACATTGCATTTAGCAATTTGTTAATGGTAGTTAATAAAAAAGACAATCGTTCAGTGTTTGTTTATGGTTTTGTTCATGTTTCTGTTATGTGACATAGCGGTTTCCTTAACTATGGTCGAGATGTGGACTGATGACATCATAGTTTCAGAAAATATACAAATTTGCTATCCACACGAAAATGCTAGGGCGTCATTTTTCAAAAAAAATATTGATTATATTTATTTGACTTAAATATTGACTATTTTAGCTCTCCCAGAACGTCGGATTTCTCTGAACAAAACACCTAGGCATATATGAACCAAACACATCTCTGTGCGCACAGGTCCTGACCCTAACACAGGGGTTCCCAAACCTTTCTTGGAGTACCCCCTCTGGAGTATCTCCATAATTAGACGCAACTAATTTAATTACTCATTGTTCTGAATCTGAACATGAAATGTGACAAAAGGTGTCTTTTCTCCGGTTTATCTATTTATATTCCACATTTAAGTGTTAATAAAAATAAATAAATAATGAGGCTCTGTTCTTTCTTTTGTGTTCAGACATTCAAATACAATAAAAATTTCTGAAGGTGACTGAAAACATTTTGTAAAAAATAAAGAGTTAACCACAAGGCCGTTGCCTCGAGCCCTCAACAGATATTTGTTTATCTTTCATTCACTCTGCATTTTACGTAGAACAGCAATGATAAATAAAATAGTGAGAACAGTGTGGAACTACAAACTAGAACGCTAGTTATTGAATGCGTTTAGTAGTAGGATTAATTACCTGATGCTCTTTGCTCATAAACTGATAAAGCACTGTGATCAAATTAGAATGCTTAAGGACAGCTGTGCCTCGATTCATGTAAAATGCAGAAGAACTCATCCTCCCATGGGGGTCTGGGTGAGTGCTGGCCCTGTTTCTCTGTCTGATTTATGGTGGACATCTCTCTGCACGCCAGACGCCTGGAGATATGATGATCGTCCTGATGTGGGTGCTCTACTTTCCCATCTCCCCCCTCAGCACGAACGGACCACAGCGCCTCCTTCTCCTTCTATGTGTACACACGCGCGCTCTCTCTGGCGAGCTTCATCATGCCTGAACACCGCCACCTTCTGGTCAGATTCCTGTCAGACAGCCAGCGTGTTTACTTAAAATTCCATGATTTATCAGTGTTAAATGTTAAATCTGGCTAATCCCCAGAGACGGCAAATACTCAGTTCATTCGATGATATTTTGGTTATTATTGCTCATTACAGTACAAGTGTTTGTGATTTAGTAGTAGCTTAGTTGTACTATTGCTTTGGTAATTGAAGCTTTGGTTGATTTTTGCTAACTGTATCACACTGTTCTATGATTTGTTCTTAAAAATTCTCATTATTTATCTGTTGCACTTGCACAAAACCTTATCTAAAAGTCTGTAAAAACAGGGAACAGCCAACTCTTAATGCAAAAGTATGTAACCTATATATATATATATATATATATATATACACCCCCAAAATATAATGTCTCTCTGTCTAGAGATGTATGATTCATTAGTGAATACAAAATATTTTAATTATTACCCTATACATCCATCCATTTTCAAGAGCACATGTCATATAAGGTCATTCACCGTCTTGAGCAGGAAAACCATGTGCTTTCTTATGTAAGTTAGCATAATAAAATACCAAATATACTTTCTGTATATACCCTTTTGCACATTTCTGTACATGTTATGTTTTGTCTGTCTTTTTGTGCATGCTGTAGACATGGAAAACAAGAAAAAAGGATTTTTGCAAAGCACTTGCTACTAAGGCAGTTACGCAACAAATCCTATAGTTTTGTGTAGCAATTAGACCTCAAATAAGGTGAAATATACACATGAGTGGACCTAATGGGTTAATCAGTGACACATCAGTGAGCAATTTTTCTATGTATAGCAACCGACTAACAACTAATTCAGGTGCAGTACTGCTCATCTCCTCCAGGGTGTCTCAAATATCCGTCCTCTGTAAGACAAGGCATCCATCACTCTGATTTTCCTCCCTGCTGTACAGTTGCGTATTCTTGCCCGCATGGTCCAAAAGTCAGTAGGACAATTCGAATGCCCCTTTAACTGGGCTCAAGGGAGAGAATGAAGCGTGGATGAGCCTGAGGGCCAATTTGGACTCTCCGTTATCTTTTAGCCAGCACTTCATGTAGGGGTGCCAGACACAGGGGCCATCCAGCCCTCAGTGTGCTCGATAAGAGGTTATCTGCTTAACCATGCAGAAGGTGCAAGCACTAACAACTTACACAGACATACAGATGTTCACATACATGTCAATCCCATCCAAAAATCCCCCCAAATATATAATCTGTGTAAAAAAAATAAAATAAAATAAAATAAAAAGTCCTAAACTACCCAGACATTGTATTTTCACAGGGCATCTTCTCATTTATTTTGACCTTTGTTGAATACCATAATGCTAATTTTCTTGCTGTGCACGATTATTCTGACTGTCTGGTGCATCTTCATTATGGATTTAGACCTTTTTGCTAACGTTCTGGGTCAAATAACTGTTGGTTGTTCAAATGCTGCCTGCTGATGTCTCATTAAAAATTTAAAAATGAAGTTAATCAATAAGGGAGCCTGATAACAGCCTGCTCAAAAATGATCATTTCAGTAGCAGCATCTCGTAAGGTCTAATAAATGATTTTCCTTATTTAATAATATATGTGGACACATCCAAAGCATGTGACCTTCCAAACTGCCCATATGAAGACAATTAATCTTTATTAACAATAGATCCCAGAAGCATGTTTCAGATGAGACTCATGTTTAAGGTAGAGTTATTAACATAGGCGATATATTATTACAAATGAAAACAATTGCTGTATATATTAAAGGCACAATATGTAAGCCCTTTGGGTCCCACTTTATATTAAGTGTCCCTAATACCTGTGTACTTACATAGTAACTAGATGTGTATGTAGTATGTAACCACAGTGTATGTACACATTACTACATTGTATCTACAGCAGTAATATTTCTGTAACTACACACATGTAACAACCCTCAGAAGTGTGTGTAAGTACAAATGTGTAACAGGCCATTGGTAACACAACTTTTTTCACTTCACTAGTAGTCATGTAACAGGAATTACAGAGCTACATTTTGTAACAGCAGTATGTATAAGAGTAACTGGAACAGGGGGTGATCAGGGGGT
>JAUMHG010000069.1:11213316-11228884 GCA_032359395.1 Enteromius anoplus
CTGTGATGTCCTTGTGCTGTATAAGCAAATACTAACTGAGTACGTATACGCTGTGTTTACTAAACTACTAAAACACATAGTTATGGATAAAAAGTATTTCCTTGTGTTGACCAAACAAACCCATAAAATACTCAGTCTTTAGTTGCCAGGATCAATATTAAAAGCCGCAATATAACATTTTGCAATAAATGACATTCACTATGAATGTTTTGCACTAGCACTTTGCACAAACATTGAATAAACACTTATTTCTTATTCTTATTATGTTGTGCCTTAGCAAGGCGTCTCATTCTCCATGCGGACTGCAAACCTAATTATATTGGTGATTTAGGGAGAGTTGAAGCCTGTGGAAATAATGCTAATTCTGCTCATTTGAATAAGCTAACTCACAGTATGTTTCAGCCTAAAAGGAAAATATTTTGATTATTTTTGGTTATTCAGACCTCTGCAAATGCTGAAAGCCACTTCAGAAATACATGACTGGACCAAGGGCACCTTGTGGGGATGTGTGCCAAAGCAGAGGTTCCTCCACATCAGGAGAATGTGAGTAGAGTATTTAAATGCAATATCGTTGTGAAGCAGCTTTCAGAAGATGGGCGGATTCTAAATGTCATTGTTGTGCCCTTTAAAGAACTATGTGAAGGGGAACCTATGTGAAGGGTCGTATGAAAACAAAAGAGATACGATGTTCACGAAAAATTAAATGTATGGATGACAATCACTTCAAAATAGTATCTCATCTTACCTTATCTCATCAACTATGGATTCGGCTATCCGTGAAAAAATATGCCTTATATATTTAAATATTTTTATTTAGTATATGTAATGGTAATGATAGTCCATGTCAGACATTCCAGTAATTAACTTTGCAACTATGTCAACTAGTGGTCATTAGAGCTGAGGTGGGCAACTTCGATCCTGGAGGGTCGGTGTCCTGCAGAATTTAGCTCCAACTCTAATCAAACACACATGCCTGTAACTTTCTAGTGATCTTCTAGACATTTATTAGCTTCTTCAGGTGTGTTTGATTAGGGTTGGAGCTAAACTCTGCAGCCCTGCATTAGAGTATCCTGTCTGCTTTATATATTCTAACACTTTATTTTGATGACTCCAACATACAGTAAAACATACTGACTATCAATAACTTTGCAAATATATGTCAGCTTATTCTACTAACCCTAAATCTACCCTAACAGTAGACACGTAGTTGCAAATTAATGACAATTAGTCCACTTCAGACATTTTACTTACTATAAGTAACTATTAAAATAAAATGCAACCTGTATAATTTACATCACTATCATTCACTTTAGCTGAAAAAAATAAACAAACAAAAAAATGTCACTGTAATGTTTTGTTGGCTTTGACAAGAAAATATATATTTTTTTCCCAGCTGGCTGATAAATTCAATATAGCATATGGTCTAAATCAAATTCTATGAATGATTATCTGACCTTGACTGATGTACAGTAAATGACATTGTCTCCTTTAGAAAACATTATGCCAAATCTGACAACTTATTTTTTTTATAGATTCCATGTGGTGATGCATATGTTAAATAATCGCATTAAGCATCAAAGTGAATATATGAGGAACACAATTATAATATGTCTTTATGGCTTTAAACAGGTGCAGTTTCACTGAGGGAGGGAGGGAGGAGTGTGAGTCATTCTGCAAATGACATACAAGCTTCAGCTTTTTGACTGCACAGGAAATAAATAAATAAGTGCATACTAATTACTACTATATAAAAAAGTAAGCAGACCATAATTGCGAAATGAGAAGGACCATGCTCCATGACCAAGCCCATTCCTAAACAAGATTTTACATTTAATATCAGTAGTGTAGCTACTGTTTCACATACAGAATATTTCATATACAATTTTTCCTCAAGCAGATATTTGTGTATATCTTTGACTTACAGTAAACAAAACAAATGTATTGCTGACTCATTTTGCATTCAGGGACAAACATTTCTGTCCAAGAAAGTCTTATAAATAAAAGCATCATAAAGGTACTTTTCACACTTTTGAAATATACTAATGATGTTACGGTACATAAAGTTGTTGTTTTACTAAGATAAAAGTCAATCTGTAACTATATGAGTGGGCGCGTATTCATTGATTTATTCATGGAACATGTAAAAGAAAATACTCTTAGATAACCTTGAATGAAAACTTACCACATCTTAGAATTTGTCAAGAATATACTTTTTGTTTTGTTATTTCTCCTGAAGTTTTTGATACATTTGTGTGTTTTGAACAAGGAATTGTGAATGGAAAGGAGCTGCGTAAAGATTCTTCTAAGTAATCCAGGGTTGTCGGGTTTTGGAACGACACCAGGAGATGTAAAAAATAATAACATAATGTTGGCTGACCTACTGTGCATTAATTGACGATTCTCTTTCAAATGGTCACCGTAGCCTTCATTTTAAAACGATCCGCGTCGATGTATTCAAACCGTCCTCCGAGCGGGAAATTTGTCGCCATCCAGCACCAATCTGCGAGTGAGGGAAGGAGGGGGCGGGAAGGTTCGTTTGAGGAGGGCAGGCTTTCCAACGTTACTAGCGCTCCCCCACTTCCCTCATTTCAGCATCTGAAGCAAATACTTCAAAATTCACCCACTGGACATGAAAGAATTCACTGGAAAATAAGTGGAAAGACAGAGGGGGAAATCAGCTGCCAGAGCTCAGAAAGTGTCTGAAGTCCGTCGGAAGAAAAAAAGGATTTATCTCTGGTGAGGTACATTTCATATTATAATGACTGAATGATGCGTAAAATGCGTGTCATGTAGATATAAAGACAGGGAAACGCCGTTGAAGACATGTCTTGGTAAATTCCCGCAGTGTTTTATTCACGAGTAAGTGTGTTTTGGAGAGGAACACGTCATTTGTTTTAAGGTTTAACAGGTCTCCTCTCGCCACAGCAGACTACAGATACACTGAGGTGAACCTGACAAGGAGCGCGAGCTTATCACCGGCAAGACTGACGACTGCTACTTTGAGATATCAACTTCATGTTTTTCCGACATTCATTTTGCCTCACTTATTAAGACTGGTTTTAGTTACGCTGTCGATCGGTAGCTGTTTTATTCACACTGTTGAAATACACTGATGATGCGACATAAAGCATTTGTTTTACTGAGGTAAAAGTCGACATCTAACTATGAGCTTGTAGCGTATAACCTTGAATGAAAACTTGCTACATCTTAGAATTCTTCAAGATTACTACCATACAAAATGTCAGTGTGTTATCTGAGAAGGAATGTGCTACTGTCGTCATATTCGGCACTTAAATATTCTCAAATATTCTAATAGCTACGAATAAATTCAGTGTTCGAAATAAATAAAAGCGTCTGATAAATGTAAATGTAAATACATGATAAAAGAAAGAACCCTTGGACATTCGATCGATCGGATCCCAGTGTGTGAGAGATAACACTTGGATTGCGCGTGCGTTTTCTGTAGTTTGTTTCGTATGCTGGTTTTCATATCGTGACAAATCTTTTCAGTCAACAGATAGTCTATTATGGTCTTCATTGAGTTACTTTATTTATGAGCTCAACAGTAAAACGCTTATGCAACCGGTTTCTAATGCAAGTGAGCTTGCTTTCAAATGGGTGGAAGACGTCTGACGGTTTATTAAAACAGAGCGAGAGAGAGAAAAGGGGGGTTTAGTGCGCAAACAAGCGCCTTGGGTATGTATGAATACACTTTTATCATGTAGCTACTGGAGGTCCTGCATTTACACGGTGCTTATGAAAAAATGGTGCAGCTTGCATCAACATGTTAAAGGAATATTTAGCCCTAAATAAATATAATGTCATTATTTAGTCATCCTGATGTCGATCCCAAATGCCATCCAGCTTCTGACCCTATAGGACAAGTGATTTGGGAAATGGATGGATGCTGTGCCAATGATTTTCCTTTCTTTTCTGATGTCTATGCAGCGTATTACCTAAATCCTAATGCCATATCAGTTTTTTTTTTAATCCAATTCACACTTGCCAGTCAAGTAAGCTTCATTGTGAACGATCATTACACATGTTAAAAACAATGGTTTTCAGCATGCTTACTATCAGCCCTGCAGTGGATGTGTTTTAAGACGCCATGTTTTATGGGTCTTTTGGCCTTTGATAGGGAAGTGTACAATGAACAGGGATTGGAAACATTCAAGCTTTGGTCCACATAGAGTATCGTTCAATGACAGTCATTCCATGTGCATTACATCAGAGTTTGGTGGGGGATTTGGAGAAGATGTTCATTATAAAAAATACACATTTAAATTTATTTTCACATTATTGGAATATAGACTTCAGACTACTTTAGTGGTAATTAAATGTAATTTTTAGAGCTCAAAAGCTTTGTTCCCAATTCACAGCTACATGATTATTATTATGATTTTTTCGCAACATCTGTATTTTACAGAAGAAAGAAACTAATATGGGGTTGGAACTAGAAGTTAACACATTGCCAAAACATTTGTCATGCCTGAATATTTTTTTACTGGGAATCACAACCTAATTTGACAAGAACAGGATGTTCAAGAAATATACATGGTTATAGGAGAAATACCTGGCCACATACATGTGTCTCTGCATTTATTGTCATCTAATTTCAAGATCAAAGTCTGCAAGAAGAAAGAAAGCAACATCAGCACTGGTGACAGACTTTAGTGTTCACCACTTTTAACAAAACTGACTGTGTGTTGAGCTCCAGGATGTGATGCAGAACCTTGAGTTTCATTCGCGACAGTTTTCACATCTGCTTGCCAAGGAGAGATGCTCATCTCCAGCAGGCATCACCTGTGGAAGTGCTTGTTGCAGCAGCACTGTGGTAGTCGAGTTGACTATGCCTTTATTTAACTTCATTTAAAGAAACTAGGCCTTCGGAAGAACAGAACATATGTTTAAACTTTTTTTAAAATTAATAGTTTATGCTAAAGGTTGAACAGTAGGAGAAATGGACTCATATAGCATTGCTTTTGGTGTATATCCCAACCCTTGAGAGACAAGGCTTACAGCTGTGAAACAGCTTGGAACAGATTGAAAACCACATTAAAGATGTGAAGACCATAGCCCCAGATATCTTGGCAAGGCCATGGTAATGAGGGCAGTGGTAGATAAGAAACATGGCAGGTTAAGTGCTGAAAGCTGAAGGTCTGTGAGCTCCAGAAGACTCCCCCCTCAAGGGAGCCATTTTCAGCTAGCCTGTGAGCTCGGCTCAGGCCAGAGTTACAATTATAGCTCCAAATGAGGTGCTCAAACTAAGAAAATAACTGAGAGGAGTGGGCAACAGTTTATGTCTGCTCTCTTGCTCTCTTTGTTACTCTCTCTAGCTTTGGTTCCACTAACTTCAAGGAAAGATTAATGCTGTACATTAGCATTTCACTTTAAAGGAATGGTGCCAAAGTGATTAAAGTTACTGCGAGGAATTATTAGTTTGTGCTGTTGTTTGTCACAACCATCCATTATTCCTAACTTTTAAAACTGGCTTCTGTCCCCCAAGATATCAAAGCTACTTGTCCCTTTTCAGGCAACTGAAATTAGCATATTAAAATTGAATTAATTTTTATATATTTATTTATTCATAAGGTTGGAGGGAGGCAATGTTATTCTAGAATTTTATACCCCCTTCGACTCTCTGACATTTGACCACCTGTTTTAATCTAAATGAGGCATGACTCATCTACCGTGGAGTTGCAGGGTTTTGCTATTAACCTTGCCCTACCCTTTACACCTTGTTTTCAATATCACATAGGCAGAGCGAGGCATATAACAAGATGACTTCTTAACTGTGACTGTCTCTAAACAGACTTTTCACCGTTACTTCAACCTTTCAAGTGCTTGGAGCTTAGAGCCTCTTTTTTAGTGGGCGGCTATGCTGGAAAGAAGTGAAAAATCCAGATTTACACGTCAAACTGGGATGGCTGAAGAAAAGCACTACCTTTTTTCTAACGCAGAAAAATGTGTCTGAGCTCTCCAAATCCTTAGTATTTGGTATTCCTAGATGACACAGCAGTTTTTACACTTCTGAAGTAGGATTATTGGACAATCCCCAATGAAATTTGCATGTGGTCAGCATGCAGCGAGAAAACACAAAGGAGAACGTGCCAGCTAGACGGTCAAATTTATGCATTGCCTAATGTCAGACCTGGCCTGGTTGTGTCTGACTGAAATACAAGCATGAGTCAGAATGATCATATGCTTTTTATGCACTTTTCATTTTTTTTACCCCATACTGCTCACCTTTGGAGAAAGATATAAACTTGCCAGTGCATTTTCTTGTTTATTAAGACAGATTTTCAGAAACACAATAGTTTTGAAAACCTATTAGGATACAGTAAAATAGATTGGTTTACTTTAGTGTGATTGTGTTAGAGATGTCAACTTGAGCTTAAATCACTGTCCCTTCAGCCACATTACCAGAAAGCAAAAGTAGATCTGGGGTTAATCATTTCTGACAGGAGGTAAATTAGGTGAGCCTTTTTAATGGCAAGAAGACTCTACCGGGGTCAGTCAAGACTCGATTGTGGAATTCAGAAAGACCACTTAACATGCAAATATCTTATATATAAGAATACATAATACAATTCACTGTAATTCACCTGTTAGACAAATGTATTAGTAAGTTAAAGGAATACAATATGGTAATTTGTTCCCTGCCACTACATAGGATGTATACTGTACTTCAGTGACCTACACTTCTCATCTTCTAAAGGTAGCTGTCACACATTTTAACATGCACCTAATGTTCATTAAATCCAGTAGCTTCAAGGGTACTTGGACTTAATTTGATTCTTTGTCAAAACTGCCTCAAATATATATCGATAGGCTGTGTTTGATGAGGCCAGTTTGAAGGGAACATGCTCTTATTAAGCAAGTCCTTTTTTTTTTCTTTGTTCAATTTTTTATTGACAGCTGAACTTGGAAGTTGAAGAGACAAAAGGGAAAACAGAAGACTTGCAAAGTCAAAGATAAGGACGGAATTAATTTTAGGTCAAAAAAATCCAGGTCACAGCCTCACATTCTCCCCATAGCTTAACTGCTTATCTTTTTCACAGACTTTTTGGTGGCTGCCTGCTCACAAGCATATAATGACCTGGACTCATCCATGAAAATTCCACCCGTTAGCCATATTGGTCTTCAGGCACAGATTGGGACAATTACTCAAACCTTGGACACTTCTCGACTTTTCATTCAACTGGTCCTGTAGCTGCACTAGCCTCGTTAACTATGTGTTGACTGCACCACACTAATTTTCTCCTGCCTGCCAGAACCCAGTCAACTTTTTACTTTCCATCTCTTCCCTATTAATCATTTCCACACTCATTATTTCATGTAGAGTCAGTTGGAATTGGTGGTGAGGCAGATAACGATAATGGTATTATGATTTCAGTTGGCATTAATCAGTATGATGGATAGAGTTTCAGATTGCTTTAGCTATTGATCAAACCTGAGGCATCAAATGCGTTTGGTCAATGGGAGGGCAGCAGGTTATCAAATTGAGGGATCTCGAAATGACATGATACCACTAAACTATTGGCTAACAGATACGTTGTTTGCACACATGCAAGTATGTATGTGCACGCAAGTAAGGCTTTTAAACCTGTCACATCTGTTAGCCAAAAGTGCTTTGGTACAGTAGGTGAGATAATGCGCAGTGACGCACATGGCACTTGACTGATGGTATTGATAAGTCACAAGTACCACCAGAGCGCAGGCATCTTGTGTTTTGTTTACCCTTTAGGTGACAGTCATCTGTGAGGCAAAACGTTAGAACGGCTGTCTTCCTCTGTGGCAGCTACACCTGACGGATTCCACAAAATGTTCCTCCTCCAGGAGGATTTACGAGAGGGAACACTCAAGTCTTGATAATCTAGGAGGAGATAGTCAAGCTCCAAATCGACTTGAAATGTGCAAAACTACATGTTCTCAAAACCAACTAAACCAGAAATACCGAAATTGTGTTGCCTGGGGCCACTTTTAGAAGTTGTGATGTAATAAAATTACTTCATGTTACGGCTTTAAACTGTGCATTAGTTCATTCAGTTTTCAAGATTTTTCACAGTAATATTGTTGTAAACCTGTAAAGCATATTATTCACAACTAGCTATAAACTCCAGTAGATTAACTTAAAGGGGCGTGTCCTTTAAAGTCTGTGTGAACCGAAAGTTCTAGTCACCCTTGTATACCAAGCGAAAAACAGTAAAATGCTCTCAAACACCCATCTAGTGCATGTGTTCATAGACTAACATCAGAGCCTTAGAGCCAAAGCAATGCTACAACGGGCCCTGTAAGAATGGCCCTTCTCACATTGTTATTACGAAGCCGGCAGTGTTGAACTTTATTTCTTTGTAATGGTATTCATTATATGCATCATTATGTGTTTAATTGCTATGCAGTGAAAGTAGCACAATTCTAATTCTCAAAAAATCCAAACTGTAGCAATGGATCTCTGATGACCTTGTGACATGTATGAATTTGACCCAGAGGACTGTGATCATCCCTGGGCTAGTCGCTGGTTGTCGCCCTTGAAGAAGCCCTGTATGATAATGCTGGTTTAGGATCGTGTCCAAGAGCTAGATGGAACACAAACGAATAAAAACATACTGGGTTCTCCAGATGTTTTTAAAAGACCCTCTTAGAGCATTTAATAAGCATATCACACTGTCAGCATACTAAAGGCCTTTCTAAGTAATTGGTGTAAAATCCATCCCCTTTAAATCTCTGCTGCTAAAAATATTGCAAAAAAAAAAAAAAAAGTAGGTTATGCCCTAGTTGAACTCTTTAAACATCTTCAAAATGGATCATCAACCGTGCATTTCACTAGTTGTATATTGCTTAATTTAAAAATGCATTATAAATCAATGCATTGCTGGTATCGCATCTGATCATTGGTTTGACAAAGAGTTGTTCTTTGGCAGAGTGCCATGCATATATAAATAAGGCAAGGAGTGCAGGTGTGACTGAAACATTTATTGGGAGTCTCTAAACTGGAGTGAATGAGTATATTTACCCAATCAGAGTGCCAAGAAAGGAGGGTCAACAGTTTGCACAAGAGACTTGGGAACCGTTTATAAATCATTAAAGCATTTTTTTCTCAGAAACTAATCCTTGTTGTTGCTGCTTGAGAGATATAGCTTTACTGCGTCCTCCGCACATATATTAAATACATCTTCATTGATTTAAAGACATATTGGTTGTTAAACTTTAGGTTCCACTTCAGTTTCTGTGGATATGTCTCTTCCTTACCTCATTACCAACCCAGATGTTTCTGCAGCGTTACGTTCAAGTCTTCACTTCATTCGGAGTTGTCAAATGGTTGGAAGGACGTTTCATTATCCATCTTATTGGAACCTCTTTTGTGTTCCACTAGCCTTGCCTGAGCACTGATATCTCTTGGCTTCGGTCCTTGGAGAGAGCTTTACTGGAGCGAGTGTATCATAAATGTGCTTTTTGACATTTGAGGCGAGAAGCCTTAAAACCCCATTCGCCCTCAATCCGTCCGCCTGTCATCCCTTGCATGCGACACACATGAAGCAGTGCTGATGCAGCAGGGTCAATAGGTTGTTCCACGCAGACATGTTCAGACGGGTGTAAATTTATCTTGACACTGTACAAGTTTGGGTTCATTTTCAAATTAAAGCACTGCACTCTGGAGAACTTTGGCAATGTTGTTCCTTCCTCTTTACAGTGAAATTGCTTTTGCCCTTTTTGCCATCTCCATTTATTAAACTGTCTTTGTACCCTGGAAGAAAGTGTGTGTCAGTGCTTTGTGTGAGTGTGTTAATAAGAGTGAAGAATCTTGACATTCTGTCAACCAGGGGTGCGTTTCCCGAACAACGATGTAACTCGCTGATTAACCACAATAGAACGATGCATTGTTTTGGAAACGAACTAGATATCGCATCTCCGCCGTTTGAACCACATTAGTTCAACAACATAGGGCCATTGTTAATGACATCACACGCATGTGGTGGAGGAATGACTTACGCTATTAAACTGATTAGAGATCTCCAAGATGCTGCTGTATTGAACATGACACATATGGACTAATTTATTATTTTTGTTCACTGTCATTTTGCTTTATTTGATCTTTGAATCATTGCGGGTTCCCTCTTATGTCATTCTCCGAGGCTCCCTTAGCCACTTATGCACATGCGCACTTTTCAACCATAATAGGCTAACCATGCTTTTGGGAAATGCACCCCAAAACGGTTCAGCTGTAAGAAGTGCAAGCAAACAAGTGGTGACGTACTTGATGAGACAGTACAAGATTGTACTGCACGGAGATTGCAGAGTAATCTTGTATTGTGGCAAAAAGAGTTTGCTTTGTTTCTTTTGCAGTTTTTAAACAAACTAAATCATCAGGTAATATCTATCCTTTTGTGTGTATAACACCAAGACATGCAGTCACTTTATTGCAGTTGGAATTATAAATTTCCCCTGATCATTTTAAATTTTGCAATACCTTAATGGTGTGCCATAATTAATCAGTTTTAATGAGCTAATGTGCATGTGATTTTTCCCCCCGCTTTTTTTGGCTAATGGGTCCTTGCCAGTGCACTCCATGCTCTTAGGAAGCATTGCTTAAACCCTGACATGATGTATGATGCGAAGGTTTTATTAAGTTCTGAGATGTACCTAATGATACGCCAGAAGAGAGGATAATCAGTGTTGAGACACATTAATGTTAAAAGAGTGTTGTGCTTTATCACACTAGACACTTTTGTTTCTGGTAGTGTTATCAGGAGTACTGATAATTCAATTCTAAATTGATACTAAAATGTAAAAAAAGCAACAATACTGATACTGAGTACCAGGTCGGCTCGCTTGGCACTGATAGGTGGTGGCTTTCAAATGTTCCTGTGCATATTTGTGTCAGTTTTCTGTGAAGAATGTCAAAGGTTTCTATTTGCAAAGTGCTTTTAAAGCCTTCAGCATTGCAGCCAATCACAAACATATTTGATGAGCATGCGAATGCTATGGCAAATTAGAGGCTTTTACATCCACTCAGTATCCACTATATATGTCAGAGCTTGTTCATGCTCTGCATGCTCTGGAATTATTTTTGGGTAACACTTTGTTTCGATTGTCCACTTTAGACATGTTACTTAAATAACTTTGCAACTACATGTCAGAGACATTAGTAGACGGTCTGCTTAATATCTTCTAACTAGTCTTTCAGCGTTCTGGCAAAGTTACATCTTTATTGTGACAGGGTTTGACAGATTATCTTGCGTGACTCTGTGAGTTCGTCTTTATTTCTGATGGTGCGTTCACACCGGACGCAAATAAAGTGTCAAGCGCGAGTGATTTAAATGTTAAGTCAATGCAAAGACGCGAATAGACATCCTGCGGTGCGAATTAAGCGGCGCGAATTGAGTGTTTGATGCGTGATTCGCGCAAAACGCTCAAGTTGATAAATCTGAACTTTGGCAAAAATTCACACCACGTTAACCAATCAGGAGCTTGCTCTAGTAGTGACGCGAATACAAGCAAGCAGAGGCAGACTTCCAAAACTATGGAAGACGAAATCATCATCTCTGTATGATACATCTTCGTAACGTTACTTTCATAAAAACAGGAATAAAAAGGAAATACATAATAGATTCATTAATCCAGAGTTTGCATATGAGATATACCCAGAACTAATTTTACCTCCTTTTTAACCACTACAGAGACATCAGGAGGCAGCGGCAAGTGTCAGAATTACTAGCCGCGGTGAGGCTGCCCTCGGCGGATACATGAGCACTGAGCACCTGGGGTTTACCCCACGGCTCCGAAATCGGCGAAGCAAACTTTTAAATTGGCGCTCTTTTTTTTAATAAACCGCAGATTTGTGTTTTAAACAACTACATTCTCGCCTGAAATACTCTTAAAACTACATTTAATGGCACAATAAAAGCAATATTTAGAATATTCCCCTCCACCAATGCAGAGACTGGAGCCGCCTAGCAGAAGCCCCTCTCATGCTGCGAATTCGCGTCTGTTGTACGCGCGAATGAAGCGAATTTCACGTGCGAATGAAGCGAGTAAACTCAAAATGTTCACGCGTCTAACTAAGCGAGAATAGCGTGATTTAATTGGCGCAATTCGCGTCCGGTGTGAACGCACCATTAGAGCCAAGCTGTATAAACTACATATCAGTCATTTGTGTAACACATCTAATTTGTGCATTAATAGCTGTTATGTTAAATAAAGTTTACTAAATATAGCAAAGCAAGTAAGTATACTTTACCTGTGCACACAGTTGTAGTTTCCCCTCAGACGCCGTGCTGCAATGGCGGTCATGCGTGTAATTCTCAAAACACCCACAAGATGGCGGCGTTTATCGGGGAACCCAATATTACAAAACCGATAACCGATTATGGCAAAATGCTTAAATATCAGGGAAAACATCGGGAAATCGATATATATCGGTCGATCTCCAGTGATAACCATATTATCCCTTTGAAAACTGGTCCAGATATTTATATGGTCCAGCATGCCAAATATCTCACGGGTGTCGGCTACACGTCGGCGATTCAGATCACGTCTTTGATAGTTCACACTGTGTGATTGTCACTCACGTGAACGAGCACCGATGTGCCTGTGATTTTGGGCGTTTGTCGGCGATTTCTCAAAACCTGTCAGTGAGTCAAAATCGTGCAGTTTGAACTCGGCATAAGTGTCATGTCATTAAATGTTTTTAATACGACTAAAAAATAGAACAGAGCTTTTTTTAAATCGCAGAGTATGTTAAACCATTGTGTCGCGAAATGATTCGAATCGCTTCAATCGGATCACTGATTGTGTATCAATTCATTCAGAACAGATTTTCAAAGCGCATTTCGTGAATCATTTTATCCCCATCGGGCAGGGATGCATAGACCAGATGGGTCTCACCCTGTATATATACAGTATATACACACATACAGATATACATAGGCTGTGGTGTAGGCTGTCTAATACTTTGTATTATTCACTCAATAGCATTGATAATTAACACATTTTATTTGTTTAATATGCATGTTTGTAATTGCGAAAAAAACAATACATTACTGATAACGACTACTGAAATTTTGGTACCATGACAGGGCAAAAGTAGACATCGTTTCATTGTTCATCCATTCATTGATTCTCCAAAAGGCTTGTCGAGTCACATGATGCTGGAACCTATCCCATCATTCATTGTTCATAGTTCATGTAAAGAAAAAAAACTGTGAGAATGGTCTCTTGTTTGCTGCGAAAGAAGAGCTACATGTGTACGCACAATACCAATCTGGCTGTAAAAGCAGTGGCATGTAATCAGAGCATAAACAAACATTCTACAAGAAACTCTGTTCATGTTGTTGTTCCAGACTCGCATGAATGGACTTCTGGTGTGACAATTATTGCTCCCAAACTCTAGCAAAATGCACACAACAAGCACTGGGTTTCCAAGTGTTATTCCCAGCTATCCTGATGGAGAGCGTGCTCAGAGTAAACAGCATTAGCATCAGCCGATAGCGGTTTCATTGTATAGAGATGGAGTGATGAAGTGTGAGCCGTTCTGAACTAACGCACAGAAAACACAATTTATAATGAGATTCCTTCCCTCCCCTTCTTGTCTGCAGTGATTAGTAGAGATGCCTTGTTTATGTTCAGCTCCAGTAGGCACTTCTTATGTTTTTCAGTCTGGAGACCAAAAACAAACCACAATAAGCGTCGTTGTTTTTTTTTTGTTTTTTTCAAATTGCAAAAGATTTTAAGAGTTTATATTTTTCTTTTTGTTGCCTCTTAGTCTATAAATGCTTCCTAATATGACACAGTACTGTATATCACACATCTACCGTACGTACAATTTGCAAAAAACTAAAAATACTACACTCTTGGGAAATATGTTCTGATGGTGCCATGTGGGAGACCCCAAAGCTCTAAAACAGTGACGATGATTAGTGCTATATTTCATTTGTAAGGTTTGTTCCCCAAAAATCAATTATATAGCTTATATAGTTTTAGACCTAGCTACAGATTAATATTAACAATTATCTATATGGTAATTATCTAAGCCATTTTATGTTGCTTTCATGGTACTATATGGCCGTTTTATGCATCACCAACCACATTTAAAAAAGCATCTTGAACATTTTGCAAATGATCTTTTTTTTTTCCTGCACACAATACAGAAATCCATGTAATCAGTGGAACAAAATATTCATTTTTGGCAGAGCCTTTATTTATTCAGTTGGGGCTGCAGTAATTGGCGGTCTATATCCAGTTATCTCCATTCAACCCAGCATCATTTATTGACAGAGTAATCACTTGTCTCCCAATGAGGATTTGCTACCTAGACAACCACTACTAGATACGCAGGCACCCATAAAGGCTTATTGATAATTCTCATTATTAGAACCTTCAGAGAGCTCTCATGTGCTTTCAGTGGACCACAGCCAGTACAACACCAGCAGTGGTGTATGTCATGTGTGTGGGGGTGACAAATGTGTGGTAACAGAGCATATAACCAGATAAGAGTGCTTAGTGACAAGCACAGGTGGCAGTGGTGTAGTGTAGCATTTTATCTTCAGAACAGAGCAGTAATGCATTAGGACAGGTTTCACCCACTAGGCGTGCTGGCACTGCACTTGCAGCTGGTCTCAATTGTAATGACGAACGTTATCATCGTTATCATCTATGTGCGACCAGTCATAGCAGCATGCTCTAGTGATCTTAATTGCCACATACTTAAGCATTATTAGTGGTGCTTGCCGAGGCAGGCATCTCTGTTAATATTGCTCATAGTAATGGTAATTCATTTTCATAAACCCCTTACATTAAATGTGAAACTTCAGCGCTAAAGTTTAATACTGTAAAATTATATATCAAAGCACTTTCTAGACTAGTGCAAAAAATGATTGGATTTAGTGCCGGACACGTGGTTAAATGGGTAAAAAAGACTCTTGATTAAGATTTTGATGCAGTGCCTGAGTATTATTTAGAGACCGTAATATCATTGAGACTTAAGGGCGGGCTCTTATGACTTGACTGATAAGCAACCAACCAGAACACGCTAATAATTTCCTTCGAACTTCCTCTTTTTCTGCTTCATTAAAAATTTAAAAATATATCTTGAACAATAATGTTATCCCATGCCTTTTGACCCCTTGTGTTTTGACCTTGTGTAATTTATGTATAAATATATAAATGCAGTACTAAAACTGACAAAGAACAACTTTTACTTTTTTATAGGTGCATTTTTGTTTTGTTATTGTATCCAGATGCATAATTATATGTGTATAATTGCACATTTGAGGAGCTTTAAAACTGTGCTATAATGAACATTTTGCAAGTTTAGCTTTCCTCCTTAGACATACATTCAGAAAATCATACAAAAGATTGAGTATCTTGACAATATCTAGGCTGTATTCAAATCGTATGTATTCAGCACCGAATGTTATCTATATAGCTGCTCTGTATGTGTCAGGCTTTTCAGAAGAAATGATTAATGGATCCCTTATTTTAGCGAAATGATGATAAGCTTTATTTGTCACAACACTGTTACATGCAGTGAAATGGGACCCCTCCGACCATACATAAACATCACATT
>JAUMHG010000069.1:11233802-11245483 GCA_032359395.1 Enteromius anoplus
GCCTCCGTGTCCTGCCTTCCGAGTCCGTGCCTTGTCAGCAGAGAGAGCGAGCTCTGTGCGCGTCGCTTCACGTGACAAATTACCTACAAGCAGATAAAAAATATTTTTATATTATATTATCTTATTCAAAATTATTTTTAATAAATTGGGATAACAATTTCAGAAAAGGAAAATGAGGGACAATTCCAATTGAAAAACTGGCATCAAATTAGATTTACATTTTACATTTTTAACTAAAATATTATTGCAACCATGTAATAATTAATTACATGGTTGCAATAGCATTTTAATAATAAAAAAAAAGAGAAAAAAAAACGCCTGTAAAATAATGAGAACTTAGAGTGTGTGGGCTGCTTTTGTTGCTCGAATTTGTGGTTCAATAACAAGGTCTAAGTTTAAAAAAAATAAAAATAAATATATATATATATATATATATAGCTCCGGCTGCTCGCGTCTTGGCGGCTCGCCCCTCTCGCGGCGTACACCTCTTCCGGTGCCTCTTGCACCTCTTCGACTCGCTCTCCTAATGGCTCGCTCTCTGGACGGCTTGCTCCTCCAGCATCAGCCCGGCGTCGCTCCGCCACAGGGACACCAGTGTGCATGCACAGTTCTGCGCCCCTCCTCTCATCCGCCCACTCCCATCGGAGACCTGGAGAAGGGCGTCACTGAAGGACGGGGAGGCGATGATAGGCGTATGAGGCCAGCTGCCTCGTCACAATATATATATAAAGCTTCAGTCTGTAAATTCGGGCGCTTTAGTGGTTAATAAATAGAATGCGTGCATCCTGTGGAAGAACACTGAAGCTGAAGCTTCTTCTCTCTGTTTATGTCTATGTCTAATTACGCAAGTACTGAGCTACTCTGCAACAGTACCTACCTGAACCGGTCTAAATAATCTGAATATAAACACGTATTATAGGTGTATTGTAATGATATGGGAAAAGCCAAAAACATGGTTTGGAAAATGGATTCATGGTGGACTCACTTATTAAATGATGTTTGTAAAACATATTTCGGGAGGATCACGTGCAGGTAATTATTGCGGATGGCTCCGCGTTTCCCAATCACATGGTAAGCGATGTACGAATAAATAGTACGAATTCCCTTACCTCGACAGCTAGTTCATAGCACCCCTCCGCCACCCCTGACTCCGCTCCATTCTTCATCCGGAAGGAAAACATTCTTTAACATGTGTGCTATTCTTTAACACTGTCATAAAGTCTTCCTCAGACGGCTACATTCACAAATAAAACAATAACTGTCCAAAAAGAATTATTAATTACCATTTGCAAATTATTTGTATGTTATCTGTATGTCATATAGTGAACGCCTATGATACGGGACTAACTGCGTTCTGAATGGCTTTAATACATAATTCTTCTTTGTATTTACCTTAAATACAGGACAATTCCATATTATACCTAGTGTTAATCAACCCTGGCCAATACGTTTACTGTGTTTTTAATTACAAAATCTTTAAAATGTACTGTATGTGAAATGCTTTTTCAAGCATGGCAATGCTTTCAGTTCACCTGAATCTAATTATGTTCCCTAGCTGCACCTCATGCCTGTGAGAAACAACAAAGCTTCCTTTTGTAAAGACAAACTTGCACCGTTAAAACCTATGTTATGAAAGGCAGCTAAATGCTCAGGATAATTTAGAGTTTTAAGTCATTTGATTTTGCATTGTTTCGTTTCTGTTCATTCAAAAGCAAATGTAGCTGCGTTCTAACAATACATATTCAAACTATTAATCAGCCATTAAGTTTATTTTCTTCTAAACAAATCTGAGTTTAAGTAGAACAGCTTGAGACCAGTAAGATACCATTACCATAAATAACAAGGTGGTGTTAAATGCTGATTCTGTTAGGATCATCTCCAAAGGGAGCAGTAAAACTGGCTTTTCAACAACTGAAATCATCTTCTATAGAAAGGTGGAGTTATTTATAACGGTGGTGGCGGCCAAGAGTCGGATGCTGTGATGTCACACCGAATCAGATTCAGTACATTTTCTACCGTATCTGCTGACATAACGGAAAATGAATTTCTGCTTCTAAAGGAAGGACCTCGCATTCAGTGACCCTTACTGAAAATCGTGTGGTTGTGGGGCGCTCTAAAATGAATGGCTGCTATGCGTCCTATTTCATCTCAGATGTTTCTCTCTTATTATCTCTCTCTATCTCTCTTGTGCATGTGTTTCTCTTTTGCTTATGTTACCGCCAGATGGAATTGGTAGATTCCAATCAATGTTCTTCTTTGACTAATTACTCTGACAAAGACGGTGAGGATCCAGATGAATAGATGCCTGCTGAGCATGCCTGGCAACACACACGCAGAGGCTGTTTCAAGAAACAGGCCAAATATATCTTCCTAAGCAGCTAGAAATCTGCTATATAATGATTCTATATTAAACACTCACCAAGAGATGATCGGGTATGATGACTTTGGATTTAGGCCACTGTTAATGCCTATTATGTCTTATTTATCTGAGGAGGAAAAAAGTTCCAAATGGCTGAACAACGTTATACTGTTTGCATATATCCCAACACCACCTGCATAGCTGCGTACCCACATAACAATAATGTGCTAATAATATTTGAATATGTTCAAATATGTGCCGTATGTGAAGTGGCCCACAAATTTGTCAGGATTAAACAAACCTGTCTTTACTACAACTATGTTATTAAACAGAGTACTGAACAACATTACTTACTGAAGGAAAATTGCTTAGACCAATGTTCTCAAACATTTGACTCTACATCCATTAGACAAATACAGCCAAGTTACCATGATACCACACTACTTTACTATAAAACACAGATGCATAATTGTATGGCAAGTTACAACAGCAAACAACCGCAAGCAGTGATAAAACAATTACGTGACATAATTGGCTATTAAAACCAATTATTTAGCTCTCTGATATTTAAAAAAAAAAACTGCTGTAGTAACTTAATATTACAAGCAAAGTAGGCAATTTGTTTAAAAAAAAATTTCTGTTATGCTTAAGCTTCGTGCAGTTGTGTAAAATAACTTCCGCTGGAGCCTGTATGAATGGCAGTGCCTGTAGCATGTAGTTGTTGTGATTTAGAAATAAACAATTAATCATAGATGTTTTTTTATCAAAATATGTTGAGCACAGTTTTCCATCACTAATCGGGTATGATGAAATGAGGACAATGCATATTTCATGATTTAAATGGAAGCGCTAGGTGTATGAATTTACAATGCTTCAGAGACAGACCAGCCTTTACTTAAAAAATGAATTCCATACAAGCTTATCATATTATAGAGCAATAAAATGGGTCCAGCTTATGCATCTTACAAATAATTTTACAACGACTAAAGACTGTTAAAATGAAAGATTAGTCATAGCATTGCTTTCATGCACTTACAGTACTTTACTTTCCGTTAGGTTACGATCGTCACATATAAGATCAAACTGGAGTTGTTTAAATATAGTCATATTTTTCATCCCAGAGCAAAAATAGCTGTTTTTACTATCTCAAACGTGACATATCCTCTGGGTTTGAGCCCATTGAATAGCATTATAATGTAGATACAATTTGGAGATGCATATCATTATTCATTCATTGTGCAATGACAAAACTATAACACTAAAAATAAAATGAAAACACTGTGTATATATATATATATATATATATATATATCCAAGTATTTCTCCAATGTGAGCAGACGCAGGAAGATTACTCATTAATTATCTCATGACTGTGGCAACACCGACAACGCTTACAAACGCTCACTTACAGTACATAATGTTTCACGGCAAAATGGAATATTACACATATAGTAGGGTATCATTTAAAGGGTAAATCAATTTTTTTAACTGAGAATCTGCCCAAGGCTGCTTATGTTACTGCTGAGGAAATACCTGGAATGAGGATTTTAATGTTTTAATTTTAGTGTTTTTTCATAGTGCCATTTTTATTGTTTTTAATTATTGCCCAATGTACTGTTATCATCAACACTTTTTGAACACAGATTTTAGTGCTCTTTAATGTGATGTTGTTTATATGTCATTCTTGCATTTTTTTTAAAGAAAAACAAAAAAACTCATCTGTTTCTGAATGTGGGTAGCCAACTGTCACCGAAAGTGCCTCCGTGGCTTTCTCTGAATGGCAGCAGCGGGAACCTTCACTGGAATATTAGTTCTCACCCGGACCCATGTGCCCCCACGCACCCCGGCTGATTCGCCACAGGTGTTCATTGTTATTTAGCGTTTATAAGGCACGGACTGAGCGCTACTCTTTGCGAAGTCTTATCAGCCCCCATGGTGATATTTTTGACCGTTCCTTCCGTGTTTGATATTCTGTGTATGACCCTGGACAGTTTTTCCCCGTGTTTGATTATTGCTGCCTGCCTTTCTGCCTTCTCTCTGGCATATCTGTTCGCTGTGGATTAGTCAGATTTTCCGTTACACCAACCTGATCTTTCGTACATATTTTACGAGGTGGCTTTTTCGTAAGAATTTATACGATTTCTTCTAAATTGTACGTATTTTACGAGTTGCCAATTTGTATGAATTTGTACGAATGACCTAAACCTTACCCCGCCCCTAAACCTACCTGTGACGGGGTTTTAAACAAATCGTACAAAATCGTACAAGTGAGGTCGTACGAATTAGGCACCTCGTACAAATACCTACAAATTGGTCGTGAGACTGTGTTGGGATAGCATATAAACAGCATGCCATTCATGAAATATGCGTCAGAATATCATGACAACATTTTTCCTCATTTCATCATATTCGACTAATGATGGAAAACTGTGGTTAACGTATATTGATGAAACATTTATGACGAATTGTTAATTAATCACACCAAATAAACCCATGCTATATGTATTGCCATTCATTCAGGCTACAGCGGAAGTTATGTTACACAACTATTTAAAGTTTCCGGTTTTCAAACGCGGAGTGTGAAAAAGGCCCATAGGTCCCACCTATCTGTTAATGTATGTGCACTGAACAAAGTTATAAATGCAGCACTTTTTTTTGCCTGAACTGAAAGATTTAAAGGTACCGTATGTAGGATTGACACTGAGTGGTTGAACTAGGTATTGCAGTTCAAATTCTAAATATTGGAGATGGTTTTTTTTCACCCGGCCCCTCCTACTCAGACCTGACGCACAAGCAGGTTGCCAAATTAAAAGACAGCAACTAGAACAAGCGCAATTACGATGGAATGCGCTGTGTTTATGCAGAGCAGGCAACCTGGAAGACGAAACACTACTGATGTCGTGATTGGTAGATAGATGGAGGGTGGCGCTTCAGACCAAAACAAAACATGACGACATAAACATCAGTTGAGGGCTGCAACTGCGCTTTTTAAACGAGAATATCCAGGCTGTACTACTGCTGTCAGCGATATCAGTACTTGAAATTAACTTGTTTTCTTAATGCCTGTTGAACATAACAGAGACATTTTATGATTATTGCAATACATTGCTTACATACAGTTCCTTTAAGACTTTTTCTATGTACACAAAATGCCTATTTCTTCTTAAATATTGTTCATAAATCTGTCTAAATCTGTGTTAGTGAGCATTTCTTCTTTGCTGAGATAATCCATCCAGGTCACAGGTGTGGCACCTCAAAATGCTGATTAGACAGCATGATTATTGCACATTTATTATTGTAATATAATGTGCCTTAATGTTTTTTTACCAGTGAATGAGGCAATCTGACTGTTGCATTTAACCAACGCCACTTCTTATAGTGCTGGTGGTTAGCCTCTGGTCTGACTATTCATTTTCTTGTGTTTTGTAGGAGGCGTGTCTTTGGGGAGTGATTTGCAGGGTGGGATCTTACGGCTTTAAAGCTACTGTTGCTTGTTATTGCTAGCCTCTCCGAAATCACCTTCCCTAACGTAATGCTAGAAAGCCAATACAGTGGTGATCTTTTTAATAATCATTAAAACAGCTTTTCACAATCATCATGACCAAGGAGGGAAGGATATTATAGTTTAGACTGCCCCTACTTGGCTCTGTCCCTGTGTCTCAACCCAACGGGCTGAACAAAAAAACTCATTTGGCCAACTCTAAATGAACTTTGCTTTGCCCAAATGTTGTTCGAAATGAAACCACACCATCATTCTTAAATTTTGCTTGGGGCCTTTATGAATACAAGCTTGAGACCCACTTGGAATGGTTCAGGAAAGACTTGTGTCATGACAGGGATCCTATTTTATAATTAATGCTGTGTTTAGTTTTTTTCAGGCAACCAATAGTTCATAAGACCAATAGCCAACTCATAATCATGTAATAATGTACGTTCAAAACTTCGAGTGGGCTAATGAGCAGTGAAAACCAACTGGCATCACTGCAATGCGATCTTGGCTAAACTCGTCGCCGAATCCCTCAGGTTCTTCCAGGGTGAGTTTCTTTCTAGCTTTATTGAATCACACTTGTAACCAAGCCCGCTTCACCACCGCAAATCCAATTCATGACAGTTTGTGCGAGCGATTTACAGTTGGCAGCAATGACATTTTGCAGATCGTAAAAACCCCCTGCACGGTAATACAACCTTATTAATGAATGTATTAGCTGCAATGCATCCCTAGAGCCTGCAACATGGGGAAAAGAGAAAAGGTAGAGGTAGTTCGACTAGATGGGGAGGGTTGATGAGTCATCCTACCCGGTTTGCAAGCTGGGGTCGAGAAGCATGAGGAAGATCCACACGCAGGGGATGCATGCTGCGAGCTTGCGGAGAACGCCAGCCATATCACTGAGTTCTGAACGCCTGCAGAAAGAAAAGGGAAAGGAGGGTGAGAACGAGCAAATTAGTAAAGTGGAGAACTTCATAAGAATACAAGCCCTGCCACCTGCACCATTTCTGAAAGTCAAATATGAAAAGTGCTACTCAGCTGCCAGCCACTGATGTGAACATTTGTATAGACTCAGTACAAGTTCTGATATTTTTAGTGAGCTGTTTTTCCCCTCGTATCTTTACCCTCCAGTTCCCCCCTGTTGATTTGTAGATGGATACGTTCCACCTGTGCATCACGTGGGCACACTGTAAACAAATGTACTGTATAGTAGGGGCTCCATAGTGGAAAGCGACTTCCTGTAGGATGTTTCGAACTCCCGTTTAGTAATTGTCATCGTGGAGGCTCTGGAAGATTGTGTGCTCTTAAAGGCTGTCACAACAGCTACAGAAAGAGTGTTATAAACACAAGCCAACAATAAGAGCAGTATGTAAATGCAAAAACCATTAAAATCCCCGGTCGACCTGCCAGGGCCAGCTAGGCAGGAGAATCCAGCTGTTTCCACAACTCCATTTTTTTGCAACATAAAGCACACAATGTAATTGGGTTTATTTATAGTTTGCCTTGGCTCTACCTCTGCTTTCAGGAATGTGAACTGCTGATGTTTATGACAAAGAATTCAACCAATTTTATTACTGTGTAGATAGAGCTTTTATCATTTATAAGCTCCTCTCCATCTACACCCTTAAAGAAAACAAGATAATTGAACATGTCAATGTATGTCCTTCTGGCCACTGTTTCGTATCACTAGTCCAGGAGGTGGTGTTGCTCAACTTCATAGGATGAGGAACAGACGAACTTACGTTATTTACAGTCTTTGTTAAACAGTCTTGACTGTTGCCAGTGTCATTACTGTAATATAATTTGGGATGAAATAAAGGCTCTTTTTGACTTTTCTGTCACAACAGTTGTTATAATGTGCTGCTGATGAGGCAGCATGCTGTACATCACTTCACTAAGGACTGTATGTAGCTCCGCCCCTTTTCAGTCATTCACTCATTGTCTTTAGTTTTGCATTTGTATGTTCACAGCGAACACAAAGTCGTACAAAATGAATGAACCGCTCGTAAAAAAAAAAAAAGCCTAGTCAACTGAAATTTGTTATGACACCCGCCTCGAAAAATGACAATACTTATGGTAACTTTGGTTAAATGTACAATATGTACTGTAAATCCACTTCGCTACCAGTGAAGTTCTAGAAAAGGGATTGGGGTTAGAGCTAAACTCAGCAGGACAGTGGTCCTTTAGGACAAAAGTCTTCCATCCTTGCTATAGAGCTACCACAAAAATGGACGTTCAAAGACAGAGTCTTAAGTGGGTCTGAATACTTTCCATACCCACTGTACATCAGGGCAGGTGATATCGCAAAAAATAAATAAATAAATAAATAAAAAATAAATAAATAAATAAATAAATATATATATATATATATATATATATAAATAAAATACAATGATAAGTAAATAAATTAAATGTTCTGTTTATTTAATTTTTTAATTAGTGAACTCAATTGTAACTAATGTATTATTCAAGTAACATTTTCTTTATTAGCCATCTAGTTAAAGAAAGCCAAACGCACCACACATGAGATTGGTGTAAATGTAAAACAAATAACTTAAATATATCTTACGGAAAATATGATTCAAAAGCCAAGGTAATTTTTAAAATGATAACATCAGTAGACTATCATTAACAGTAACTGTTTTGTAAAAAAAAAAACACAAAATATAAGCTTTCAGTCTTGTTTTGTTTTGTTTGGCTACTTTCACATTGCATGCCATATAATACTGAATGCAAACTCTGTGCAGGTTTCTTTAATGTCAAACACTTGCACAGGGAACCTTCTGGGATCAAATTAAGCCGCAAGGTTTTGCTTATCGGGTTCATGAAAAACAAAACATTTCAGACCTTTACCCCATTTAGTAAACAAGTTTTGAGATTTTAAATCACTGTGAATTTGTTTTAATTCAACTGTTTTAAATCTTTTCTGAAACAGTGTAATAAGGACGCTGACACTAACACAGCATTGTTGATTATGTTATTAAAACAGCAGCCTTCAGAATTTCCCATTTAGATGAACTGCTTTTAAATTATTCAATATCCACCATGCAAGCACTGCTCCTGAGGCCATGTGTATTTAATGGTCTTCAATTAGCCAGGCACACAGCAGACTATTGTGTGTGTGTGTGTGAGCGTGAGTCTTCGGAGGACAGTGACAGACAGGCAAACTAACAGCACAGAATTACTGACACAGCCTGGCATGTACTTTAAGTTGGCCAATGTCTTTTGACCTTTCGCTGATGCTTTGACAGTTCTCAGCAGCTACACATAACTTTCTTTTGACTGCTTGCTTTTCCCAGACTTGTGAATAGCTGCATCAGCCAGTCATAGGAACTTTTTTTCACTGACTTTGTCAGCGGTGTCATAAAACGTGGCATCAATGGAATTGTGGATTTCTTTAGAAGAGACCCATGATGACAGGAAGTAAGTCTGCAGTTTATAAGGAAAGTCCACACAAAAATGAAGAAAAAAATAACATATTGTCATGATTTACTTGCACTTATGTTGTTCAAAACCCTGCAAGGTTTGTTTTTGGCCTTCTGATGAATTGTTTAGAAAAATGTCCTGACTTTCTGTTTCTCAGCCAATATAAAAAATGGATGCATGAAAAATGATACCAATGTTATGCTTATATATTAAATACATTTATTTATAATATAAATTACATGAATATAAATATAGACATTTAAATGTAAATATTTCCAAAACATTTAATGCATGTGTATTTATACAGAACACTCACATACAGTATCATAAGAAAAATATAATCAACTTTAATCCAAATTATTTAATAAAAAAAAGCTAGACCTAAAGTACTCTAAATGACTATGTGTTCAACTGGAAGTGCTTTTCTTGCCATATACAAAAATGTGTTGCGATGTGCAAAATAACTAACAAAAAAAAAACACATTTTCACTCTCTGGAAGAGTTCGCCTATCATTCCAATGTTTACATCACCCTAAACAAGGTGTGTAGCAACCAGGAACAAATGTGAAACTTTTGTCATACATTTTTACCCAGGGTGTTGTCCACAGCCCACTGCACTCTGGAGAAAGATCTGGTTCAGAGCTACGTACTTGTGGCACAGCAATTCAAAGCCTTCCTGATCAAATACACCTGATTCATTTCAGCAGATCTTGTAGGAGACCTGTGTCGAGACCTGAAATGTATGGGTCAGTTAAGGGGGTCATTTATAATAAACGTGCCGATATGCCACCAGCAACAGAGCTATTTTACTGAGCTGTGCTGTAGATGGAATATAATGTGTGAAGGTGCTACAGCTTTGAGAAACGAAAGCCAGATCAATAGGGGATATGAAGGACTTATTTGCCATGCTGCCCTTGTGCTTCTACTGTTCTACTGTGTATGTCTGGCAGCAGACTAGAAAATCAAGGGTAGCACTGCTGCACCTTGGAACTTAATGTATTTTCACCTTTTAATTTAAGATAAGCCACAGCAGCGGGCCGACGTGGGATGCCGGCGTGGGCAATATCTCATTTCTCCTCGTTGTTGATCGTGGATCAGTCAAAGGTGCTGAGACTTCAATTCAGCTCTTTCTTTCTTCTTGAAACAAAGTATGCAAGGTTGTGTATGTGCGTGAGAGAGTTTTATTAATCCTTTGAAATATATTCAGCATATACACAGAAGTTGCCACTAGGAACATAGCACTAATGGCTTTGCAAATACTAGCAGAAAAATAAAATATATAGCCTGTCCTACTCTGAATGCAATTGCCTACTGCAGATTACTTTTGTTAAAGAAATTACTTTGTGTTTGTTGAGTTCAAGTGCTGCTTTGCAAAGGGATTGCATTTCTGTTTTGGCTCTTTGCAATTAGATTGAAGTCCACTCCTAATTCTCCGTGCACTTAGTGGAACCCTAATGCAGCTTGCATATAAATGTACATATTAATCTCCCTCTCAAAATGTTACAAGTGAAAATGCTTTCAAGCCTCCTATCAGAGGCATGTTTGCCCCTAGCAGCTGTAGATACAGATACATATCCATAACAATTTTGCAGAAGTTAACAGAGAAAATGTGACTGCAGGCTGCCATTTGGCAGGCTATCAGAGCAAAGCATCTCCAGACAGTTTAATCAAATTCTTGCAGCACTGCTCTGAACAGTAGGTTCCAGCAAACACTTGTCACAAACAGGTCGCATTCTCACACATTGACAAGTCTAGGGATGTATCTGATACAGTTTCATACACTCTCACACACTCAGACCGTTCTTAACAAATATATTGTTATACATAGAAATGGCACAAAATATATATTACTTGAAAAAATAAATTAATACACATTGGTGATTAGTTATAGTGTCCTGTATTTGAATATAGTGATTTTTTCATGAATAATAGACTCCCCCTTTTTCGGAACAGACATTTCGATTTTTCTAAAATAAATAAAAGCTCAAAATATTTCCTATCTAGTATCAGTTTTGTAATTTCTTTGTACTTTTTGGTAAATAAATAATTTACCGACATAACTATGACATTGCATGCTTGTACTGTCTTGTGAGCTTTATTTGTAGACCTTATGCACCACAAAAACAAGTACACTGCCATCTTTAAATGTTTCACTATTTGCTTTATTGAAGCCATTTGCTAAAATCGTTTCAGTTATTTTTTTCCCTCATTAATGTACACACAGCACCCCATATTGGCAGAAAAACACTGAATTGTTGACAGTTTTGCAGATTTATTAAAAAAGAAAAACTGAAACATCACATGGTCATAAGTATTCAGACCCTTTTCTGTGACATTTCTTCTGATCATCCTTGAGATGGTTCTACACCTTCATTTGAGTCCAGCTGTGTTTGATTATACTGATTGGAC
>JAUMHG010000069.1:11278569-11288647 GCA_032359395.1 Enteromius anoplus
GACTTGACGTGAACCAACGCACATTCTCACGTTCATTTCATTGTTAGTAAATCCCAACGTGAGCGTGAAATCTGGCGGACCCACACGCAGCGTTGATACATGAGGCCCCCCTGCATGAGAGCATGAGCTGTTGTCTACTGGAAACAGCAACTGGAAACTTTTTTAAGCTTTTGATTGGACAACATGGCTTCACGGTTGAGATTATATCGCCACCTGTCGGTTTGTCATGCTCTTGAAAGTGCTTTGTGTTTTCATGTGTACAGAGATTGTTTTTGTTTTTTTATACGGAATGAGGAAAAACTCTGTTTATAAAAAAACACCTGTGTACATGTAGACATGGCCTTGACATTATGCTGGCTGATGGTTAAAGTTAAGGGGAGAGAAGTCGTCCTACAGTGACTGCAAACTCACAGTCATGTTGCCATTCTGATATGAAACGCCCACCTTTCCCATTCAGTTTACAAAGATTGCATCAAGGCTGTTCTATGTTGCAAAAAAACAAATTCTCAAAAGTGCATCAACAAGGCTGCGAATTGTCAATGTGTGACATTTTTTAGTCTGGGCTTGTTCTTGTAAATAAGTCTCCAGTAAATAAGTGCCTCTACCCATGTTTCTGCAAAACTCGAAAAATGTACCTTTACATGTGGTTTGGTTTGATTTGGTTGATCTAGTATGCAATCCCACTTCTCTGTAGGTTAATAACCTGAAACAGCCGAAGGATTGACAAATGAAACCTAATTAAAAAATATGTAATTTTATACTGACACTTGTGTTTGCTGAAGCCCTTTTCATCAGATCAGCAGCATAGTGACCCCATCTGTCAGACTCCAAAAGAAGCATAAAAAAATGGTAAAAGTCATTATATAGCAAGCATATTTAAACAATAACACAATGCTAAGTCTTTTATGAATGTGCTGTGCTGCCGAGGTTTCTGTGTGTGGCCTGCCTGTATCAGTCACAGTGTCTCCTTGCTCAAGGGGAAGCAATAACCAAATTAGGACTCAGAGAAAGATCAGGTAGAAGTTAAGTGAGATGTACAGTCATTCTTTACAAGGTTTCAAAAACTGTGCTTGTTATATAAATGCCCGAATCAAATGCTGAGTGTATCATTGCAAAGTAACCATAATTTTACTCCTAGAATTTTTTTTTCCAATACATTGACATGTCAGTGTTAAGGCTGCTGTGTTAAAAGCTTCTTGGGCAGTGTCTACAAGAGGACAATTTGCATCCTTAATGGGTGGCACCCATGAGCGCTGGTATTGTGTTTCCATAGCTACAAGTCGTTATGCCGGTTTGCACAAATCCATGCTGTGTAATTGCAAGGCAATGTAAGAATCTCAGTTTCCCAAATCTCAGCCTAGATGTTCTCTCTCAGATTAGTTTATTACCATTACCCAATGGCAGATCTCTAATGAGCTTTCATTCGGATGGGTGTGATAACGTTTTTGTTTGATTGCAATCAGGACTTTGAATTATGAGTGCTTCATGATTTAATAACACGCTCTGACTTTGCAGTGTTGGAAGCTTATGCATAAGTATAACTTTTTTCATTTTCCCTTGGTCCAGGGAAATACTTTTTTGACCTTGAAATACGTGCAGCGTAACCACAAAAGCACTGGACTCAGGATTTAATCAGACTTGTCACATAATCAATATATGATAATTAATTATAATATAATCATTATAAGTGGAAAGAATTCGACAGTTCACAAAAAAAAAAAAAAAAACATTACTTATTGTAAATCAAAAAAAAATGAAAATAACTTGTACCAGTTTGTTTGGGTCTGTTTGTGTTAACTTTAATACTTCATTTACTTTTAAACCTTACTTTGATAATAATAATCATAATAATAATTAGATGCCTGCCTTTTTCTCATGATTGGTTAGTGTTCTTAAAGCTGCTGTACTTTATGTAATTTGACTGTATACTAACACATAAACAAATACTGTACCTCATTATGTTGCAGATATTTAGGAAACATGTTAAACATGTTTATTTAGTTTTTTTCTTAGACATATTGGCACAGTTGATATTTGAAGTCTGCGTTCCATCTTGAAATGTCTATTTTTGGTTAGTCATGTAAGGTTTTGCTTTTTGATTTTGCCAACTGCCAATTTACTCAATAGTATTTTGACACACTGGGATGCCAGCTGGTAGTAAAAAAAACTGTGTATTGCAGCCATGGAAACCAGCAAACAAACCTGGTCGGCATCCATCAAAAAAGCTCTATGACAAGAGGAATATTAAAACACAGATAAATGAACACATCAACTTACAGTGTGAGACATTCGCACATAAAACTTCTGCAATTAAGCATCCTGTTTCCATCCAAAACAACAAAATCCCTTTCTGATAAAGTGGCACTAAATATCACTTAGGAAAAGTAGGTTCAGCCACTTTCTATAAAAAAAGTTCATGTATAATCAATTATTTGCAACTAAGCAGACGTAAAACACAGTAAATGTGCAGTCATTGCTTTCAGGGGTGGATGCCGGGTAATGGAAACATAGTGATTTCAAATGCATGTTCCTTGTCGCATTTGACAACCCTCATGAGTGGGGGAGGGGGAAACGATGCTGTTCAATATTTCAAATTAATACTTCAGTACTCATTTCACCCACTAGCTGTCAATATTACAAACTGCATCTTTAATCACAACATTTTTTTAGATCCTAAACAATCTCATCGCCATTTATTTTTCACTGGACAACAGTAATGTCACTTTGAATTCCTGCTTCTCCTCTTGCTTTCGAGCTAATGCCTTCTCGTGGTTTTGCCCTGGAACACAGTGTTGCCAAATGTATTTTGCCCAGCAGTCAAATGCTGAAAACCCACGGCGGCAATGACTGTAATGGATGATTGACAGTCAATCATGTACTGACCGGTCAGATTGCCAGCAGACCAGAGAGGGCTTTGAAAAGATGCATTAGAAGGTTAGGTAGAGTAAAACAGAGAAAAAGAAAGACAAAATCACACAATACAGTAAGTGAGAAACAGAGATGACATTGTATAGGGACCAGACAAAGAAAAATAACAGACAAGCTTATTTGTCCCAATTACTCAATGGCCCATTTCTCTTTGTCTCCACTGAATACAGAGATTTCAGATCTCTTGTTGCTTTCAGTGTGCAAATTCTCTTTATTATGGAAGGTGATTGTAACCAGCACCAGGGCTTGCTTGTCTGCAATACGTGCAGGTAATTCTTCTGAAATAATCAGCAATCAGGCTGATGAGACAGCCTGTTTGAATTTCCCCTTTCTCTGTGTGGTTGCTTTCATCATCATATCTGTCCAATAATCAGAGTGATGCATGAATGTGAAGAACACACAAAAGGCTTTAAGACAGGAAACCGGTGGAGGGTTTGAAAACGGCAGTGTTGTGCATGATTCTGTGGCGTTGTTAAAGTGTCTTATCACCTACATTACATCTCTCTCTTAAAAATATGTTGATTTCATTTTGTGTGCTTAGTCATAAGTCATAATCTTAGGCAACTAGTATTTTCACCAACAATTTATTTGATTTACTTGATAGAAGTTAATTGATGAATTAAATCTATTTATGCCATTATTTTTGAAAGCATCCTCTTTTTACAGCATTTTTACACGAGTGTCTAAAACTTTGAACAGTACTGGAGCTTTCCAGGTAGGTTTTTTTCCTTCATCTTGGAGATGTTGGCACAGTTCTTCTGGATTGAGTCCGTCTCAGTTTGTTCTGTTACCCACTTAAAACCCACTTAAAACCCACTTAAAACCACTTTTTGTTGCTGAAAATATTAGTAGCCTAAGACTTTTGCACAGTACTGTAGATATAGATGTATACAGTATTCTTATATCCCTATATGCATATAGTTCTGACGCATATATAATGACTTAAGCCTGCTTAGTACCGTCCTTGATCAGAGGGAGTGTTGAGTGTTTCATAGATTAATATAGATTAATAAATTAAAAGCATTGCATTCTTGTGATTGACCATACTGTTCTGTTTGACTCGGATGGTCGGTTATAGTCTTGGAGCTTTACATCAGCCTGGGATTCAAAGAAATGCTGCAGCCACTTTGATGAAACGCTTTTCACCAGAGCTGCTGGCGTAAGAGCTGCTCCAATCTCATGTAGCAGCAGGGAATTAGAAGGCACAGATTGTATTTCAGACCACTCTTTTGTGACATGACCATCTATAAGTAATCCACTGCAGGAGACCCAGTGCACCAAACCAGCCCCTAATGAAAAACAAAACCATTAAAAATGATAGAAGATGTTAAAGGAAAGCGCATTATGTAATCTCATTCATAGCTACACCTTCAAATGGTATAATGTTTTATAGATGCTTCAAAGATCTGACCTCTGTCTGTTTTATACAGTTCTGAATTCATATCAAATGTTACTATGCTTTTTCAGAATTACAGCAATGCAACTCTTAAATCTCAGATTTCACACCCTTTGGTTTCTCTACAATTTTTTTCCCCCCACAAAAATAAAATCTCCATTTGATTGCTTAAGTGGATTAAAGAGGTTTGCTGAATTGAAGTGAATTAAACAGATCATTAGATTGATCGCTTCGTTGGACGCTGTTCCACTCAGAAAACAGTACAAAAGTCTCAGCTGTCTGCCTGTTGTCTCTGGGTGGTCTCCAAGCAACAGCATGTCTGCTGCTTGCCTTTTGAGCATCTAAGCGCATTTTAGGTGAACATTTTTTTTTTCTTCCAGCACAATTTGCGCAGTAGCTTGCGTCCCGTTAGTTGGCACCACACTTGCTCATGTCAGACATTCATGTAGAGCCTGTGCCCTGCAGATAAGCACTGCGATGTGGATGACTTCACGGCTTGCACAAACTGGCTAGCAGCTCAGTGGCTGGGATCATCCTCTTCTGCTGCTTAGACAAAGATATTCAAAGTAGCTTCAATTAGAAGCCAAACGAAGGTGGCCTGGCCACAATCTTATTGTCCCATGGATACCAGTACTGCATATCTACAGTAAATGCAGCATTGACAATTATCAAAATGCAAAAAATAGTATCCACCGAGTATAAGTATTTAACTTGATTGGTTAAATAGTAAATTATTAACCAAATAAATTTTCAGTGACCTTAACACACAAACTCTGACCCACCGTTGGTGTCCATGTAGGCAAAGTGAGCTTGAGCTACTTTGTATTCCATAAAAAAAAGTCCTGAAATGGAATAAAACATTAAAAGCGAACTGCAGCATTAATATTCAAACATCTTATAAATCTTTCTCAAACATCACCATCTGAGGGTTATTTTGTTTTTCTGTTAGAAAGTGGGTGTTTTTTTTCCATCATCCCTCTGAAGAGGAGCTCAAGTGGTTACATTGTCCTCTCGGCCCGCAGTGCTGCAGTAGGGATAAAAACTAAACCCCCATTTTCACTTCTCACTTAGGTTTACGGTGCTTTTTTCCCTCCGTCTGAAGTGGCTTAGCATTAACAACACCTTTCATTTGGGGTTGACAAATCCCCACACTCCATCTCACAGCTCATTAACTCAACATGTTATGCCACAAGCCAGCGGCCAGCGTTTTTTGAGTCCGTCAGGCGCTTGTTGCTGGAGAGTCTTCAGTAGCACTGGGTCTAGGTAGAACCCACTTCTCCTGGGGCTTTCCCTCATTTCATTTATTCTTCTACTGCTGAAATGTAGGTCAAAGCCCAGTGCCCCAGTAGGGCAAGCCCATAACGCTCTTTCTTCATCTCTTTTGTGACCTTGCATGGATCAACCAGAACTCTGCACAGGAGTTTTGGTCTTTAAATTAATCATATTTTGACAATACGCTTCTCTTGGTTTTTCTTTGAAGAACGGCTCTTGTGAGCATGTTTGCTCGCTCATTTCTAATTGTGTATTATGCAATTAATCCTTTTAGAGAGGGCACGTACATACGGGAAAAAAGGTGATCAGGGCTTATCCATTGCTGATAATGGTAATGCCACATCTTACTTTCAAGTAGGAAACTTGGACAAAACACTAAAGTGCATTAAACAACCGCCAATGTACTCTTTCATTTTTTGTTCTTTTACTTTTTTTCTTTTCCGTCTCCTCAGACTTCTTCTGCCATAATTAACACATTCCATGTGCTATAATTAATACAGATGACTTAAAAGGGATAAAGTCAATTCTTAAGAGTGTGGAAAGGGCTGTGGGAAAAGCAGAAACAGAACGAGGAGAACTGTAATTAAACGGCGGAAGAAAGCCCATTGAAACAGGGTTTTAAAATCTCACAATTAGTGGAATGGCTGAAAACTTCATTGCAAGTCATGTTTGTGGTAAGTTACATGCTCTCCGTTGTTAGTGTTCTCAGGGTTGTTATTCTCCACTGGGGAGACATTGGCAATGAAAGAGTACATATATTGGAAAGGAGTGTTTCAGGATCCAAGTACAAGTCCAAATCTATGCATAATATCACAGGCATTCCGTTGCTTTTCTCAGAAAAAGGATTTCTCTTTGTAAAATTAGTAGCAGTAATGCACTTACAATAGAAGACAATTTGGCAAATGCCAGCAGAAATGTGAAGATTATATTGCTTATATGAATTCCTTTTAAAGGGATCTGTTTGATGGAAATTAATTTGCCTATTGTACGAGTGCCTCCAGTTCAAGTCAGTGACAAAGAGTTATACATCATCACAGCATAGGCCCTGTCCACAGTTGTTTGATGTCTGAAATCTGCCTACACTGGTTGCGAGCGGTGATAAGCATGCACAAGCATGATTGAACAAGATCAACACATTTTCAAGGACAACACAGCACTTACCCATAAAGGCAAGTGAGACGCTCTCATCCTTATCCTTACAGTATATTTTTTTATTGTTGAGGCTGACAATGCATGCCATAAATGATGTCCATACACCCGGTCAAAGTTTTCCTTTATTTATGCACTTAACAAAGTCAAGTAACACGCAATACCATCTAAAGATATGCAATTTATACTACTGGGTTTTCTCTGCTAGAACTATATTCTGTGCAAAGGAAGCACTTATGAAACTTAGAGACATTATAAAGAGGATACTATCCTATAAGTAGCTATCAAACTAATGAAGAAACAATATTTTCATTTGTGTGAACAAATTGATAATAATCATATTTGACAAGCAATAAACAGTGCAATCAGGGATGAACTGGGAGTAAACAACAGCGCACAAATAATTGCCTGACATATACGATTCAGTTCATAAATATCCAAAATAGATTTTTTAAACATTGCAAAGGCAGTGTGATTAAATTGAGCAATAAACAATGCATCCCTTTCCCCTCAGCCCTCATAAATGCTGTGATTATATGACTGAAAAATAACAAATGCATCGTGGCTTATTCCAGGATATGCATCCTTCCCTGACCAGATGTTAAAACTTTAAAGTTTGCATTAAGTAATAATGTACATATAACATATTTTTTATGTCGCAATAAACATTATCCTTTCCTCTAGTCAGTGTCTGGGCATTTAGTCTTTAAGCAATTTCCAAATATATTTCACACCAAAAATGTATATAGTTTGCTTAAAGTCAGAACCATTCTGCAGTTTTTCTCCGTAACCAAAGTTGGCAAGTGTGTGATGATGTTCGAGTTCATTTAGTGATCGTTTAGTGCAGGGGTGTCAAACTCATTTTAGGTTGAGGGCCGGATCGGAGAAAATGTCCCCTTGTGCGGGCCAAATTATTTGTTGTTAAACCCTGACACCTTTGAAATCCTTCGCTCACAATTACAGTAATATTAACCATACAATCTACAATATAAGTGACAAAAATCTAGAACACTTAAGATTATGGTTATTTTAGGGGTGTGCAATATTGACACATGTCAATCTCACCCTGCTTATGCGTGCAGTAAAACCAGTGTGTTTAACACGCCTCTTAATTCTCGCGAATCCTGCTGCAGGATGTCTAATTGCGTATTTGCATTGACTTAACATATAAATCACTCGCGCTTAACGCTTTATTCGTGTGTTGTGTGAACGCTAGAGTCAATGTCTTGTTACGTCCACGAATGCATTTGTTTATTTAATATAATCGCAACATTTGCTGTAATGTAATCGCACAGGCTGACATCTCGATTGCGATATGATTAATCGTGCAGCCCTAGTATATATATATTTATATACACTGTATATAGCTTTAAAGGTTTATACAATTATGTTACATGACGAAAAGAACAAAAGATTCCAGATATTAGAGGTTTGTCATAATACATATATTATATTGCATATAATAATTCATATGATAAGAATTATTACAGTATATAATTAAATTATGACTGACATACATCCATTTTCAAACCACTTATCCTACGTCAGCTTGTGGGAATGCTGGACCATTGTTATAATTACTGAAAAAAAACTTGGGAGAAAGGCAGACAGTGTGATTATCATGTAATTGTTCATGGATGACCCATCACTAGTGGGAGCTAGTAGGTTCTGGAATACTGGGCATGTTAAGACGTATTTCAGCTTGCCAAATACACTTCTGCTAACAGAGTCTGACAGATGTGCTGTGTGATTTCTATGTATCTGGAATAGTACTGCATTACAATCAGGTAATTAAAGCTGAGTGCTGTGACAGTCTCGCAGGCAGTTCACTTCTCATTAGAGACCTTTGCATGGTGCCAGACAGTTAGTCTGACAGTGTTTGCACTCTGTAACTTTAGTCTTCATATCGCTACTGATTCCCAGACACTGTACATACTGTGCGCTAACCCTAATGGGCCTTGTAATTCTTTGCAAGAGTTCTTGTCATGTTTTTTTTTTTTTTTTTAAATTGGCAAGTTAGCTAGAGCAGATATTTCAACTGACTAACATCAGTGTAGTTGGTAGAGCCCATTTTGGTTGCAGTACTGATTGAATAAATGTATGCATCACTATAAGTTACCTTTTCCACCATTGGTTTAGTCTTAAGAAGTATTCTAATATGACTCGCATGTACCGATAATGTTTATTTGTAAACCAAAAAGTGATGATCAACCCTTGGAAATACAATAAAGTTTATATATATTTCATTGTACTGGAAAATTTGCTTGGATGTTTTTGGAGATGTGAGCTTTAGGATGTTAGCTAACATTGTCAATTTTCACAACATTTGCAATTTTCGTAAGCTGTGCTGTCACTGAAAATCTCCCAGGGACCATTGAAATGCAATTAAAATAATATGGTAATACACATCAGTTTTCAATTTCACACAGTAAAACAAGCTGTCTTGTACATCTTTTCCTCTGTGCCACTGGCTCTGATGTCTCTATGCACCTTCTTTTTTCTCGTAAGCGTGGGCACGTCCATTTGTAAATTTTATATTTCAGGCTTCCGGTCTCATCTGCTTCCAGCTGTTTTTAGATGTACAAAACAATTCATCTTACTGTGTGCTATTGAAAACTGGTGTGTCTTACCATATTATTTAATTGTATCATCTTAATTATGAACACGCTGGTCTGTAGTGTAAACTGGAAGTCTCGCACATTACCAGGAAACATCCTATAAAAAAAAATAAGGTGAATAGTGGTTAAGCATTAGCTATAATTCGTCATTAGCTAAATCTAATGCAAAATCTTTGGTCTCATTAATCTATTATTTGTCCCAGAGCAAATATGTTTGGCTGGGAGCGAAGTTTCGTAACTTTAGATTTTTAGATATCTTTGACGCTTCATCAGAGTGCTGCCTTTGTACTTTTGACTGAATTGCTTAACAGCTAATAGTAGTAATCAAATAGTAGTATTTTAATAGTAGTATTTGTTATTGAGAAACGATCTGTGATGGGGAATTACATTGTTACACCAAATGTGGCGACAAGAGACTATCTTTATAAATGAGTCAGTAGCAAATACTTTTATTTTGAAAGGGACCAAAACAAGGTTGTAATCAACATTTTTTTGCTTTCTTTAAACCAAAACCTGCATCTGACAACAACACCCATTGAAAATCACCCAGTAACAGATGAAAGGATAGTACGACAAAGGTATCACTTACCACAGTGGACATTAAAACTTTATTTTATTGTGAATAATAGGGATGCAATGGTACAGTGAGCCCACGGTTCGGTTTGTATCACGGTTTTCTGGCCACGGTAACGGTTCGGTTTCGATACATCAATAT
>JAUMHG010000069.1:11306403-11329379 GCA_032359395.1 Enteromius anoplus
CTGTTGTCTATTCCATTCACACAACAGCTTGTGACATTGATTGTCAATCAGTGTTGCCTCCTAAGTGGACAGTTTGACTCCACAGAAGTGTGATTGACTTGGGGTTACATTGTGTTGTTTAAGTGTTCCTCATTGTTCATTATTATTGTTTTTAGCTGAAAGATAAAAACACAGATAGCTGATATTTATTTTCTTCAGTGTATTCCAATTTTATACCGGTTTGCTATGCTGTTGTTGTTTTTTTTTGTTTATTTTTTTTTTTTCTTAAAAAACATCAATGCAAATCCTGACAACTGTACACACGTTCATGTAGTTGTAAGCTAGATATTTAGCAACTATGAAGACAAATGTGTGCTTTCAGCGAGCACTAAAATAGACACAAACCCTGCAGCCAACCCTGCAAGTCAGCACTTTTTTTGCTAAATGTTCTTTTTTTCACCCCTTTCTAGAAGTGCAGACACTTAATTGATCTTTAAAGTGCTATTTTACAGACAGAGACTTTATGACAGCCCAATTATACAGCATTCTGGCAGCATCAGTGCGATCGAGAACTAATAGCTATGCAACCATCAGTAACACTTACTTGCGTTAATAAATCATTAACAAACATTTCATAACACTCAACCCATCAGTAGCTGATGTACTTTCATATAAGTACTATACTATATTAATTTGTCATTTTAAACTAATTAAATGAGCAGTGAAAAAATAATCAGTTAAGCATTTTTAGATGCAATAGCGCTAACATTATTAATGAAACTCTTACCTAGCCTATTTTAATTCACAGTGTCCATCTCACGAGACAAAACCTCAACCACATTTTAATGAGCTTTCTAGGTATTAGACATACAAATTCTGTTCATGTTCTAGGTATGAAAGTGGAAAACCTCTAATGCTGTTTTCAAAGGCCATCATACTCTAGCTAGTCTGCTTTTGAATTGGAATAAAAAGGGCTCAGGGCCTCATTTTAATGATGTTTGTACACTGTAAACCGAACAGCGGGGGCATTTAAATCACATTCCATTATTGCAATTAACAATGCCACAGCTGTTTAGATTGATGTTCTAAACTTATATTAAATCTCCGCAGCATGTCCGATATCATGACTAAACCATAAAGCTATCCAAATGAGATTGTTACAGCACATGGGGACTCAAGTCAGAGCCAATATTCAGAATATCAAAATAGTTTGTAATAATAGCATCATTTGCTGCAGTATGCACATATTGTGTATGCAAAAAAAGTACAAGAGTATAAAACAGAGCACATTTCATGGAAATTGTATATGCCACAATTCTTAATTAATTAGTCCATTGCAATATAAAATATATTTATTGTTGCATACTGCATAGTGTCTTACATGCTACATACAGTAAATACTGTACAGTGACGTATTTCCATTCCACTGCTTGCTGCAGAAAACCTATTGGAGATGCCTCAGTGTGGTTCTTTCCGTAAAACCAGTAAAAGCTAATCTGTATCGAGTCTCTCCTGTGTAGACCTGTTCTTTCATTGATGTTCCGGGGAGTGTTTTTGTAAGGTATGGTGTGCTAATGAGGTCTCTGAGTGAGGGGGAGAGCAGAATGGGGAGTCATTATGATGTGGGAGACAAGAGGCAGTGTGGGATTGAACTGTTTCGTCTCGTGGGGCTGAGTGAATGACTGACATTCATTCAGACAAGAGATTCTTACATGCCTAATCAACCTTCAGTGAACGTGTCAGGCTATTAGATATTCAAAAGACTATGGGGGAAAAAAGCAGCAGAGAGCAAATAACGTTATCTGTATTCTTAGCCAAGAGAAACAACCTGTGTGAAATCCAGGCAAGCAGATTTTACGATGATGGCTCCATCGTTTGTGGACCATGATAGGGATATAGAACAATAATAGGGTTCTTACTTTTTTTTTTTTTTGCAATTTGTAAACCAACAGTATGCACCAGTTACTTCTCAAATCCGTCCCATGGGCCCCTACCACTGCACATTTTGTATGTCTCCCTCAGCTAACACATCTGATTCAGCTCATTAGTAGACACTGCCAGACTTGTATTGTGTGTGTCCGATAAGGGAGACATGTGCAGTGATGGGGGTCTCCAGCACAGGTTTGAGAAGCAGTTCCCTGCACCAGTGATTCTCAATTCCAGTCTGTCTTATCTAACACGCCTGATTCAGATCATCAGCATGTTGAGAGAGAGCTCCAGCTGAGGTGCATTTGACAGACACCGTCTTCAAGTAGTGAAGATGGTTACTGCTCCCCATGTTTTGAGAATGGGAGAATATGCATAATACGTTTTATATATTTTTATATGCACTATATGGTCAAAAGTATTGGAACACCCCTTTCCAATGAGCAGGTTTGACTCATTTACTCTAATTTCCAAACCTCAGTGTTTAAGTAAAGTATATAATGATATTGTGCGCTTCTAATTTTATAGCACCATTTTGGACAGTACCCCTTTCAGTTCGAACATGACAATGCCTCTGTGTATGAGGCAAGGTTAAAAGAAATGATTGAGTGGTTCATTGTGGAAGACCTTGACTGGTCTGCCGAAACCTCTGGTGTGATTTGAACAGACCTTGAGCTTAAAAACTCATCACAACTGCATTTTCCAAAAACTTTCACTGAGCTTGAAACACAATTTTTAAATACACAAATCTTTGTTGCCACAGCTTTGGAAGTGCCTAAAGAAGGGGGTGCCAATACTTTCGTCCATATAGCATATATAACCCATGTAGCATGTGCATACTTTAATATGCATATTTTACTTTATTTATTTATTCATTCATTTTTTGCATTCGTTGACTAACAATCACAGTAAATATTGCTTTGGCATTTCCGTTCAGAGTAAAGTACTGTGTGCATTTACTGTATACACAAATAATTACACAGAAATGGTGAATAACACTTTTAATTAAATATGACATTTTAAAGCACATGACTAAAATAGTGTTTTTTTGCTTAATAAACTCCAGTAATCTTAGTTTCCTTTACAACTGTGTGTTCAGGGTGGTTGTTTAATACCCCAAGTTTAAAGACCCAAGTTGGAATCTTATGAGATATCATATTTCCTTTTTCATGTCCAATTTGGTCTTAGTTCATGTCGGAAAAATAAATAAATGTAAAAAATCTTTGGGTTTGTTCAAAACTTCATTCATTGTACATTTCCTTTTAAAAGCATGCTATACACTCTCAACTTTGTGGCGAGCTCCTGAATGGAAGATCGGCTCCGGATGCTGATATTTTCTTTTTTTTTTTTTTTTATAGACCCCCACTGTAAAAACCATTCATATGATTCGAGTGGACTAAAAATAAACCTCTTTCCCAGGTTTCCAAGCAACAGGCTTCTGACACAGATAAACACAATGCTCGCAACAGCCCTGAACCCCGATGGCCTTGATCTGTTCTGCCACTCCCCTCTGGAAGCTTGAGAAGCGGAGCGCTGCTGAGTGATTACCGTGCCCTCGCCTCTGCCACCTCTTCAGCCGAGCGCTCGCATGAGATAATGAAAATTTTCTGAACGCAAAGGGAAATTAATTGTTTGGTGTGTGGCAGCCTAATACAAAAGCATTCCCACCAGTCACTTCTAATAATGGTAATTACTAAGATCGGGTTGTGCTAATTACCATGCAGTATTGTAACTACAGGGGGCTTGTTTGTGAGGCCAACCCTCAGCCGTCACTTTTGGAACCAGAGTTCGCCGGACGTTACATGTTATGCTAATGTATTTCACAGTTTTAAAAAGTTTGTAAAAATGGGTGTAATCTAAAAGGATTTGTGTGCAAATGGAAGAGAATGGGTGCTTGAATCTTGCTTGAATGTTAAAAAAATAATAATAATTGTATCTGTTAAATAGATCATTTGAATGAAAGATTGAAACTCCATGTCAAATACTGCTGTATTACCATCGTATATTACCCATGACTCTAGATCCTGCTAGATGGAAGGACTTTATAATAACTATGTTATGTTTGTATAACATAACATAGGTAATTAAGATGTCACAGTGAAATAACCACAGGACAATGAAACTGCTGTTTTCAGCATATATAAACAGGCATCCTGTAATCACAGATTTATAACAGTGTTCACTATTTAACGTGAGTTTTTAGGAGAACTGAGATGAAAGACACGGGCGCTAAAGCTCTCTAAACAGGGTTTAGTGATGCTTATGGTTTGCGGTCATTATGTAATGACTGTATCCATGCAAAACTAGCTTGAAATCCCACAGGGTTTGGGGAGGGGCATATATTTTGTGGTTGTCAAGAGAAGTGACATGACCAAATCCAAGCTAAACTCCTGATTAGCATAATGTAGCACCCAGATGTCAGCTTCTTAAAAGTCACTTTGGCTCTAATGTGACATCTTGTATTCAGACAAACTGTGGCGATCAGGTTCATAAACTCTCAGTGTGCTCTCGTTCAGTGGGTGCTGTGAGCTTCACCTGTTGAGTTGTTGAAACAGAACCTTTTTTTCTGTATCGAATGAGTCAGACATCAGTGTATAATCACGCCACGAAAGACAGGCAGGCTGGAAATAACACTCGCCAAGGCAAAGCTCGCATTCAACCTTGAGCGCATGATGAGGTATAAAGAAACTCTGTTTTCATTTTCTGGTGTAAGCTATTTGGTGTCATCTGTCAGCTCTGGTAGTCCATCGCTCAGCACTCAAGCACACAGCTTTATTTGTTTGCTGTTTCATTTTTGCTGCCCTTCCTTCAAGGACCCATGGGACGGTCAGTGCTTGTTTTTGTCTGACTACTCTGGAAGCAGCCAGTCAAAACTAACCTGTACAAATGCACATTCATATACATCTCTTCAGTGATTTGTCTCCTGTTCATTATAGCGCTTACGTATTTACATGCCTTAAAGCAGGGCTGCACAATGAGTCATAATTAGGGTTGCACCGATACAAAATATCACAGCCGATGCAATAGCAGATTATTTATAATTATCTCCTGATGAACTTAAGATCATGACAACTGTTAATGTGTTTGTTCTTGCAGGAATACATCCACAACACGCAACTGTGTGCATGCAAGAAATACTGCTGCTGCACATATAACATATATGAATAACCCCCGCAGCATACATGATAACCCCGCAGCAGATCTAAACAGGTGGAGCTGGGAAGGTGGAGGGTTTCTGCTACAGCAAATACCAGCTGAGTATTTGAATGTTGAGCAGCGAGCCCATTTTCTACCGATACAGGAGAGAACCGATAATGTGTGATAATGATGTCATTTTTTCAGATCTATCTGACTGCTCCATCTCGAGTTTCATGCCAGAACTTTGTATGTACGTAATTAACAGTAAATAAGCTCCCTCTGGTGTTTATAACTGTGAACACTGGATCATTTTTCTGTGGACATATTGATCACAAGCTGTTTTACTGGTGTATTTTGAAGGTTGAAGTTCTGATTGAGTGATGACATGAGGCATGATACATTTCAGTAAGTATTTTATCTGTCAGCACCTGATGTTCATTCATACTTATTTTGAACTGCGATGTGTTTTAAAGTAGAAGGGACTCACTCGCCGGACTGCTGTATGAACTGAGGTGCTACAGCAATCTGACACGCTATATTTAAGAGCGTCAAATGATATTTTTTGTTGGTATTTAGTGACAGTATATGAGAGACTTTTTTTATCAAAAGTAACAAGGGGACACAAGTCTTTGACTTCATCGGATGCGAGCTACGCTACAAGTAATGTGAAGGAAAACAACAGACCTGGCTTGAATTACAAATAATGTTTAATTTCAAACAGAACCTTAATGGCGTTATCACATTAACTTCAAAAGCCCTATATTGAGATATTTGGTGTCTGACAGTATATAATGGACTCTCATTGTCATGAATGTTGGAAATGTAAACAGATATTTCATATATATATATTCCATATATATGGATGGAAAGGAACAACTGAACAGAAAAAAACATAATAGTAACACTTTATTCTTCTTAACTAATTGTTTATTAGCAACCCTAATACTAGAATAGTTGCCATTTATTAGAAATTAAGCACATATTAATACCTTACCCCTAATCCTACCCAATACCTAAACTTAACAACTACAGCACTATTAAAAGCCGCTAATTAAGAATGTATTAAAGGAAAAGTCATAGTATATAGTGTTCTCTACTCTAAAGTGTTACCAATATAATTATAATGTTAAATGAATATTTAGCTAGTATTTACCATATTCCAGTGCAAGATTTACATAAAGACGCTAAAAATGTCCAAAACCTAAACACTATTTTCAGTCCATGTGACCCAGGTTATTCTTTCTCTCTCTCTCTCTCTCTCTCTCTCTCTCTCTCTTTGTTTGAAATACTTTAACTTTGTATCATAGATTTCCACTTCTCTGTCTCCGAAATTTAATGATGCTTGCCCTCCGTCTGGCTTTTGTTTTTCCCATACGACTATTCTGTGACTCCAGACTAGTTGGCGAGAACAAGCATCAGGGTTCTCCATCCAGAAACTGTCATCATTAAGTACAGCAGAACCAGTGCACTGGGAATCTCGTCTCGGTTTCTGTAAACCTTCATTGATCAACTTCCACGTCTGGGGAAGTGATGATAAGTGTAACAGGCGACTCTGCGCTGTCCTGACGGCAGATTTGTCACACGTCAAAGAACGCTTCTCACTGCTCATCAGCGGCGTCAAGCTCTCAGGCTAGAGGCCAGGCTTGAGGTCATTGTTGATGTTCCTTTATGAAGAGCATACCTGGACAACAGACTGACAACACGGTGGAAGATTCAGAGGCAGAGAGAAGGCATGGAGCTCTTCATCAAGTGGTTTAGAGCAAAGATATAGGCAATTTGATTTCAGTGCCTCTAGTGGCATCAAAATGGAATTACAAAAGTAATATAATCATTCTCAATAAAATTCAATTTATTTTCCCCCACATGGCTTTGGTCAGACAAAGAGATTGCCAGAGAGCAAACATACAGCATTGGCTGAACAAAAATGATGCTGGTTGGGAAAGCAACACTAATGGTGGCACACCAATAACTTTTTATTGTTTTTCATACAAATTATGATTATAGAGATAGTTAATAAACACCAAATAGTTCATTTCACAAAACTGTATTATGACATAAAAGCAGTAGTGCATTGTTTGTCAAGTAAGATATACTTATACACTCTGCATCACATCATCATTTGACTTTTCTAATGTGTTCAAATTTATTGGTAGCTCATCTGATACATCATCATTTTATTTGCATGGAAAAGAATGGACTAAAAACACAACTCATGACACTCAGCAAAAGAGCTCTAATGCTTATAAAAGCAAGTAAAAATTGGAGTCTTAGCATTACTGATTCTTTTGCAGCCCAAGTCTGCACAGTAGTGATTGATTTGAAGCCTGAGTCTGTGCTGAAGTGATTCATTTGAAGCGAAATAGGGATTAATATGAAGCCCGAGTATGTGGAGTAGTTTACCAAATCGTAAAGTCATAATCATGACACCACACCATGAAATAGTTGATGGTTCCCAAAGACTTCTATAGTACGGATTTAAATACGTATATATATATGGATGTCAGTGGCATCAACTGTTCGGTTTCCCTTACACATTTTTGTGTATTCAGCAGAACAGTGGAATTCAGAAAAAAAACAAAAGGTTTGAGTAAAGAGGAATTTTTATTACCTTTAAACTGTTAAAGGTGCCAAGGATCTTGCAGAAGAAAAGTTAATGAAGAACAAGACAGAAAAAAGTGTTAATGCCATGACTGGGCAGATCTGTCAGTGCCACAAACTGTGGTGCTCAGCGCATGGTCTGCTGCGTCTTTTGGGAGCTTAGCTTAGCTGAAATATCACCATCAGCTTCTCGTTTTTTGTCTGTTCCTGTACAGCTTCACTGCGTCAAACTATATTCTGCTGGTGGATTTCAGATATGATAGATCTTGCAAATGTAAAACAGTTCTGTCTGCTCATTTATCACGAACCCAAGCAGCACCAAAGCACAAGGAATAGGCAAGCCTTTAGATCATCTCTTTAGATGAGGGAAAAGCTCCATCACTCTCCATTTTTGTTCCACTTTTCACAGTGAAAATTACCTGTAAGAGAATACCTCACCCCTGGTGAGCTAGGCTTGACATTTGGCATGGACCTTAAGGCAGAAGCTGCATTTAATTCAATCGGAATAAAAGTGAGACCTTAAGGGATAGACTTGTGCATACTGAACACAGATTTTATCCAGAATCCAGTGCTCTTATTTGATTTAAAACTGAAAAACGGAACATAAATTATTGAAAGAGAAGAAAAGAATCAATTCATTTTCTAGATTTCTACTATAAACTTCCAGCAAAGTACCATTACATACATTACACATCTTATGAGTCCTGACAGAGCCCGCCTGCACTTTTACACAGTTCACCAGCTTTCGGCCTTTTCAGACAGCTCACTTCTCCAGCCCTGGGGTGCAGTTAGCTAGAGGTGTAGGATGGACAGATGGTTTCAATCGTCCTTACAGGCTTTAGGGACCTCTCACCTTGCCCAGATCAACTCACAGGAATGTAGCTAGAGGAGAGACAGCTGTGTTCTAGCTGCAGTGCGACTTTTACAACCAGCAGAGCTAAAACAGATGAGAGTATTCAGTTCTTACGATTTTAAGACTGAACTGAGACATACAACTTCGATAGGGTATAAAAGGAGCCGTGGGTGAAAAGTGGCATTTGGTTTGGCTGAGGAACTGGTCTGTTGGAGAGCAGACTTTCTTAGGACCTGCATAACAATGCATTTATCCCAGCCGTAAGAAGCCAGCCAGGCTACCCGAAGAGAGTACTTAAAAACGTTTTCTTCTCTTTAGTTTACTTCTAAACCCTGTTAAAATCCGTTAATGGGGGAGGTGGGGTGTATATATGAAGCAATGAATGGCAAAGTCTGAGGTGAAGAAAAATATGTTTAAGTGAAAGGAACTGTAAAGACATACAAAGGTTTGTGTAAAAGAAGGAAAAATAAAATGCAGTGGCACAGGTCAAAACCCTTGAAGGGATCCTCCATGCTTTACACACTCATGCCATCCAACATGTATTCAGATGAATACAAATGAAGAATTATAAAAAAAACATCTCTCTGCCAGACATTCAAAGATGATGCTTTAAATACGACACAAAGTGAACATGATGTTAACCCATACAAAACCAATCAATAAATCAATGTCTTCTAAAGTGAAATGACTAATGAAATTAAATTAATGAGCAAACCATGTTAAAAAAAAAGAAAAAACACACAGTCCTAATTGTTAATCAATATAGCAAAACACCTCAGCAATCAATAGCATGTTATACCATGAGCTGATACTTTGTTGCCTGTCAGCTTAAATTTGGATTATCAGAAATCAATATCAGCACAACTGTTAATGTGACTGCATTTATTTATTTTAATTAAATAATTCGACATTAGACGTGTAATAAGTAAACGCTCTTCCAAAGGTAAAAAATAGATTTTATATTTTTATTTTATGTATTTATTTATTCATATTTTAACAATAAATATGTAATCAAACAGTACAAAGCACAGTTTTATGGTCTGTATGATTTTTATTTTTTTTTTATGGAAGGTAAATTTCCTCGATTCAGTCAGTTGAACCAAACGGTATAATGAACCCAGCCCAGGGTACAGACTTTTAAAAGCAAATCCCTGCCGTAGGCTGTGGCAGAACTGCCTCTGGAACAGGTAATGTGCCGAGGATCGTTGGGTCAACATGTTATTGAGGAGATGAGAGGCGCAGAAGCTTGGAGAGCCTGAGACGTGGCGCAAAGCTGGGGGAAAAGCCCAGTGGGACCTGCCTACCCAGGAGGGCCATGACGTTCACTGACCGTGAAACTGACAAATGGCCAGCAAAGCAGCCGCATCGGTGTGCATGCGCACTGACAAGCCAGCTGAGCTACGTGACCATAGGCACACATGTGCACACCCAATTGAAGCTGCAACGCTAGCTTCCTGTCACACTCTATAATGATACGGTATACAAACGCTAGAGGTTTGAGTATGTAAAATAGAAACAAACAGTGCACACGTTCGCACTCGTGGGCTGCCATGTTTAAAGCTTGCAACACTTCTAATGTAGTGACCTTTGCTGTTTTACACACTCATCCCCTCTGGCACTCAGTAGATTACATACAGCAATGCACAGACACATGCTCTTCTTACTGTCCTCTTCTGGAAAAATATGTCACATCCTTTTGAGAGCTGTAGATTGTCCGACATGACGGGCACAAATTCCGCCTCCGGTTTCACAGCCACGGCCTTGGAGAAAGTCAAGGGGGAACGAAGCGAATTCCGACGATGCTACATCAATCTGCGGAGAGAGGAACAGAATGAATTACGCTACCACCTGTGGTTCTTCACAGGCGCGAACAAGAAGCACCTCGCAGCCATTAAACTGTCTGAGAGATGACTTTGACTCACCTTAATGGATCAGGCCTTGATACTCACTAATTAAAAGCTTGAGGGATCTATTTATAGGTCGGTTTATCCGACGCCATACAAGCTGTCTCCTAGTGACTCAGCTGATTTCAAGCAATGGCTCATGCTGTGTGTACAGTACACGCACAGGACGTTTCCCACTAGCTTTCGAATGCTTCTTCACAGTTAAAACAGTCTCTTTTAAGCAGTTCCTGCGAGATTTGTGCTTCGTTCAATTTGTCTTTCTCAAGTGTGAGTTACAAGTATGACCCGAGATTCTTCAGTGAATTAAATGAAAATGATAATTGAGTGTTTGATGCTGCAGTTCTTTAATTTTGCCCAATCTTCTGTTTTGTAGTCAGCATGAAGTCTCATTTCTTAATACGTGTCTGTGGTCTTATTGAGAACAATTTATCAGTTTGCATTATTTCAAAGAAAAAAATAATCCTTGTAATTAAATTCAATTTGCAATACCTTTTTAAAGTCTCAAAGACTTTTCGGTTTGGCTGATATTATCTAGGCCACATCATTTAGCCATTAGCTGAACAGCTATTTATAGTGGAATACTGTACTGTAGCTACTCTGCAGGCATTGTTTGGCTTGTTAAACTATTGTAGATAATGCAACTATTCTAAAACATCACCAGCAGTTATGTTATGTTATTAAAGATTATAACAGTAGAGATTAAACATTAAACAAGGCATAGTTTCTCCTAAAATACTTACAATGTTTAAGCACAAAAAAATAAACTTTGAAGAAATATTAGTTGGCCATTGACTTCCACAGGATGGCGAAAAAAATGCTACGGAAGTCAATGGCAACCAAAACTATTTTGTAACCAAAATACTTCGAGCTATCTTCTTTTGTGCTCAGAAAAAGGAATCTCATACAAGTTTAGAACAACTTAAACCCTTAGTAAATGATGACAGAATCTTCATTTTTGAGTGAACTGTCTCTTTAAATAAGATGTGGTAGCAATGGGATATGTGACGATACTGTACGTCTTATTTTTTTATTATTTATTTTTTATAAACATTAAAATTCCATCATTTTCTAGACTTGGAATTACGCTTAGAACATGATTGTCTAGAAGAGTCATAACCTTGTGGGCTGATTGCAGACATATGGTGCAGTAGCTCCTCGGGCGACCCGTGTTTTCGGTCCCAGCTCACGGAGAGCCAACATGGATACGGCATAGACAAGAGACTAAATGAAATGTACCAATTTTATTTGCATACATAGACTATAATTATGTAGGACGGTACATCATATAACAAATCTCATCTGCTTGATTGCTTGTTTCTTTGAAAATTGTAAACTACTGTATATTACCTCCCAGCTGTAATCCGCTTAATGCGACTGTAAGCAATGAAAATTTCACAAAACATTAATATCGCGATTTTCTGGAAAGCTGCTTGGAAACAATATGCAAAGTGCTAAATAATTCCATTTGACTTGGCATGTATGTAAATTCACTTAAGTCAAGTCGGGCTCAGTTTTAGTATGTTCTGTAACACCCACTTTTCACAAGCCATAAGTTTAATACATTACACTGCAAAAGTTGCAAATACTGTCATGCTGACTTTCTGTCTCTCTGTTCTTCTCTACCTAGATTGACCATCCATGCTGAGTGTCCTATGCATCTGGAGGATTTTCCTATGGATGCCCATGCCTGCCCGCTCAAATTCGGAAGCTGTAAGTAATTCTCTGTCGTCGTCATTTAGTTTTTCTAGATTGCGTAATTGACAGCTGCTCAGATTTTCTGGAGTATGTTATGTACATGTTGCCTTCTGAGCATGTACACTGCGCTCGGTCTTGAGCTCGACATCAAAATTCCTGTACCATACTGAACAGGATTAGGCGGGTGCAGGTTGAGCATCCAACTGCCTGTGACTACAGACAGACTCTTGTTTGTCTTAAAGACAGTCCAGATCGGAAAATTCTCCGCAGCTTATCTTCTAGACACAGCTCAGAGAATCCAATAACGCAGCGCTTTCTCCACAACTCAGAATGGCACATAATGTCACACCTGACGCTTATTACCAATCTGCTTTTGCTCCTTCCAATAAACAATATCTTTCCAAGTCAGCATTGTCGTTAGAATGCAACATAAAACCCCAAAGGCAGACTAAAAATATGAACCTTGTTATTCCTGTGTGGAGTCACCAGTCCTAAAACAAACAAACGTGTTTTGTAATTCCCCTTCTGTGCAGAGCCTTAGATTAATAGCCCAGCCAATGACACCAAAGGTCACCATGACGCAGCAGTCACACCTTTATGAATTAAACATCCTACTGGGCAATAAAACAAAAGTCCTCTGCTCATACATTTTCAGTAGTGCCTTTCCGCCAGTAATACCTCTTTTTGACAGGCGCAGAATGGTGACCCCTCATTGGATCTGTGATTCATGCAGCAGAAAGACAGCCCAGAATGTCGTACAGTGGGCTGCATAATTAGTGGCTTTGTTAACAACAGTCGATTATAACCGCCGTTCCCTCAATCCCCCAATCAACCCGCTCATTTGCTTTGATGTCTGTTAAACGTAAAAGCAAAAGAGCCTTATATTGCAGTTACAAAGTTGTCTGTTCGTTTGTCTCTTTAAATATTTGGCATGTTCCAAAACGCGTTTTCCCACTTCTGTTTCAAGATCTGAGAAACAGTAGAAAAGCGCTCATTTGGGTGGATATGTTGCATTGCTGCAGAAATGTTATCATAAATATTAATAACAGCTTGTTTATTCTCTTTTAAAGCAAGCTGAACACATCTTCAGCTAAGATAAACTTGATATGATGAATAGTTCAAAACATCACATAGACTTTTTGTCACATACACTGTGATTTGATGGTGCTAATTAATCTGGTAACTGTCAAAATAACCACTGATTTAGATATTACAGTGCCAAAAGTGCCCTATAAGCATAATTATTATGCTTCGCTACGGAATACTTGATTCTAATTGGTGAGTCTTGGCAACCAGCGCTTCTTATACCGCTCTTAGCTTGTCTTTTTTGTTGAAATCATAAAAACAAAATGCTCATAAAGGTATTTTTTCATTAACAAGGGAATTTGTGCACAAACATTGATAGAAAGGCATTGTCTATTTTCTTCCATGATTTATTTTGCTTGTTTGGTGTTCGGTCCGCACTTGCAAAAGAATGCAGACATTCAAGGACCATTAGCACGAACGACATAAAAAATCATCTTGATTCTCAAACGCATTCAATTTTTCTCCTTCTTATTTCTTTTCCATTATGTGGTCGGGTAAACATGTATAAGGGTCATTTCACACCAGCAGACTGAGTGTCCGGCTTTTATATGACTGCCAGACATGATGATTTATAATTGAAGCTAATGCATAATGGCCAACAGAGTACAGATCTAAAGACCAGCTGCTCGTTTTACAATAAACAACCATTTGAGCTGCGTGTTTTGTGCAGTAATATGTAAAACTGGTAACTTTCTACTGAGACTTAGAAACTATTTTTGGACTGTTAATGAAGTTATAGCAAGGTCATCCGCATAAAAACAGTGTTAGAAAGCAATATTGGCTAAAATATTTCCTTCTCCAATCCAATTTGATTCGCTTCTAATTCATTCTCTCGTGTTCTATTCTCTTTCTCGCTCCAATCCCCTTATTAATTGATTTTTAGCCCAGGCACTAAATTTAAGACTTTTCTTGTAATGTGCTGAAAGTCTCTGACATTGTTGACCTTTTCAGCCTTTTCAGATATTTCTTGCTGGGCCAGACTAAAAAAGAACCGATGCCAGTCGTACATTTTAAATATTTATTTAAACATGGAATAATGCACTTCATTATCAATTATTATTCATTATGGATGAAGTGGCATTAAACTTGATGTGTTTAGCTTTTGATTAATGACCTTCCAACAGAATAAAACAATAACGTTTCTCTGTGGCCATCAAAATTTAATTAGCAAACCTCAGCCTGCTGTGTGAATTATGTTTCTATCGTTAAGCCTGCCAGCTTTTCTCCCGCTCACTTGCTCAGAGTCGTGTGGGCGCACATGTGTCTGTCTGTGCATGTGGGTTGTTTGTTCTGTGTACGGACCTCAAGATAATTGTTTTTCATGCTCTTTTGCAAAGTTCGTCCTCGTGTAGTCAAACAGAATAAGTCTTGTGTTACATTTCCCTGTTATAAACATAAGATGCAAGGAAGCTGCTAATCAGAGGGAGCAGTTGACCTATGGTTAGTCGGCTTTTATTAAAGTTGCATTCCAATTGCCCTTACTGAGATGCATTTATTTATTTAACTGCCCCCTATTTTGTCATGAGCTCCGTTTTGTTCTAAAATACGAATTTTCAGTTGCTCTTTTTCCAACCCAGCAACTATATCATTCATGGATTCTCTCAGAAGGCAGACAGACCAGTAGCCTTTGGTTATCAGTACATCTTTTTAGTTTGCATAACATTTTGTAAAATAGGTTGAATTATGTATACACCACACTTTTAATGAGCAAATAATTAATAGCCAAGATAAAATGAAAATATTGTATTTTGTACAATACTTATTCCAAAACTAAACCTAACCACCCTAGTGAAAAATAAAGTGACTTAAATTATATTTATTTCATACCTAGTGTACTACAAATAATATTTATTTGTGCTAAAGTGGAACTATTGCAAATATACTTTAGGTACACTTTAAATATTTTGCATTTTAAGGGCAATATTACACAATCCTCATTAAAAGTGACATAAACACGCAATTTAGGCTTGTTAATAAGAAATATGCATTGTGCACAAGTAATACTGCAAATAAAATTGAGTTCAAATTTTTATATAAGTAGGTCTCGAGTTATCTGTCAGTAAATATGTTAATAGATTAGTATGAAATAAATATATATATTTTAAATGTATTACTTTTTTACTAAGGAATATAAATACATTATGTTAATTACATACATAGAAATACACTGAAACAAACGTGTTAATATACGTTAGGAAGGTGAACAGTTAATAAACAAATAACTTCAGCCTTGTTTTGGCGTAAAAATCCCCAAAACTCCCTAAAATACACTAGAGATTCATGAACCATCACTAGAACGAAAAACTCTTTTCTCCTCTTAACTGATGTTCGGATGCATTATATTGATTTCCTAATTCACAACATGATCAAGATTGTGTAGGTGGACATGTTCCATCACTATTATTGACCTTAGTCAGGTTAAACACCATATAGAATTTCACACAGATGAAAATGAAGCTGTGAGGGATAGACAGTCTGAATTCATGTGTGAAAACCTATCCCAGAGTGCTAATTACACAAACATGCACTAACATGTATGCAAGGTCATTATTCACACATGAACGGCACACATATGACTTAGGTCAAATGGTTAGAACATGATAGGTACATGCCTTAACTTATGATTAGTGCATAAGTACGGTTCAGCATGTAGATATGGAACAAATACCCATGCAGTAAATGGTAAAAGTAAACAGTCATCATAACTGTTTCTAGAAGTTTGGTCAGAATAAACCTGTACTGCTTTGCTTTGTCTTTCTTAGATGCCTACACAAACAACGAGGTTGTCTACATCTGGACAGCAGATGATGAGAAATCTGTATCTGTGGCTCCTGATGGCTCTAGACTCAACCAGTATGACCTGTTGGGCCATGTCATTGGCAAAGAGACCATCAGCTCCAGTACAGGTAAGGACCTTAACAGCTTATAACTAAGTGCTGCTTATATTCTAGGCAAATGGTAGCGAATGAAGAAGTGAAAATATAACATTGTTTTGCATTTCTGTTATTTGTAGTTTTAATGCATTATTTAATATTATTCTGCTATGTGGAAAATGCAAGTAAATCATGTTATTTTTATGGTCAATGACATCTTTATGAGTGCATAATCAGTTACTAAAAGCAGCATTTTCAGAGCTGTTTCGATGACGTGTTGATGAAGCATTCAGACTGAGAGTTTCAATAATGATGCAGTTACGGTATTGTAATGAATTGATGTATTGATTGCATTTATACCGAGTCACAGCATGTTAATGTCGGAATTGTCATTACCCAGCTTATTTTCCAATTTGTACACCACCAAATCCTGTGTATTCACCCTGAATGCTGCAGCCTTTTAAAAGGTATCATTGAAACATATGAAACATCTGCCTTCCTTTGTTTATCCGTATTTGAGGCATAGTTACAGATTCATGCCGGAAAATGAAAACCTCTCTTGCTCTTTAACACAGTTTATTTATATGCATGAGTCTGTAAATGCTCTTCTGTACATAACCTTCCCTTTATGAAATCTCTCTTTTGCAGCTGACAACCTGAATTAATTAATTTTGCTTGCTTCCCACATGCTTTTCTCCTGTCTTCCAGCTTCGACATGCGCTTACAAATTCCATTTTGTCTGTTTGTAAAGTCATTTATCTAACCTGCTTTGCAAGCACCTAGCTTATCGATTGCTTTCTGTCACAGTTATTGGGGTCACACAGCCTCTGTGAAGCAGGAAGGACTCAAACGAGTATGAGTGCACAAGAAAAGTGTGTGTGCTCAATAAGACGATGTGCACATGTCAAAATGAGAGATGAAATTGACCTCAAATCCACATTATTCGTGGTGCACTTCTGCAGACAGTGAAAGGGAAATTGGTGGTAAATGAGTATGCTTTAATCCAATGGTGATATATAGTTCATAAAAGTCCAGACTCCAAATTTCCCTCCCAGCAAAAGCCTGGGTCCCACTTAACTGCTATTCATTTACATCAATAATAATGTACTGTTTGTGTTCATGTTGTTTTCGAAACACTTTTTGCTGCTATTGAAGGGTGGTATAGAAAAGGTTAGGTGAGGTTTAGTGGTATGGGTAGGTTTAAGGGTGGATTAAGGTGTAACTGACTAAATGAATGAATATGAGTAAACTGAAAGGCAAAACCTATGAATAAAACTAAAAATGAACACTGGCAGACTAACAGCTACAGTGGGTTGCTAAAATAAGAAGTAATGAATCCTAAATAGACAAAACATTCGTTCATTAGAAATACTAAGCTAGCACTAAAGTAGATGGATAGATATAAGAAGACGAGTGTGTACAGTATATGCATAATGAATTAAAAGGCCTTGTTAAATCAGATGCAGCTTCTACGTCATCTTAGTTGTGTAAAGACTGTTCAAAAATAGAGCAACAATTCTATTTATGAGTGTATATATATATGGGAAAAATTTTAACAATAATGCAAATGATCATGCTCCCTCATTCGTACGTAAATTTTCCTTTCTCCTGAGCAATTCAAGCTTGAAATGCCACCTAATTGCAATTCCCACAGAATGCATTCTTGCATTCAGAAACAGCTGGATGGAGTGCAGCTGAGTTGAACAGAACACAGGGTCCTCAAGTATTTGAGACTCTGACACACGTTTTAAGGGGACATTACATAGACATATACATTTTATTCAGTACAAACCCTATTTTCCATCTCCTTACAGGCTGTTTTAGGCTTTTAAAATGTTCTGTTTGATTTGCAATTTGAACTTGTGATTACTGTCCCTGTGGGGACATTTGGTCCCCACGATGTAAGGGTTACCAGGACCTCACACACAAATTGGTGTGTCACTATTAAGACTTAAAAAAAAAAAAGAAAAAGCTCTGATTGTTTGAGTCCGTGCCTGAGAAAGGGTTTGTATCAACTTGCTTCCAGATGAGGCACCTACTTTACTGTCCCCCTCAGCTGAAATGGAAAAGAAAAATGTGCCAGTGTTTGTTTTTAAAGCACCAGAAGCATCTGTTTATTTTTCATTTTGTCATTTTAATTGTCCTCTGCTCTGCCTCCCAGTGCAGGGAGAGAATGCTAACTCAGTCGAAAATTGCTTTTCCCACAGAGATTAGAATTTCAACCTCAGGTCTTGTTCAAGGGATATTTTATACACCCAAAATTAAAAATTCTGTCATTAAAAGAATACACTTCACAGAAGGCCAGGGGTTTTCTTTTCTAGAACTAATACAGTTCATGTCACTATGCTATATTACAAATCTTCTGAAGTCATATCTTGCCCAGCACTGTTCACTTTTGCAAGCTCTTCTACTGCCGTTCATTTTATGTTTTCGTTCCCAGCTGGACATGTGATTTTAAACAATGATTACGTGGGGGGCATTACGTGATAAGCATTTAGTATAATCACCAGAATACAATAATATGATCTTCTTTCAATGCTACATGTAACATTTATAGCAAGCAACACAAAGATACATTTCACATCAGCTGTTGCTAAATTCAAAAAGATAATACAGGCTGCAGCTGTCACATTATAAACTGCACTTATATTACCTGAGACAGTCTAGAATATCTCTTTACTATACACTGTGCTCTTAATAGGTTTAACACAGAAACGACATGGCAGTTGCTTCATTTTAAAGTTCAATTTTCACTATTAAATACATGCTTTATAATACAAACAACCAATATGTTATTCATAGGCATGCTAATAAGCAACTAGTTGATAGTTAGAATCAGTCCCTATTCCCTATTATGAATACGGCCGTGAGGCTTTGTGCTGGAACAGAATTTGCTGCAAAACCTTGAAATGTCCCCATTGTACCATATAAATGAATTTACGCTGTATTCTGTAGCAAAGAAGAAAACTAGAAAAAAAGTAGACTTTTGCCTGAGTGTCTTGTAGGGGTATGAACCTACACTGGTCTCACGGTTCGGTTCGATTACGGTTATTATGTCATCGATTCGGTTCAATACAATATCTCGATGCATTGACGATGCACTGCATTCTCAATATTCCATTTTAATTCACATGTATTTATTTTTTTAATGAACACAAACAGTCAGATATATGAACTGAAGCTTTCATTTTACCTTCTCAATGAAAACACACTTCTTGAACAAACGTATATACATAAAATTATAATTTATGAACCAAAATAGCATTTAGAGAAGGAATGGGAAACACTGTCGGATTGCACTATTCTGACATCAGTTATCAGCTTGTGATTTCTCAAGCCAAGACATTACTGTTTGACTTTCGGACAGTGGCTCGCTGTGGTGCTGCAATGGAAGAGTGTTGATATTTGGCGGATTTTGGCCAAAAGTTTAAATCAAGAACAACGCACTGTCACATTAATTTAGCATATAAGCGCTGCAGCAAAAATAGGCTATATCGCGGCACAGCCGCTTCTCCTCTGCGCCTGCAACACGCTGCCACGCTTGTTACTCCCTGCTTACCGTGCAGTGTGAAACTGGCGTGAGCCATTGTATTCTACTGCAACAAAGCGTGTGGGTGGCAAATGACATCAGAATTTTCAGTACATTATAACCGGTTATGGTCTATTACTAAACCGATACCGAATCGTCCTCGTCTGCATCGCGATGCATCGTAGAAACGATTAATTTTGACAACCCTAGTGTCCTGCTTCTCCTGATCTACGATAGACCAGCCGCTGAATAATAAGATTTCCTTTCCTTTGATTTTTATGGAAATGTACAAAATTCTGAAGCAACGCGAAATGACTTGAGCGGTGCAAATTGGCCATCTGACCTCTGATTTTAAAGACATAATTGCAGCCCCTCATGCTCTGTCAGATCTTCAAAGAGAATAAAATGGTAGGGCTTTCAGATTGAGCAATTGTCTGTCACTTCCTTCCCACTGTTAAGGTTAGAACATCCAATCTGGCCCAGCCATGCTGGGAAAACACTCAAATCCCTTCGTCGTTGGCGCTGTGATCTACAAGAAGCAATCAGTTAAACCTCCTCTCCAACACAAGATCCCCACCTCCTGTATCTCAGTTGCTCTTCCTCCGTGATCATCCATAAATAAAATTCTGAATATTTCAGTCTATGTGTTGTCTCATCAATAATTCAACTTTCTTATGGTCTCTCTCTTTTTCTTTTCTCATTTCTAATATAGGAGAATATGTGGTGATGACAACGTATTTCCATTTGAAAAGGAAAATTGGCTATTTCGTGATCCAGACGTATCTCCCCTGCATAATGACCGTCATTCTGTCTCAGGTCTCCTTCTGGTTGAACCGGGAGTCCGTTCCAGCACGTACCGTCTTCGGTGAGCTTTTCTTCCGTTTGTTTACTAATGCACAGATGTGCTCTGTGAGTAATCCGACAAATAATACGTCCGGCGCAGAGCTGCTGTTTACATTGTGAGACTACATAAAAACATGCTGCGCCTTATGTTTGCAGAGATGCTTTTGTTTTTATCTGCCATTATGAAACAACAGGAAACATTCGGCAAACAAGAACAACGGGGATTAGGTAAAAAGTTTGTATTCTGTGCGAAAGATTTCGGAGAAGACCTAACCCTGGATAGTGATGGATTGTGTTTTGAAAAGGTGTAATTACCACAGCCACCACACAAGCCCCTAATTATGTACAGATTAGATGTACCTAAACCTGGAGTCAAATGAAGTAAAAAAAGTAATGCTGACAGGACAGAAAAGGAAAAGATAAACACAAGAGCATTGCAGCTGTATCTCATTCAGCAGCACAGAATCTTTAAGCCAGCTGAAGTTAAGAGATTATAGTTTATTGAGCTCACATCAACATTGGCATGGTGTCTGACTTCATCTGCCGCTTGCCTTTTATCGAGGGCCTGAGCATCAGGTGCAAAGCCGGGCTCATTCTGCCAGCATTACTGTGGAGGATGTTACTGATGAGAAAGTTCCTGCAATCAGCTACAGAATAAATGAATTTATGACACTTCTCACAAACCCTTCTTGATAGAGTGCAGCAGCATTTCATGCACCACTGTCCTGGAGAACCGCAGCAAAAGATATGGTATTTTAAATCACATTATATTACAGATTGCATTCGGAATTTGATTCATAGACGTTTTAGGGTTGTTGGGTTTTTTTTTCCCTGACTTACTCAAGCCGGGCAAACTGCATGATTTTCGTGGAGACACAACTTTTCAATAGAAGGAATCGCTGTCATCTCTGCCTTGTCTACAAACTGGGTTGTACAATCTAATATGCGTAAAATAATGTAAGATCATGCGAGAGAAAGACAAAAGGGTTAAATCATGCAGTGTGAATACAACATGCTGAAACAAGAGTCTTCATATTGTAACCTAACAGGTTTCAGAAATGGAGAGTTGGGTCTATACGCAGTAGACACATTTATTTAAAGGTTCCATATTGTACACCTTTATTTTAGGTGTTGATGTCCTTAAGAATATATATTTGCAGTATATTTTCTCCTCTTGAAGGAGTTCTGACAAAAACAGGTCGGTTTTGGTCTGTCTAATTAATATTCATGAGCCTCTCTTTTGATTGTCCTGATTGATTTTTCTGAGTGACACACGACCAAGGCCAATCAAATGTAATGTTATGTCACAATTATGTCACAGCACTAGCTGACTGCAAAACAAAGGGAAGACTAGAGGTGGCCCATTGAAAACTAGCACAGATGCAGCTACATAAGGAGCTTAAAATATCATCTTGTTGTGATGTTGAGTGCCAGAATCAACGTAATACAGCCTCAAATAAAAAATATGATCACCTACCTGATGCCACTGCCAGACAAAAACAAAACAAAAAAACGGTCACAGGTACAGGTCGGCTGATCTGGTTTGGTCTGTTAAAGTTAAGCTTTTGGACATGTTTCCGTGTTGTGGCTCAGTGATATCATGGAAAATGGGTGGTGCTCGGGTGATGACTCAAGGTGGTGACTGAGTAGATCGGCTGTCAGTTTTACAGAAGTCCCAGCGGCTCGTAAAAATTAACTGCTACTTTATGCAGATTGTGTGCAGTTAACTGTGCATGGACCATTTTGAAACTTAGACCTTACATACTGTATCATGAAAAAAGCCAGGAAATTTCAGATTTGCCAATATGGGACTATTAAACAAAAACAACACAAATAAATCCAGGTAGAAAAAAAGGGGTGACACTTTTTGAAATGAGTTTTGTTTGTTTTGAATGTTTAGAAGTGGTCATTTCTAATAAGATGTCAGTTTAGAAGACAGTTGTTTATGCAAGCGTTGTAAAGCAATTGCTACGAACACAGTTTTGAGTGCTGTTCCTTCTCATATCTTCACTTAACACTACGGCAGTAACTTTAGCACAACCCCCCAGATGAGATGATTGACTGAAACCCGTATAAAAACATGCTGTCTCAAGACCGCGCCAGCAATCCTCCGATTTCTCCTCTTAACTTCTTAAGGAAACCATTTCATTAGACCCCGTGCTTATGTTTGTATATGTGTGATGAGGAACTATCATGTTTCAGTGACCATCAACAGAGTGGATATTATGCTCTTCAGAGAGGAACATGATGTTTCAGGATTTAAGTGCTTGCATGTTCTTGTTTATTATGAACAAGGACACTCAGAACTGTTTGCAGCTGATGCTGATGTTGCAAGCCTAACGAATTAGAACTACTTCACTACTGTACTTAAGTACTAAAAGGCAGTATCTGTACTCTACTTGAGTATAGTTTTTTTCTCCTACTTCCACTTTTACTTCAGTACATATTTTCGATGACTTTAATACTTTTACTCCAATAGATTTTTTATGTGCTGCATCGTTACTCGTTACAATCATAAAAATGTTACGAATCATTCAAACCCACATTATCAC
>JAUMHG010000069.1:11330839-11341286 GCA_032359395.1 Enteromius anoplus
GAGCCGCACCTGAGCGCAATCAGTACACGCCAATATTCATTGGCCTTTAGTAAAAGCTCAAAGGCATATCGGTCTCTGGCGAGTTCCCATATGTCAGCATAAAAACTTTTGTGCAAATAATCTGTTGTTGTTTTTCACGCAAAGAGCAAGTGAGAACGATTATTTAAACAAGGACTAGAAAAGGAGTAAACGAGAAGATGTAGTAAAGTGAAACAAGGAGCAGGACAAGGGGAGCACATGACCAATATAAACAAGATGAAGCCGTGTGCTCACACACAGAACAAACACAGAAGCATTAAATAAACAAGTACCAAATACACAGGGCCCTTCCGATTACAATCCTATCATCATCTAGTTTTCTTCTCTGTCCTTTTCAAATCCCCTAATGTTTCTACACCTAAAGTTAGTATTTCCCTTCAGTAAATATTGAATAATCCCGCTTAGGTTCCTGCAGTGCTACTGTTACCACTGAATGCGTTTTATCGTTTCCCTTTCATCTGCTTTGTTCTTTATAAAGCTTCCTTTGCTTTATTTTATGTTGTCTTTTATCTTGTGCTAACTTTATAATTTTTCAAGCTAAAACTAATACATGCAGCGCAGTTTGCTCAGGTGTGTAGTCATATTTCATCTTCACCATCTTATTCTTTGCGGCCCACTTTCACCATTATCCTTTGCACGCCCACATACTTCAAGACAGACTCTCTAGAATTGGTGTTCAGCCCACACAGGCTTAGACATTCACACATATTTTAATACTGAGTGAAGCATGCATCACTATTTCTTTTGTTTATACTTTTTTTCCCCCAATAACCTATTAATGTATTTTAAAAAATACATGCAATTTGAATAAATTTACTAAATTAAATGCACGATTGCTTCACCGGTCATTAAAACATTTTTGAGTCTTCAGTGACCTATAAAGACCGATATATCTAACATGGATGCAATAACATATAAGTTCAACTTTGGGATACCAATATTCTTCATAATATGTTTGTTTATAATCAACAGAAGAAAGTAATTCATACATTTTAAGGGTGAGTAAATGATAAATGAATCCATTACAACTAGTCCAAACAGACGGTAGTGATTCAGAAAGGAACCATGGTTTCAGAATAGAACATCACACTGAGTTGTACAGTATTAAAGCATTTGACTGTTAAGGTAATCAAGAAGAAACAGCAAGGATACAAGCAGAAAAAAAAGCTATTAATTTCCTTGTGTCAAAAGAATAAAAAGCTGTGAGTGCTCTGAATGCTGCAGTAATTAGTATCCTATCACACATCTTTTCATAAAGACAAGTGGGAGGTTGTATCCGACTGATTTCCCATTACCCAAGTTGAGTCTATAAGCGTGACTAATCAGCAATCACACTCTGGGTAAGAATCGCATCATTAACTGGACGCCACACTTCTCTGAAGAAGCCCCACCAGGCATGCTCTCCACCTCCATAAGAAATGCCACTCCATCTTTTGCGACTTTAACTTCTAGTCTACTTCTGCTATTAACATGCGCTCCTGCTTATCTTGTCAAGGGGAGAGATGTTGAAAAGTGTTCAACAGCAACCCCAGGTGTCTCCCACAAGGCGACTGTGCCAAGACTAATCAGTGATCTGGACACCTGCTGGTTTTTGGAGTGCAAACACATGACCGGAACAAGCTATTTAAATGTTCTACACTTTTTTTTATAGCCAACTTTCATGAAGTTGTCTTGGTTGTGTGGAATCATAAATAAAATGATTACAAAAAATTTTTTAATTATAATATAGTTTCAGCTTTATTTAAATTTCACACAATAAGTTCATTTTACAATGAATATTTAGAAGCCAAACATTATGAACCATATGTCCTAAAACTATACAGTTTGGAACACTTACTGTATAGTGATGGTCATAAATAATAATCTGACCAATGTTGAGGTGTCTAGGACCAACTGTGTAGCACCACCACCACTGTCATTATATCTGGGATGTGAAGACTATTCTTATAGAGTTAGAACAGTTATTACTGCTATCATTATAGATATTGTCCATGGTGTAAAAGGGCCTAAAGCTATTATGGTTATGTCCATATATGGTGAGATAAATCAATCCAGTAACTATCACAGCTAACTATCATGTCACTAGTCCAGTTTGCTAAAATTGGCTTAGATGACACCGATACAGAAATGACTGACCCAGAATTTTAATATACATATATGGTCAAAAGCTATGTCGCAAAGTTAACGAAGTTGACCAGAATTTAGTTGGGAGTTCATAACTTGGCAATACTTTGATCTTTTGGAATTAAACTCGTTGTGCTTTAAGAACCATGATCTGAGCAGTTTGTGTCGAATTTGGAAACAGCACCACCTACAAGTCATGAGTTCTAAAACTATTTTTGCATTTAACTTTTGTCAGAAAATAATGATCTTGATTGATTTTATGGGTCATGCTGAGTTTATGATGATGTTTGGAATGATATGCAAAGAAATTACTGAAAGATATTTGGTATTCACTATACTAAGAAATCCCTTTTTTTTTTTTTTTTTTTTTGGTTTTTTTTGTGTTTTTTTTTAGGGGTTCAAGCGTGTAGCGCTGAAACCTTATTGTAATTGTTAGAATGGACTTGGATGAGTGATTTCCACATAAAACTGATTGTGCAGACCAAACTGTAAATCGATTTGAAACATGGAGGGATGGTAAGTACTCACATGGCCTACAATATGACCGAGGCTCCCCCCAATTGTACTGATACTGACTCTACAAAATGCATGCCTGAGTTTCGATTGTGAGCGTGGCAAAATTTTAGGTTGTTCATCCGATCTGAACACTCTCAAAATTCTCTGGAGAGTAAAAGTCTCTAATTATCAAAACAAAGTTGAACTTTCAACTCACAGTTTCAAAGGGACACCAAAACTTTAGAAGGGGGCAGGGCCACTTTTAGTAAATTACATTGCACATAACTCCTTACGCAGGAGCTCAAGCGTAGGTCATATTGGGTAAAAAAAATGTGGAGCTTGGCCATGTGGTAGCGCTAGGTAATGATCCAAAGTATATCTCAAAAAACATGAGGAATTTTGAGCACCTATTAGACAAGGTTAACAGAGGCCTATCAGAACATAACTCAGTGGGCCTGTTGGACTCACAGTCCCAGGAAATTGTCCACTAGGGGGGCGGTATTGCATTTTCGAAGTCGTAAGTGATTGTACATTGTACATACACGATTTTCTGCACATACTTGTGATATTTGTATCGTATGATAGTCCTCGTTCCAAACAACTTTGCCTGTAGAACCACTGCTGTCATATTTTTTAAATTATTGAGCAAATGTGAAAAACCTTTTCTGTAATATTTGCTCTTTGAGCTTCTCAGCTTTGTTTATGCTGAAAACGACTGCAGTTATGCTAGTAGGCTCCAATAGAGAGGTATTAATGAGGTGTAGAGCGGACCCTTATTGATATTCCACAAGGCTCGCACACCTATGTCTGCAGACGTGATGAAACAGCATGGAATCGGGCTGCTGGCTGGACCTTGAAGTAATGGAGCGGCCAGGCTGGTAGACAGCCAGTGCTAAATGTTGTGTTTTCCAAGGTGCCTGGAGGTTGCACTGTGCAGGTCTTCAAAGCCAGCTCCCCTAAGCACTAAACCTCAGCAGCTTTAGCACACCAATCTGCCATCTGACTACTGCCCATAGATTTGGCAGTAATCATAAATGGCTGTTTTCTGTTGTAAAATATTTTTGCCACAGGAGTTAGTTCTTGCTGAGATGTTACACACTTCCACCAAGGCACTTGCAAATTCTTGAAAATGTCTGCAGAGGACACATGGTTATACATGGTTTCCTACTGCACGAATGAACACCTGTCCTTTCTGTTTTCTGACTGTAGCATTGTCTTGGGCTTAGTTTACAGACATTGCAATTTATTTCTCTTGCTACATCTGCAGTCCTCATGCCTCCTGCAGCAGGACTATGCTATGTTATAGCAGGGAAGCAGTGAACCTGGGCAACTTTCTTCTGGTGTTTTTAATAGTCAATAAAAAGGTTTATTTACTGTCTTTAGTTATTATAAATGTGACCTCTACTGCTTAAGCCTTAAGTGTCTTAAATGAAATGTGTTAAACTGTGACATCTAGCCATCACAGAAGCAGCATTTGAAAACCTGACTAATTTATGCTCAGATCAGATGCCTTTGTTTACTACTGGACGAATCTACAACCAATCAGACCACTCATTCCGATGATGTATGCATAGAGACGAAACCTGGAGCCATCGTAACCAATTGTAGCTAGCTTCATTAAAGCAGTAGGAAAATGTATTTACTCACTTCAATTACTTCTGCTCCATTTTCAAAGAAAACCTGTCATGAAGATTTCTCAAAACAGCTGCAGAACTGCTGCGTCATCACGATACACCCGTCTCAGTCGTGCCGGTGGCGGGGGAGCACATTTCTCATTGGTTTTCATTGTTTTTTTGGGAATATGAAATGCTCTAAAATGGCAGCTTGGCCAGACTAACTTTGCTCGCGAAAAGAATGTAGTGTCAAAGGAAGTATGGGTGGGCCCAGGCTAAGCAGCAGCAGCAATGCAGCAGATTTATTCTGCCAAGTCCAAATATGTTAACATTCACGATTACATTACCATACCAATTCCTCAGAGTTGTCCTGACAGAACTTTATTTATCATGCACTTTTGGCTGTACAACTCCCTGTAGATTGGATAATTGTTGCAGTAATAGATTTCTGCAAGTTTCTTCCATCTCTATCATGATCTCTGGAGCTCAAACAGAGTGGTCATGGTTCATGTCTATTACCAATGCCCTTCTTTTAAAATTGCTCAGTTTGGCCATGTAGACAGCTCTAGGAAGATGTTGTGTTTTCTAAAAGGCATTGTAAGCCTGCGTACATCATTGGTGCCAATTAGTGCATTACAATGCTTTTGGGGAACACAGCCCTGTTTGTTCAAAATATCATCCATTTCAGAGTAATGGAGATCACTATGATCTTCAGAACCTTCAAGAGCAGAATTTTTTTTTTTTTTTTTTTTTTTTTGTAGTCTTTCTATGATCCATCCCTCCACCCAATCATATCTCTGGTCTCTGCTAGCAATTCCATTGACCTCATTGGTTGTTTTTTTTGGTCTGAATGTTCTGCTTGTAGACATCATTTAGAGGGTTGTTTGCCTTTCCAAATCATGCCAAATCAATCAGATTTACTTCCAGTGGACTCTAATCAAGTTGTAGAAAGTTAAATGTACGTACAATATATTTGTTGTCAAAGTGTCATAGCAAGCAGGGTTTATATATATATATATATATATATATATATTTGCAAAATTCAAAATGTAAATTATGCACAGAAGAAAGCGTCTTATTCACCCGACTGAAAAGCAAAGCCTGTATCAGTATTTCTAGGCTGATGCATCATCTCACAAACATCGCTTGGAGACTGATATTTAATCAATCTCTGGATAGCTGCCAGTTTCTCAGATCTCTGCTGATGGGTCTAACCTGACATTTCACACAGATAATCCTGTTTTGTCATTTTCTTCCCAGCTCCACAGTGTAATGTGTAATTTATGGTTTCGACACACACTGCACATAATAGGCAACTGTCTCTGCAGAGACAATAGCAACTTGTGTGACATTCTTTCTAATGTTCCCATTGCTTTTCACTCCATTTCCAGATGGAGATAATGCCTAATGAAAAGTTTAATGAGAATCTTCTTTGCCATTCGACTTTTTGACACTCTACAGATCCTCATCAGCCATAGATTTCATTTTAATTGTCAGCCATTGACATTTATGGGAGCCAACAGCACTCGGTATTCATTTGAATAGCAGCCTCTTTTCAACAGCAAGCCATATATTGCACATTATATAGCTATATGTTTTATTTATGTAGCACTCTTATGTAGTTTTATTTGCACTGAAGTCAGAATCCCTGCTAATCATATAACTAACTGCATTCTCTTCAAAGCCAGTGGCCGGTTACAGACAGAAAGATGATTGCATATCTTGCATCTATTGCAAAATTTAATTTTACAGATTGAAGGACCATGATTTAATAACAGTGTTGTAGTGAAATCTAGATTCACCCAATTGTTATTGTCACCAGAGCACTAGTTTCATGGATCCAAACATCAGCAATGGTCCATGTGGAAGCATATTCCAAGAATCCAATCCATTCCATGGGCAAGAACTGAAACATCAAATGATTAGCCGTATACGAACCAAACTACACACGGATGTGAGAAATTTAAAAGTGTTGTTCAGTCTGCAGTGGAGATTGTGTGGATGAAATATAAAAAACACTATCAACATCTGAAATGGTGTTTTTTTTAGTTATCATATCTGACAAATGAAAAAATTAGACAGCATGCCCGGTTAAAAATAAAGTGACCACTCACTGATATATGTTGCAATCCAAGGCTCAAAATAATTTCTTATGAACGTTATTGTGGTGTCAGCGAAACACATTCCCAGTGTTTACTCCCATTTCCTTTAAAAGCTTATATCACTTATAAGGATGCTTCTCTTTAGCCTATGACACCTTGCACATTGGCATGAATCCCAGTGCTGAGAGCTTTCATTCGGAGGTGAAATCAACTAAAACACTTTGCAAAATAAAGTGGTGTGTTTTAAAAAAGCACATGTCCTTGAAACTCTTCAAAAAAATGTTCAGTTAACAGTTAAATCACAGTTGATTAGATGTTTCGAGATCATAGACTATATTATTTATGCTCTCCTCAAGCTGTGGTAGAAACCAGGATAAGCATGATGAATGTTCTGGTTCAAGACCTTTCTGTTTGGAGCTTGCATGTTGTCATGGGTTTATTTACTTGATGTTCGATTTAAGGTGGTGTTATTTCGTAACATCATTTATTAGTCACTGGTGGTTTGATACGTTGGCTAAAAACCAACTAAAACAGCAACTGACATTGCAAAAAAAAAAAATGACTTCACGTTTTCTAATACTTTTATGTTTTTAGGTGTCACAACTGTCCTGACTATGACGACACTGAGCATAAGCGCCCGGAACTCTCTTCCCAAGGTGGCCTACGCAACAGCTATGGACTGGTTTATGGCAGTGTGCTATGCTTTTGTCTTCTCTGCTCTCATTGAGTTTGCCACTGTCAACTACTTCACAAAGCGCAGCTGGGCCTGGGATGGCCAGAAGGAGGCCCAGGAGATGCGGGTAAGATCTGGTTTAATACACTAGAAGTAGGTTGTGTAAGTTGTTGTGAAAGTACAGTAATACCTGCACAAGTGTGTACAGTAAACATGAGTGCGTATAGCATATAAATACATGTCATAGAGATCATTTCAAAAAGAAAATAAAAAATTGACGTAGTTGCTTTTTATTTCTTTTTGTGAAAATGCAGAACACTTTACTAAAGCGAGTGTTTCTCAGTGGGATCAATCACTGTTTCATTTTCCAGTATTGATTTTTTTTACAAAGTTACTCCCCACAATAAGCAATAAATATTCAGCAGATAAATCCCAAACTAATGTGGGCTTTCTTGTTAGCAAGCTTGTCACTATTGTGGTTGTTCCTGTTCAATAAGTTTGAGGCTGCCAGCCGTCTCTCTCCCTCTCCCCACTGCTTTTGCTTGCTCTTGATTATTGCCACACTCTGTCCTGGCCCTGATAACCTCTGAAAAATGAAGTGCTCAGAGCTAATGGATGGGAATTGCCAGAAAGAAAGCTTGGCAAAGTGCTGTATAGCTCACAATATGAGGAGATATTGTACCTGTAAACCGGTAATATAAATTCCTGTTTCGTGCTGTTGTTCTTCTTCAGAACTGCTTCCTCATTAAATGTTCAATAGAAAGGAAATTTTGTGTTTCTGAGGAAAGCAGTGAAATGCTAATCTGAGAGCACATATAGACTTGAACAAGGAAGATAAAGTCGCTTTTTAAAAATGTATGATTTCTGTCTAGAATAAAAGTTAATCAACATAATTTAGTTTGAAAGCATCTGATAAATGCTTAAATAACAATGTAATTACGATTGTATAGGTAATATAGGCTAATAGACAGGGATGCACAGACGTTTTGTTTATCATTTAAAAAAATTGTGTAATAATGCTATTATTAACTATTTACATTTTTATATGGATATTTAATGGGTCACACTATGTAGTGCGCGGATCAACCCAAATTGTGCATCCTTGTTCACAGAGTTTAACTAAAGCCCATATGCTTAACGAAAATCCTTTTCAATTAAAAAAACAAAACAAATAAATACTGTACAGACAGTTTTGGCACAATATTTGCAAACATTAAAAAAAAAAAAACAGAAAGTGTTTACTATCATCACATGTACTTTGCCAAATGGATTCTGTTTCCATATTGTGTGACTGTAATTGTGATCTCATGCTTCATGAAGCAACTGAAGGTATTGATAATTGGTTATGTGCAACAGGCGTCACTACACTTCTGTAATCATGGGTAGGCCCTTGGCCTTTTCTGCCACTGGTACACCTAAAGGAAAGCTATTGGCTGTTTTTAAAATTGCTGGACCTTTGAGATAGAAGAGAACCGAATGGCTATTTATAGCCCAAAAGGGAATGATCGAAAACAGAAGAAACCACACAGATGAAAGATAAATTGAAAACAGGTTCGCTGGGGTTCCTGGCTGAAGAAAAAGCCCAAAACTGATTTGTTATTGTTAAAAAGAATGAAAGGAAAAGGTATCAGCTCGAGGAACAGAGACAATCTGGAAGAATGGGAATATGTTTGTAAGAAAAGGGAAAGAGAACAATTATAGGAACAAGAAATGGGTTGGTATTGAACACTGATGAGAAATTGAACTGTTGAGATCTCATCTCATTTGTTTTACCGCAAGGTTGGGCTGGGTCACATGGTCACTGCGGTGCAAGTGGTGTGATAGCAAGAACGTGAGAGGTGCCTAACTACAGACATTATCAAACAGAACTTGCTCTGTACTGGAAACCGGTCACTGTACTCATTTCTGACTGTAATTCGAATCGAATTGGACACTGGCCTTGGTGCTCTCCGAGGTTTACTTGTCTTTTGAGAACAGATTGGCTTTACAGACCGGCTTACTGTGATTTACCTTAGTGGGGAGAAGGTCCCTCATTGGGTGTTTGCTCTTTTAAAGTCTCACCGCTTTTGACAGTCACTCTCAGTTGTTGCTGTTAAGAGTAGTTGGTAAGTAGTATGTCAACACTTTATTTGGATAGTCCACTTTAGACATTCTAATAACAGTAAGTAACTCTTCAACTACATGTCAACTAGTAGTTATTAGAGTATTAGTAGACTGCCTGTTTAATATCTTTTAACACATTATATTTGATAAACTTTGTAAACATATGTAAACTTATTCTACTAACCCTAAACCTACCCTAACAGTCTACTCTAAGAGTTAATAGACATGTAGTTGCTAATTAAAGAGAATGAGTTGACATTTAGACATTGCTGTCTAAAAATGTTCCAAAAGGAGAGAAAAAAATGTGGCACTAGAATTCTCAAATGGATGAGATTTTTCATTTTATTAATTGATCTTGGATGGCAGTTGGGTGATAAGCCGAGAATCTGTGTGCCATTGGAAATGCTAATATGAATGTTGCAGCTATGCTAATACCTAATTTCAGAGTATATTTGTACAAGTATATGTGTGCAAGGAACTAAGTGGAACAATCGTGGAGCTGCTGACAGACACACAGGCCCATAATGGTAAAATGTCTCTGGGTTACGCATGTTAGATGCGTCATGAGGCTTTTGCACACGGCAAAATCAGGTTCTGCCCCTGTGCATACAGTTGATCAAGTGGAATGTGTCTCCCTGCCTTGGCCAATCAGATCGTTGGGTTTAAATGTGATTTAAACACTTGTTAAAGGCATTCCCATATCATCAACACCTAGCTGCTGTGTTAAAGTTCCCTCAGAAGAAAACACTGTGATCTTGTGTTTCTTCAAGCAGTGTTCAAATGTTAATACAACCTTCAAGCATGCTCCTAGACACAAACAAAATCTCACATACAACCATCTTTTAAATATATATTATGCAAAATCATACAAATAATAAATACCGCCCAAGTGATTGCCCTCGTAAAATGATCAGTAATTTCATGCGTGCCTCCTTTGGAGTTTCTGAAGAGGTCTTAACTCATTTTCTCATGCTTTGTTACGATTTGCCAAGACACAAAAAGATGCAATCAAAATGAATGGAAACTCATTTTATAATAATAAACTCTCAACCATTTATTTTCAAGACCGGAAAGGTTTTTTTTTTAATTATTGTATGTCAGCAATAGGGATGAGCGAGTACAGCACTATCTGTATCTGTATCTGTATCTGTTAACCATATGAATTATCTGTATCTGTATCTGTACTCGGACTGGGCGGGGCATTACCCGGAAGTGGGCAGAGTTTAACCTGAAAGTGGGTCGGGTTGTCTTTAACCAGTATGCTATTTTAAGCATGCAACTGATATGGGTTGATTCAA
>JAUMHG010000069.1:11351685-11361856 GCA_032359395.1 Enteromius anoplus
AATGTAAGGTGGCTGTCGATCAGTATCTTTAGACACAAGATGTTCAATTTAATTTAAACAGTGGATATATTAGCAAATGAATAGAACTCATGTTTATTTTAATATTCTAAATCAGAACACTATTGTTTTTCTCATACATTAGGATTTGTTAAGAATAAACCAATGCATGACAATCTATTCATTAGTTAAACCACCACATATGTTGTTGTGTTGTCTTTCTAAAGAAGGCTTTATGTTTTTGTATCTCATAATGGCCCTTCAAATAGCCATATACAGTATCTGGAGTGCATATCCGTAGGCTCCGAACATCTCATCTGAGCTATAGTAGGGCTAGATCAACTGATGTTGTTATTGATTGTTGACACAAATAGAACAAATCATAAATAAAACCACATATAAGAAGTATATTTATATAGGAATTTAAATCTATTTATGCTAACTACATATCCGATAGCATACACGATATATGTTTTTTACAGTACACTGTTTAACCCTTATAGCATCGGTACAAATGTGCAAAAACAACATTGGGTATAGCTAACCCAGATGGTACACGTACATCTCTAAGACGTCTTAACGAGTTCTTCATTTGGAAAACATCGAACATCTTTTATAAGTATTCTAAATCATAAACATCTTAAATCAGCTGTATATAAGATGCATACAGTTGCTTTGAGGGACGTGTAAATATCCCTCAAAAAATTGAAAAAAACAAATAGATCTTCCAGGTGAAAACGTGCACATTAAATGAACGTCTCCATGATATATTCTGCGTGTGCTATCAGGGTAGTGGCATGATAGTTTATTCAAATGTAAGAACAAGTAAAAGTTGTAATATTTTTTTAGATGTTGTCAGCCCACTTGAGATAGGATACCTTGGAAACGTAATCGTGTTAATCACATAAGCATTACTTCTGAAAAACGTTGGCATACGTGTCTAATATGTGCGACACCTGGCTTTTGACATGCAGATGAAGGACAATACTAGTGAAATATTTATGCTTGGTGACAGTAAAATGTACTGTAGTAGAGCATTACAAATGCTAATTGGTAAAGTTATCACTGATAAACTTTCCAGATGTTGCTGATTTACTGCCTAAATTATTACTTTAAAGCTTGATTACACATTGGAAGTCTGGATCACGTTAAACGGTGAGCATCTTGGCTACTAACACTAGCCTTATGCTAGCTTTACTAGATGTACCACCTTGTGTGCAGTTTTTTAAATGTTTAATGTACAGTCTGATGTACAGTCTGCCAGGCTCTCTGTATATACTGTATTAAAAGGGGAAAAAAATGAATCCAGCAATTTTCTGCATGTCCCAAAGCATCTGACTCAACCTTGTGGTTAGTGGAGCTGGTAGATGTAATTGTATTGAGTTTCTGGTTTCTTTTCACAATTGTCTAGGTTTGATATGCGACTTGTTCTTTACAAAATGCCTTATTCTTGTTATGGTATGAGAAACTGCAGTAGGAAAGCTCAAGGACATCATAGGTACACATTTCAGGCTTCTATTATTGTAATGGTATAAGATGAAAATGATCCTCTAAGGACAGTCTTTGTTTTTTTTTTTCTTGGATGACATCAATCTTGTTCCTTTTGGTGGTTCATCGCGTCATGCTTGTTGTACTCACATGCTGCACATGCTAGATATTTTATGTCGTATTACACTGTGATTCCATACCAAAAGGCTGATAGAACAAGGACATAGGGGACATATTGCAGGCCATGTCATAGGGAATGACTGAAATCCCACGAAATCTTAGAGCGACACTTTTTGACTTGTAATTTTAGTCGCAGAAAACTGCTTTCTCTGACATACTGATTTGATGTCCTCTGTATCAGTGCATTTTTAAGATAAACAGTCTTCTACTGTCTCACAGTTACTTAGATGAGCGTCATGGATATACTGTGTGTTTGCAATAAAAGTCATACTGTAACTGTCATTGCAGAAAAGAAAGTCAAAGTTTATCTGAAGTAAAGTGCTGTGCTGGAGAACAAGTGAACTGATGAAGCTGCCTGCCTCAAAACAAACTGCTATGTTTACGACTATGTGACTGGCTCGGCCATGCAACTTGATTATAGCCAAATTATAAGTTGTGCCAAATTACCTTTAAAGAAAAGTGTAGGGGGTAATCATTTGCCCATGGATAATGCATAGTGGATGTATTTATATGCATATATTAACATACATATGTGTGTCGTTTACTTTTTTTTAATTGAGTTTCTTCAAGGGTCTTTCTAGGGAGCATTTGTGATGGGTTCATTTAAGAAATAATGTTCTGCTTCTTTTTTTCTTTTCTTTATTTTGCTTTCTTTTTTGCAGTTTCTATAAAGAAAGTTTGTTGTTCTGCCACATTTTGATGGAACTGTTCAAAACTACACAAATATGTGAACATAAACACTTTGTAGTTGTGCAAGTGTGATGCATGTCATTGCAATGCAGTCCATAATACAATGCTAGTATCTGTCGTATTCTCAACATTGCCACAGGAGGCACTAGATAGTGGGCGTTAATGTAAACTTTCTTCAACTTTTTTTAATAGCTAGCTGAATAATATCCTGTTTGCTTTAAGGCACTTTCAAGGATAGCACCCCCTTTGAGTATTAGGTTTGTTATCATCTAAGAAACATGAGAATGCATTTTAAACAGGACACCTGTAACACCTGAGTTTACAGACATATGTAAAATATCATTCTTAGATTTTTTTTGTGCACTTTGCTGCCCTTATGACCCTCTTGCTTATGTGTTCGTTCTGCCTTGCCAGTGCATTTTGCAGCTTATTCTGTTGGTTGGTTCTGGGTATGAGACCAAACGACAAGGATTGCATATATACTGCAAAGAAAGAAATATGTTTTACTTTATCAAGGTCCTAATGAACCTGACTTACTCTGTAACGTGCATGTTGCAATAGATTTCAAGTGGAACTGTTGTCAAACAAAATTAAAGCCCATGTTCTTTCAGTGAACTATTTCAGAACCTATTTCAGAGGGTTTTTTTTTTGGTTATTTGACCCACAGCCCTCCCTGCCACTGTGTAGCTCTAAGATTGTCAGAAATGTTATTTCTATTAAATCTTGACTTCAGCTTGTTTTGCTCTTATTTTTGTTGTGAAAGTTTGTTTGTGGAGCTAATAACAGTATTCTAGTGTTGTTTTCTATCTTTATGTGTCCTGGTTTGCTGTTCTTTACGTTGAATAAATATTCAGTCCTTTCTTTTCTCTGTCATTGCTGCTGTCTTGTCACATTAGCTATGAGATGTATGTGTGTGTGTTTCTATGACCTTGGCCCTCTCCTTTGCACGGTTTCCATCTGGACACTCCACAAATATCACACATACATTAACATTTTCTTTGTGACACTCACAGTGTGAGCAAATAGAATACTGAATGGACCTCACAAACCTAATCCAGGCTGCACATATTTACAGTCTCGTACAGCTGCTCTGTCTTTAAAGGTGAAATTTAATTTTTTTCCCACAAAAAAAAAACTGTATATGTCTATACACACACTAAAGTTTAACGTTAGTATTTTAACGTGTCTTTTTACAGATGTAGATAACATCTGTAATGTAACTTATATAAAAAAAGAAACATGCTGAGGTTAAACATTGAAATCCTTGAATGTAAAGAAGAACGTACCATGATTATTTTGATTTCATCAGACAATTTTTCGGATATTTTTATCTTGCTATACATCAACTACAGCAGAGAGTACAAGTGGCAGCACCCGTTTAATAAAAGTCAGCAACTTCTATTTAATAATCTGTCAAAAGTCTTATGCAGAACTATAAAAATGTGAACGTATTTAAAGGAACATTTTATCCATTAGTTCACAGATTATCTGAGGCTTCAGTGAGAGTGAAAATGTTTGCACATAGTAATTGTGCCATGAACAATGGTTATAGCATTTTAAATAACTGCAACCCATCAAATTCTCATTTTCAAGCAGCAGAATTCTCAGCGCATGATCTTATGAAACATTTAGAGATTCTTATTTTACCACATTTATGGGGGAAATGAAACAGGAGCAGATCTATTCTCTCAGGGTCCTTTTGTCATGGTAAAGCAGGCAGGGATACAAATGACATCAGAGACAATAACCATCAAACTCAAGATACAAACAATGGGAAATATATACATTGGAAAAGTAACAACCAAACAAGAAACTGCTGTAGAACATAATCTGTAGCCATGGAAACTAAATAGGATAGCATCAAAGCCAAAGCAACTGAGCAAACAGGAAGTAAACAGAGGGAACAAAAAATCTGAACATGAAATTACCCCTCATGCTGTAACAGAAACAGGAATGGGAAGGGGGTAGTCTTGGTAGAGGATATAACCATGAGCATGGTTATGGGGCTGGCAAAGGAAGGGACTGGTGGAAAGACAAAATCAAACATGATCAAGTCAGAAACAGGCCAAGGGCAGAGCTGAGGCTTAGGAAACCTAAGGCAGAACCAATAAGCTGGACAGAACCATCGAAATGCTTTGGGAATGCGAGAGCCCATTCAGAACCACGTTTGGAATCAATCCAATAGATAAGAAAGACATCATGAGCAGGGTGATGTGAACAACCAGGAAGCATAAAGGAGCATCCAACAAATTCATGTTAGCTTTTGATGAAGCAAATGCCTGCAGGGGGTATGGCAGGGAGATGCAGCAACTCGTTCTCCTTGTAACCTTGAGACATTCCCATCAGAACCTGTCAGATCGAGGTAAAAGTGGACAAATGCGTGTGGAGAGGACCAGCCTGGCACAGCACAAATGTCCGGGAGGTGATGGGGGGCCAAAGGACTCATAGGCCAAGGCCGGAACAACCACCTCAAACCACTGCCAAGTCCAATGAGGGTACCTTGGTGCACTGTACTGGCTTCAACCTCCGGGTTTCACAAAGGAAACAAATAACAAATGAGTGTCTATCCAATGAGCCTTCAGAGACAATGCTGATACCAGAGAGAGTCAGCTCGTGAACATCTTTTCCACCACTGCCATTTCCCCATATCTTTTCTCATTCAGAACTGTGAAAAACAGAAGCCCCTGACGTGAAGACTGCGATCTTATTTGCAGGAAGTACTTGTCTAATTTGCTTTTGGGATGAGCATCCTGCTTCTCATCTGGCCAATCGATGTTTAACTTAACAACAGCACAAGTCACAACCTCCACAGATTTACCAAAGGCTTTTAGACCCAGCTTGAGTTTCTGAAGGGGAACTAGGTGGAACCAGAGGAGATTAAGCAGCTTGGAGGCCAAGCAGAATCAGTAGAAACAAAGTAGCCAAAAAGCCAGGCAGAACCAGCAGAGACAATAGAACTAATGGCTCGGCATGGCTCGCTACGGCACGGCATGGCTCAGTTCAGCTTGGTTTACGTTTGCACTGCAGTCCCAAAAGTGAGCTGTACTGAACGGTGCCATGCCGTACTATGCAGTGGAAAAGCACCATAAGAGGCTGGGGAGGACCAGTAGGGGGGTCCCATTTCTGGGACAGACACAATGTTGGTATTTGGTTCCAAGATACACATGGATGGACAGTTCAGTATCTCTGTGAAGTTCCCCCCACTTAACGCAAAACTTCGCAAAAATAATCGTTATTGTGTCAGGTCAGGTCAGGTCACTCAGCCCCACCACAAGCTACAAATTCACCCCAAATAGTCTTGTTTGTTTGTGCTTCATTTGTGCCGGTTAAAGTTTCTTTTGTGTTGCTCTGGTTTTTCAAATATTTGACATTACATTATAGGCAAAGACGTCACCAGCCCCTCTACATGCTCCAAACTAACCCAAAATAGGCTCAATCGTCATTGCTTTGTTTGTGCAGGTAAAAAATGTATTTGTGCTGCTGTGTTTTTGTTTGTTTGTTTGTTTTTGTATTGATTTTTTTTCTCCACAATACAGTTTAAGTAACAAGAAAAGGTCCAAACGGATTCTAGTTAGGGATGCTCATATTGATCGTTAAACCGAATCAACCAGTGGCGGTTAGGTATGGGGGAATGGGGCAGCCGCCCGGGGTGGCATTTTTTCATGACACGTGGGGGGGCGACACACAAGCACTAATTGGGGGGAAAAAATCATCTGCGCCCCTAAACGGTTTTCTATTTTCTATTTTCTATTTTCTATCATAGCCTATCTGTGACTATGGCGTTTAAATAGCCTAAATCTAGCGCACATAAAAACAAGACGTGTGTGTATGTGTGCGTGGAAATCCATTCTAGTGAGGGAGCATTTCTGCAGCGGAAGAGCACACGACACTACGCACATGCAAAAGTCGCGAGAATAACGCTAAGCAGCGCTCGCTCAAATCTCTCTGCTGTTCAACCACTGCTTGTTCGTCAAGAACACTTTTGTGACTTTGGAGGCAAGGATCAAATGTCAGATCTCTCCGCTCTTGTGATTTTCATGTGTCATTTTTGACACATACCGCTTCTCATGGCTGTAGAAACAGTGTGTTTGTGCGGATGTTTTATTTGTATTTTTTATTAACTTATTTTTTATTAATTAATGCTTTATAAACAACAATACAACATCAATACATATTTGCAGTAGAATATAACAGTCAGGTTTAAAACATGAAACATAATGAGTAGTCATTTCTATAATTGAGAATATTTTTTTAGAATACTATAAATTCGTTTTTGAAATAATTTCTTCATATCACACATTTAAGCCAATCTTAAAAAAAAAAACTGTTACCCTTAACCATTCTGTTTTCTCCTTAGATGCGGACCCAGAGTCCTGGATCGCCAGGGCGGAGATCGGTGGAGTCGACTCACCCCCAGGACAAACCTTCTGGGGTCGTCCTCTCCCGAGTCTCCTGCCAGGCTGCCCCACTGCGGACACGATGGTCACCGTGCCCTTGATACCCCTAGCACAGTGGTTGATACGGTCGGTACACCTCGGCTTTGCGATTCAGTTCGCCAGGCCTCCACCCAGGGACAGAGGCATCCTGTTTTCTCGTGTTCACTCCGAGACAGATGCGGCTGTCCCTCGTGTTGACATTGCAATCCTACTGGCGAAGGTAGCAATGAAGCCTGTCTCTCCAGCCGAGTTGGGGTCGGGGCTTTACAGCCCTCACCTCATCGTGCCCGAACAGAATGGTGGGTAAAGACCCTGCCTGGATCTGTGAGCCCTGGACCAGTCCCTTCTCAGGCTGCTGTTCAGAGTGCTCACACATTCCTTCAGACTCCAGGTCGGGGTTGCAGCCTTCGACCTGAAGTACGTGTATTGTCATGCTTCGTTTCTGCCTCACCTCAGGCTCCTTCGACGGTCTGGGCTCGAGTGTATCGGTACTGCGTTCTCCTGTCTGGCCTGTTCCTGTCTTTCCTAGTCTTTACCAGACTCACAGAGGAATCTCGGTTTGCCCGTTGGCAGATGGACATTCACGTCTTCAGTCAACACAGGGGCCTGGTGCTTCGGTGCCTCAGCCAGATAGGCCTTCTGGTCAATCGAGGGACGAGCAAACTCTGTTCGCAGGGGATCTCTTTTCTCGACACAGAGCTGAACTCGGTCGCTTCTGCCTGCGTCAAGGGGTAGAGCACGCAGGCCATGCTGACATGTCTGAGCTCGTTCAGACACAGGGTGGCGGTTCCTCTCAATTTTCTTCAGAGGCTCCTGGGACATATGGCAGCCTCAGAAGCAGTGACGCCGCTGGGGTTCCTCCATATGACACCGCTTCAGCATGATCGACAACAGCTGTGGAGAAGAGGAGATGGAGTTCAGTGCATCAATGAAAGAGCAGAGTGAATAAACATGACATGAGAGTCCTCTAGTGGAGCTTGACGGTAATACTGGCTGGGAACGTTACACCTACTATTTTTTTTGGCAGAATTTATCATTATAATTAACTTGATTATTTCTTGGATTTTCCATCACCATAGTCCCTAAACATAAATAAATTAATCCCATGTAATTGCAGGAAATGTGATTCAAACCAAAAACATTTTCCGAGCTCCCCCAAGCTACCACCTTCGTAGTTTGCACCCTGCACTAATGTATTACTTTAATATCATGAGATCAGCAGCGGTTTTTGGTCTGAAAATTAATTGAAATAGGAATTTCTAATCAATTAAATAAATGTGCAGTCCAAAATAAAATGCTAAATAAAAAGCACAAACAACTATTGAGCCTATTTTGGATCAGTTTGAAGCATGTAGGGGGGCTGGTGAAGTCATCGCTTATAAAGTAAATTCTTCTTTGTGCCTGTGGACATCACCAAAGAATGTGGTCACCAAATCTTTGGTTGAAGCAGTTCTTCAACATGCCCTGATTCCAAAAAAGTTTTCGACAGAATCCTCCAGAGAGCAACCCTTTTGATACAGGGATAGAAGGTGGTCATTCGGGTGGAAGGTGACTCCTGCTACATACTATCACTGAGTATCTGGGAACGAAAAAGGGTGAACCTACCTATTCTATGCACCATACTTCACAGTGTACACCAAAAACAAGTCCATTGGTGGGAGATGTCTGATTCCCAGTTTGACATCAAGTCAACACTGAGGTGGACACCTTGTCTCATCTTCATCTGGACATTGAAATGTACTGTATAAATCAGACTGCAGAGAAGAGCTAACCATAGGTGCTGGTATGCACTGACTACTTGCCAAGCCAAGTGGAGTATATGAATATATTCTGGTGGTCATGGACCATTTCACAAGGTTTGCCTAAGCAATCACGACCAACAAGTCAGGGCAGAATGCAGATGAGTGCTTCTTCAAAGATTACATTCCACATTTTGTAGATGATTTGGAAGTGACATCATGACCAGGGCTTCTGCACTCTCCAACAGTTTGCTCTCAAACACTACCATACCACCCTCAGGGCAACCTAGTCTAGAGGTTTAATCTTACCCTTTTTCAGATGTTAAGGACACTGGCAAAAAAAAATGAAAAAGGCGGAAAAATCTCTTACATCAGAGCATGCATTCCGACAACTGTATGTGAGATAAGTCCACAGGATGCTCACCCTTCTTCCTGTTGTATGGGTGGCATGTGACGGTAATCACTGAAAATCGTTTGATATGCAAATCCTTTGGCAAGGCAAATAGCTAAAGCATACAAGATCGCTGAAGGAAATAGTCATCAAGCAAGTGTGAGAGGGAATAATCAATGCAACCAAAAAGCAAGAGACATACTGAAAGTGACAGACCAAGTGCTTGTCAAAAACATTGGTGAGGGGGTCCAGGGAAGTTATGATCCTACTGGTAAAACGTGGTTTGCATTCTGAAGAGACAGGTGTTCGAATACCCAGTTTATGTAGTCTACCCTGGCAATGAAGACAACAAGAAAACTAGGATGCTGCTCTGGAATTCACTGCTACTGATGAATGAACTTCTTGTAGAGGCTCCCACAAAGACATCACAGCTTGAATAACAAAGAAAGACAGTGAGATATACATCCAACAAGTAGAACATAAGAAAAACAGTTATTTAGGTGAGGTAAGTAGGGGGCAAGATACTGGTTAAGGATCCCAGTTGGCTGAATGGAAACGGAATGGCGAAGGAAACAAATGAAAGAGTACAAAGAAGAGAATCAAGAACACTGAGAAATAAAAAATCAGAAATAGAACTAAATATTTACCTTGTACCACCTGTGTGGGCTGATGTGAATGAGGAGAGTGGAGACAGTAGATGGCTGTGTTGAACCAGAGTATCAAGGTGTAAGAAGCCTAAAGCATTAGTGAGGAATCTTATGACACCCAATAGATCAGCCTGCACCCCAACTGTACCCTACACTTAACTCAGTGACAGCTTTGTCCCATCACACAAAAGTAAGGGAAGGTAAGAAAGTTAACTAAGACAGAAATTTATACAGATATCAGACTTGCTGTTTTGCGTTATATACATATATATAATGTTCACACTAACATGACAAAAAGTGATTTAAGTATGCTCCAGTATTCATTATGTTTTTTTTACAGAATTATACTATAAATGTCCAGCTACAACATTTTTGCTTTTTCTCATTAGACCGTTAAAGCCTGGGCAATGGTGTCTGCAGCATTTTCAAAAGTTCAAAAGTTAATTTTAAAATAAATATAACTGAGTTACTCTTTTAAAACAATAACGCCAGTTCCTTTGTTTTCTTATTTATTGACTGACAAGTTTCCTGACCTCATGTTGGTAGAAATCAGAAATACAGAGCATTGTGTGCGGTGTGTGAATACTAGGGGTGGGCATAGAT
>JAUMHG010000069.1:11396019-11412698 GCA_032359395.1 Enteromius anoplus
CGAACCATAATAAACCTATTATTTTGTGAAAACTTATGTTGTCATTATTAGAGCTGGTACGGGAGAGGGGTTCCGTTACAGATTTTCCTTTAATCTTGTCACCGGCCTTGCCAACCCTAGACTGGCCGGGTCGTGACACACCGTATAGGGGCTATGATGCGAAAAGGTGTATTGATGTGTTCGGGTGGTCTGGAATCAGTGCAGGAATCATGTTTCCGTGATAGGGCGTCAGCCTTGCCATTCTTGGGCGGTAAGTAATGGTAAAGTCAAACTGGGAGAAGAATAATGACCACCTGGCCTGCCTGGAATTCAGCCTCTTAGCCCCTCGGATGTACTCTAAGTTCCGGTGATCAGTGAGAACCAGAAACGGTAAGGTTGACCCCTCGAGCCAGCGGTGCCATTCTTCCAGAGCGTCTTTCATGGTGAGCAACTCTCGATCTCCCACATCATAGTTTTGCTCAGCTGAAGTGAGTTTTCGTGCATAAAAGGCACACGGGTATACTTTGCCTGGGTCACCGACAAAGAAGAATCCAGCGGATGCAGGTGACGTTGAGGGTTGAATAAATCCTTTGGCCAGCCCCTCCTGAATGTATTTCTGCATGCTCTCTGTTTCAGGTAGTGACAACCGGAAAACTCGACTCTTTGGAGGAACGGCGCCAGGCAGAAGATCGATGGCACAATCTGTGGATTGATGTAGCGGAAGGTGAGTGGCTTTGATCTTGCTAAAGGCCTCTTGAAGGTCATGATATTCAGAAGGAATTGTGCCAAGGTCCTCTTCTTAAAGGCTGGAACCTGGAGGAAGGCACTTTGCTAGGTTGGGTGAACTTCATGCAGTTGTGATGGCAGTGAGTGGACCAACGGATGATCTGATGATCTACCCAGGAGATAACAGGGTTGTGAAGTTCAAGCCAGGGTAGGCCCAGGAGGATGGAATGGTCGGGTGAGTGAATAGTGAACAGTCTTAATTTCTCGGAGTGCATGGGTCCAATGCGAAGCTGCAGATCCTGGGTGATATAGGAGACTTCCCCGGAGCCCAATGGATGACCATCTATGGCTGCCACCGCCACACATGATCCACATGGAACAAGAGGCAAACGCAAGTGCTTAGCAAATTTCTCATCAATGAAGTTACCCTCTGCCCCAGAATCAATGAGAGCTGTTGTTTCAATGTTTCTCCTCTTAATAGTTAAGGAAACTGATATAGTCATGGAATGTTCTGAAATTTTAGAACTCACCCGTGGCGGAGTGGTACATTTTGGTCTCACAGGGAAATCGGCTCGGATGTGTCCAGATTGGCCGCAGTAAAGACACAAGTTCTCCCTTATCCTTTTGCTGCGTTCATCATCCGCCAAGTGTGTCCTGCCAATCTGCATGGGTTCGGGGCCTGGTGGTGAAGGTAGCGAGGCGAATGTGCATGGTGCGGGCACAGGACGAACACGTCTAGAGCGTATGAGGTTGTCCACCTGGATAGCTAGCTGCATGAATTCCTCATATGTCTTTCCTTGATCGCGGCAGGCGAGTTCCATCTGGAGCTCACAGGAGAGTGCCTTACGGTAGAGGGCCTTGAGAGGTTCGGGAGACCAACCTGTTCTTGCATCCAGCGTGCGGAAAAGCAGCGTGAACTCAGCTGCTGAGCTAGTTCCCTGCCTCAGGGTAAGGATCTCATCACTAGGTTCTCGTCCAACCGTGGCGTGGTCGAAAACCTCCCTGAAACGCTGCATAAACTCTCCGTAGCTGACAAAAGACATCCCTTGTCCCTCCCAAAGAGCCCAGTCCAAAGCTCGTCCAGTCAGAAGAGAGCATAACAGCGACACCTTGCTGTCGTCATCCAAGAAGCTGCCAGGTTGACGGGTGATATAAAGGTTACATTGCATAAGAAAACCCCTGCATTTTCCTGGTGAGCCGTCGTACTTCTCTGGAAGCGATATTTTAGCGGCGTGGCTAGTGCTTGGTTGTGCTTGTGGTGGAGGGATCGCTGGAGCAGGACTAACGATAGGGGCGCTGGTCGTCTGAGATGTAATGGCGACGCTCAGCCTTTGAACAGAAGCCTGTAAAGCCCTCAGAGTTTGACTCATCTCCTCTGACAAACTGGTTAGCTTATCTAGCTGTCGGTGATGAGTATTTAGCATGGCGCGTTGGCTGGTGACTTCACGAACAACTTTGTTCATCGTTACTGGATCAGAGTTTGGCGAAGTTTTCTGTAATGAATGGCTGGCAGACGGTTGATCCATTTGCAACAATTTATTGTCACACTCAAAGTCAAACATGTGATGGTCATCAGGGGCAGACATAATGTAAGAGACAGAGCAAAGACAGTACCGTTAAACGGGCGAAAGGTCGAGGTGTCAAGCAGGAATCAGTCCACAGGGTTCAGGCAAGAGTCAGAGGCAACAAGCAAATGATCAAAGTCCAGGTCCAGGCAAACATTCAGTGCAACAGGCAGGTTTCAGAGTAGAGATAAACAATCCAGGTCAGATAACAAAGCAGTCCGAAAAGTAGTCCAATAAACGCTCAGAGTTGTCGATAACGATCAAAACTTCGCACTGAATGTTAGTCTGTTAGTCCCTTAAATACTGAAATGAAATGAGTGACACCTGGGGTGGAAATGCCCCAGGTGTTCGGTGGAAAGCGGTCCAGGTGGAAACTAGTTTTCCGGGGAAGGTTCCCGCTGATGGCAGTCGGACAGCGCCACAGAGGATCGCCTTGTAACAAAAAAAAGCAACGAGGCAAATGTCGATGACGCAATGATAGAGCATGGAACCTTTGGAGATGTTGTTTTTAATAATTGTGTTCACAGATGCAAAGCTTATCTATATCTGTTTATTCACTTAACCATCTGTACATGACTTAGGACTGGGCGATAAATCTCGAACTATATATTATACGCATCTCGTGAATTTTTCAGGATTGTTAAGAGTGTAATCATGATCCATAAAACAGAAATGCAAAATAAATAACTACCACTTCTGCATTTGTCCATGTGTGTTGCCGTAGTATTCATAGGCAGAAGCTGAGAAAAGTGTGGATATTGTGTCATTGATAGGTGACAATAAACAGGGGATTTTTTTTTTAATTCTGGAATTTATAAATCCTACAGAACTTTTCAGATGACACAACTGCATGAAATATATAACACTGTGCAAGTGGTTTTTGGATATCTTATTACAGAAATCTTAAAGTGCCCCTAATACCTGTTTACTTCCATAGTAACTAGATGTGTACGTAGTATGTAACCACAGTGAAAGTACACATAGTATGTACAGCTGTAATATTTCTGTAACTACACACATGTAACAACCCTCAGAATGGTACAGTATGTGTAAGTACAAATGTGTAACAGGACATTGGTAACATAAATAATTACTATTAATTATGATTAATTGCAATTATTTATATTAGTTGCCAGTAGTAACTGTAGCAGAATTACCATCAACTAATCTGTTAGTTCAGCGAACACATAGTGTAATTAAGAAGGGATATTTTCTTGGCCACGGAAAAAAATGCCTTCTTACAGTATCACTGCATTAGAGCGTGTTGCAAAAGGCAGAAATCGTGACGGGACATTACTTTGCAAGGCAGAATCAGGAACTCATGTAATTTGTGCAAATGTTTTATTAACTCTACGTTAACTCACATGACTAAACACACACAGATAAATACACTTGCACAAAAAGGGAAAGTGCAAGCAAGGCTTAAGGGTGAACCATTAAGAAAGAGCTAGAATTGAAGTTATGAAAAGAGAGTCAGTTGACCACCTGTAAAATCTTCAGTTCCATAACTAATACTAAACCTGTTTAGTTTAGTTATATGTACGATACTTGCATTGCCTCTTTGGTAAGGGTCCGATGCAGTCTCGAAGTCAAGATGGTTACAAGGTTTTGGATTGGAAATCATGTCCTACTTGTTTGAAAAGCGATAAATCCCACAAGATGTCCTGACTCTGGTGCTCTGGTGCTTGGTAGATGAAAGAGGAGCTGGGAGATAGATCTGTTGCGATCCATGGATCTTGAGTTACCTGAAAAGTCAAGGCTTAGGCCTAGTGTAAAACTTAGGGTTAAGTACTCATCTCAGCGTCTTCCCAAGACTGCAGACTAAGCTGTATTAGCCCTGGGGACTTTGGTCAGGAAACCAGCAAGACAGTGGTGTTCCAGCATCCAGGAAAAGTAGAAAGAGGAGGGAATTTCTGATGTGAAGGCTTTTGTAACCTGTTGAGGTCAAAGACCTATGGTGTGCTTATGCTTTGGAGCGAACTTTTTATGGTTCTTTGTTCCTAACATGCTAATTTGCATATACATTGGTTGGTGAATCAATATACAAATTAGAACTAATTCGTAAAACACTGAATGTTGCAAAGATATTAACATGTAACATGCACTCTCAATTAGATCATCTGAAGACGAGTCCTTAGATACCAAACACGAAATGCGTGGATCTGACGATGTGATGTTTAGATAGTGATCTATCAAAAACATGCATAAAACAGTATAGCCTACTCAAAACGATATGCAAGCTAAATAACAATATACACAATGACCTGAAGGATATGTGTTCACTCAAAGGAAGATTTCCTGTGAATTAATTTAGGGAAAGGTCCATTGTCTTTGAAAAAGGGATAACTGTTGCTCTGTTCACATTCCTTCAAGCAATAAACCAGTATTTATCAGTTAGTTGCCATGGAAATCAAAGGCCTGGCTTGCCCTTCTGGGGTTTTAACTGTCAGTCGGGGGATGTCTCCAATTTGAGTTGCCCCCTTTGGACTTGGAAAGCAGTATTAAAGGCTATTTATTACATTGGTTCAAATGCTACAAGTATGTATAAGAGTAATTGGAAAATGTGCTGATCCAGGTTTAGGGATATGTAAAGCAGGGCTCTCAAGTTTTAGCAAAAGTTTGGAGTGAGATTTAATCTGCTATAGGGGAGGAGCCACAAAATATTTGCACAGCAGCCCCTCTGGCCCACCCAATTCTCTGAAGTTATTCGCGTCGGGTCTTGATCACACTGTCGGGGCTTATTTCTGCAATAACTACTGGCTGCCTGTACATTATCCCTTACTTATTGTTCATAAATGATCATTGCAAACATGAATTTTAACAATTGGTAAATCTGATAAAAGAGACAAATTCATCCAAACAAAATAAATAGCTTTATATATTTCAAAAATAGAAATTTATTGAAAATAAACAGATACATTTGGTGCCAAAAGAGCCAACCGAACAACTGAGCCAACTTAATGTACATGTTCACAGGCAACTGATTTTGTCCAAGAAACGTAAAATGTGTTACACTTTATATTAACTATAGTTACACAAACATTACAGCTGTAGATACTATGTACCAATGTGTACTTACACTGCAGTTACATACTATGTACACATCAAGTTACTACGTAAGTACACATACTGAACATTAGGGACACTTAATATAAAGTGGTTCTAATAAATACAGACAAAGTCAAGATCCAAACTTAATTATCTACAGCCCTTATGTTTGTGTAACTACGCATATGTAACAACAGACCAAAGCTAATTTTATTTTGAGTTTGTTTTGGCAGTTCAGTTTGACTAACCAAAGCAAACTTTTTGGAGAGTTTGTGTGACTTCAAAATATCATCTGAAACTCCACCTTCTTTGACGTGAGATTTTTTTTTCTGCCCTGGTTCGATTCTCATTCAGCCGAGGTCAGTTAGGGAACAACATCTTCAAGGCACTAAATATATAGCTGAGCTGCCACAGATATCCGCATCTGTACCATCGCTCATGGAGAGATTTTGTAAGCTATTAATTAATGCAAAGAAATTACAATGAAACTTGTATCAACGACCCAAAGTCATGCAAAAAGCGTAGAGAAACATAAGCTGCAAGGTTGCTGCTGCTACTGCTGTTGATCTTTTTTCAAAGGGAATATAAGAGATATACAATAAATAAGCCTTTGTTTTTTTTATCAAACATATAGGCGATATGCAAGCATCGCGAATCATGTTTACAGTACATTATTCTACACCTTTCCTCCAGCAGTGCGGGGGTGTCAGAATGTTTGGAAACAGTATACCGTCCCTCATCCTTTTCGAGCTTCTTTTTGCCCTCAAACAAAGAAAGAAAAATAACTTTGCTTGAAGTAAATCAGGGCCTTTAGGCAAAATACGTTTTGTTGTTGTTGTTTTTTTGTGCTAACTGGCCATGTCACTCTATAACATGCTGGGTTGCTATGAGGTTTAACCCAACCTTCTGGATATAAACTAAACTGCTGGGTCAAAACAACCCAGTCGCTGGTTCTGTCAGTATTTAACCCAGCATTTTTTAGAGTCTAAGGATGAAAAATTGTTGCTGGAGGAAATTTGGCTTTTTGGTGACCTCTCATTAACAGCCTGTCCTCTGTGATATCAAGCTAGTAAATTTGTTCTAATATTTCTTTTCTTTAAGGGTTTAGGAATATCTTTGAGCCCTTTGTTTAATGAAATGATGCTAGTGATTGGACCAAACCTCTTTCAGACGAATGATTCCACTTATTTGTGAGCCACATGCAGTAATGATGAAATACACCAATTAACTACACTAACCCACCCCCGAATTTTTAAAATTTGTGGACATTACCTCTAAAACAAATCAATATAGCATCATTGGCTGTAGCATAAGGGATTAAACTGGTTCATTTCAACAGAAGTCATTACCTGCATAATATTATGAGGGCATCTTTCTCCATTGATGGTCATTCAAATTTAGCCATGCACTACTACAGTAAGTTTTTTTCTTAAAAGTATTTTTGTTGATGACATGGATAAACCCTTTGATGTTATTTTTGTTTTGCCTTCCTTAATTTAGGTCTAACTTGTTAGACTTTAAGCATCGCTGTGCGGACTGATTTGTATAACATCAAAGTCATGTGAGAGTGATTCTATAGCACATGGAGCCGTCTGCTCTCTATAACTCTCACGGTACTTTGATGTCACACACCAATCAGTCCACACAAATTAGTCACAATATATGGACAGTGTGTTGCCACACCCTGTGTGGGTGGGTGGCATTAGTACTTGTTTTTAATATTCCATGCCAAGGTATAACAAAGGCTTTTTAAAAAATTTTAGACTAGACTGCCTTGGCTTAAAGAATTGTGTAATTTATTATCCCCTATCCAAAGACCACCATAAGATATGGGCATTTACACCTAGTAAATTCTCCTTATTTTTATTCATTTTCTTTTATTTATTTTTTTGCCAGTGAGCTCTAGATATTAATTGGGCTCTGGACTAATTACTGTACATGGCACCAGGGGTGGAGTGGCAATCGGGACGGTCGGGACTTTTCCTGGTGGGCCGGCAGAAGGATTTACACAGCAGATCACAATTTGAGCGGCCGCGAGGCGAACGCGACCGGCCCCTGAGCTTAATAAAATTAATGACGTTACTAAAGTCTCTGCGAATAGCATCTAAATACTCCCCTCCCCCACGCGCCGCCAACATCCAACCAATATTTATATCAATTGCTCGCGCTCTATGTCTTTGTTATGGTTAGGTTATCCTGCAGAACATGGTCACAATAAAAAACTAAAACTATTTGATTTGTTTGTTTGTTCTTGAATTCCCCTTGGGGCTCAATAAAGTATTTATAATATCTATATATAACTATAATATAACTATATCTAATGTAGAATGGAGCAAAGCCTCTTGGGAATGGGGAATGCGTTTATCCAATGAAAGGATTGCAGGTCAAGTCTATTTCAAATAAATGAGCGCCCCCTCTGTGCTAATGGCATGACTCTACACAGATAATGTGACCTACGTGTCAGACAGGTAACGTTGCAGCAAGTTCAAACACTGTTGGAATTGTTTGGCAGTGGACTGCGTAGTTTTTTGATAACGTTTTTTACCATTGAAAATTAGTGATGTTAAGTTAGTTTGGGTGGGTTTGGTTAGAGAGATTCATGGAGAGAGATGTGTAGGGGAGGGACTTGCCTTGCATGTTAAAGTTTATTAGTATTAATAAATAGGCGGAAGATGGTGTTGCCTCCTGTTGGCTTATTCTGTCTATTCTCTTGCATTTGGAGTCACTCAATGTCATGCGATGTGGGGGCCAGTTGTTACTATATTAGAAGAGGGTGGGCCGGGGCGGTTAGAATTTTCCCGGTGGATTTTAGTGCCCCACCCCACCCCTGCATGGCACACAGGTTTCGGTACTTCTGTTGTGGCATGCACACACTGAGCAAATGCCATTGAAATTAATTGAGATTGCTAATTACAGCTGTTTCCAGATCATCTAGACCTTTCTTGTAGAAAACATGAATATATACTCAACAAAAATATAAAGGCAACACCTTTGTTTGGTCAGTATTGTATTGTCAGTATCTGGTGTGACCACCATTTGCCATCCCAAATGTCTTCCATTTTAGGATTATGGAGGCCACTGAGCTCTTAGGAGCAGCAGAATTTTTTTCTTGTAACCTTGGCCAGATCTGTGCCTTGCGCTGACATTCATTGTTAACTGTAAAGTCTTATATAGACAGGTGTGGCTTTCCTAATCAAGTCCAATCAGTATAATCAAACACAGCTGGACTCAAATGAAGAACCATCTCAAGGATGATCAGAAGAAATGGACAGCACCTGAGTTAAATAGATGAGTGTCACAGCAAAGGGTCTGAATTCCATGTGATATTTCAGTTTTTCTTTTTTAATAAATCTGCAAAAATGTCAACAATTCTGTGTTTTTCTGTCAATAAAAAAATGAACTTAAATGATTTTAGCAAATGGCTGCAATATAACAAGGAGTGAAAAATCTAATGGGGTCTGAATACTTTCCATACCCACTGTGTGTGTTTGTGTGTATATATATATATATATATATATACTCTATATATGAGCAAGATTGGATACTGGTACCTGGTCATCCAAGGGGGCTCTGTGTTCTTTTACTCTTTAATTGCTTTTACAAAAATTGCTGGTTCAAATATTTCAAACTTTGTGTGAAATATTGCTAAAATTACATTTTATAATCTAGTAGTAGATCTAACAGATCTAGTCCAAAATTACAACAATGATCTCAGTGTTAAAGGGGTCATCTGATGCAACATGCACTTTAACAAGCTGTTTGGACTGAAATGTGTGTTGGGAGTGTGTGTACACAACCCCCCTACAATTATAAAGATCCACCAGTAGTTTTTTTAATTTAATAAACATAAGTTGCCCCTTCTGAAATCAAGCCATTCTCAAATGAATGTTGGTGTGGCGTCACACCGAAGGAGGCCACTCCCACAGTAGTTGATTGACAGAAGCGTGTCACACAGACTGAACTGCTGTCTTACCTCAGACCCGCCCTGCAAGCAAGACTCCAAAGAGATTGAGGTGTTTTGTTGTTGTATGTATTAATGAAAATAGCAGTAGTCATTTACCCCGACATCTGTGTGACTGAAGACGCGGAGGATTAACGTTACGTTTGGTTCTGAAGGGAAACGCATCCTTGATCAACCAAAATGCGTTTATGTTCACGCAAATCATTCATGATCCAGCCTCACCTACAGAAGCAGTGAGTATAATGTCTTAATAAATCTTTGCAAATCGCTTTTCCTAATAATGTGCTAATTAGCAAGTTTCACTATGAATACGGCTGAACAAAGATCCTCCAAAGGTGCCTCTGAAAAGAGGGGCGGGGTCAGCGGACCTCGTGAAGATTTAAAGGGGAAGTACACAGAACAGTGTGATTTCTAAAGAGCTGTTTTTGACAGGGGAAAATGAGCGTTTTTTTAAACTATCTTTGAGAAATTTTAAAACAAACTATATTACAAACTTTCCATTGAGACCCTGAAGAATCATATTAGCTTGTGGCAAAATTGGCTTTGTATGACTCCTTTAATGCTTTACTAAATTAGGCAGTTAATATTTCAGTATATACTGTGATTTCAAAGTTTTCTGACGCACTCTGTGTTGCACACACTTCTTTTTGTTTCTCTGCAGCGCCCCCTTACGTCTGACTACTTAAGATAGAAATACGTAAGGCCCCTGCCTGCAGCATTAGCCCCAGAATTCTTCACAAGCAAAGTACATTTACAAGACAGGGTCTTAGTGACCTAGATTTGTCAGGTCAGATTCATCAAGTCACTTGCATTACAGCCGCCCTGTCAAAAAGTGATACTCGTATTCACAACATGACAACTCATTTTAGAGCAAGTTGTGCAGATTCATGCTCTGTCTCGGATTGCAGGAGGCATGAACGGGTCATAGTAAAGAACGCGGGCTAGTGAACATGGAAAAGTGAGGGATATGTTATCTGTGGCCTGCGGCGTATTTAATTTACTGTCATAGCCTTAGAGCTTCACGTCATAAACCGAGTTAGTCAAGAAAGCTCAGTTGCATTGGTTTTTACTGGACTACTTTTTGAGTGCAAAATGGTCCTCTCTTTCTGTTGCTCTCTTCTCTTTCATTTCTTATTGTACCTTGACACAACTTTTTATTGGTCCCTTGTGGCCTGGGGCATATTTCCACGGGAAACAGAGGCCAAAACAGATGACAAATTGCTCCAAGGTGCTGTTTATTCACTCTCTTGCTTTTACAGCAATTCCAGCCAATTATTTTGAAGTCTGACACTTAAAGCACAATCAGCAGCAGATCATTATCTGGCGGGAGTGATAGCCAGCAGCCTCTTTCCCTGGTTTGCCCAATTTGGCAGGGAGATTGCCATTAAGGTTGCACAACTCTTCCCTATCTCAAACTTTCTTCACGCAATTATCGCTCTTGAAACGTCAACTGTCCCTTTCAACTTCTCAGCATAAGAAATTGTGTTTGAAAGCGGATAAGGCAGCTTGGATCTTATAATCGATCCATCCTGATGACGTGCACATTTGAGACATCTCATTTTTGGCAGAGTTTGATGCTCTCTCGGTGTGATTTATGAGGTAATGTTCGAAACAGTCACAGGTGAGAAGGGAGAAAAATGCAAACCATGCTGGTCTTTCTATAATGTTTTCAGGCCTGTTGGAGATAGCATTTGGATGTAGATGTTAAACCTTGGATTATTTGTGCAGCAATAACCTCAAGTGTCCCGCTGCTAAAACAGGCGTCCCTCATGCAGCAAATTCCAACAGCTGTGCGATGTCCTTGTGATGAGGGAAGTCAGGAGAGGACGACAAGGAGAGGGAGGAGCATACCTGTATAAACAACCAATGAATATTCAGTATTGTTGTATCCATGTCGTGCTCCCCCTGTTGTTTAGTAAACATACACATTTCCCATCGAAGAACCCACTGGTATTATGTAATAGATATTTGTGTTCTGCCGATGAGTGAACAGCTTTGCACTTCCAGGAGTAAAATGTAAAAACCCATTTGTTTTGCAAAATATTAAAAATTAGTCTGCACCCACTAAGACTCTTAAAATGTCTCAGATTACAGGAACTCATCAAGCACAGAGTTCCCATAAAATCTGCTTACAGCAGTCTAATTACTCTCACAACTGCCACACGCATTACTAATTACTTAGGGGATCATTAGTCCTTTGTCAGAGCTGAATAAAGATTTTGATATTACAGATTAAACTTTGTAAGAGAAACTCAACTTCTAATGATGACTGCCTATTGGTAGAAGTAGCATGGTCTGTATAGTTGAAATGACCCTAAGACTTCCTTCAGGAATAGCATGTATGGTACATGACTTATTTTTAGCTGACTATCCTTGAGTGATTTCTGAATACAAAACCTCTTCCAAACAACTTTTTAACTTGGTAAATTGCTCATAGGTGTCCTACTTAATTAAAATGTTTATACCTGTATGCAAAAGAAAGTCCAAAGGAACTATAAATATATACTTTCAAGTCTTGACAACCTGTTAAAAACTTCACCTTTTGCTTTTAAAATATTTTTTTTCATTTGAAAAGAAGCATCACACTTTCACTTGAGAAAGCAAATATCAATCTTTTTTTCTTTTTTTTTTTACCTTGTTGAGAAAGCTAATAAAACTGCTTTAACTAGGACGGTGATGCAATTGTTTCATTCTAAGCAGCAGCAATTCTCACTCAGTTACAGTCTTGTGTTAAGTTGCCCTCTACAATACCACCAAAGCTATTAAAAACATTTAGCAAGGTCTTGCAATGTGTAACAAGGAAACTCTTGATGCACCAAAGTAATTTTATTTATGTAAGAGAAAATGCTTGAACAGAAGTCTACATATACAACACAGAGCAATAGCAGCATCTTCTGGTAGGATGTACTAACTAGCTACAAAACAGCACTGTGAGAAAATGACATCAAATGAAAAAAAGAAAAAGAATTACACCTTCAGGAACTAAATGCAAATACTAAAGCACTCAATCATCAATCAAATGCAACAGGAGGTCTTTAGCTACATCTTCATAATTAATGTCCTAGAGGTATTAGAGAAATTAGATCCTTTTAACATATTAAATGTTTCTCCTTGACATGAATATCAAATGAAAACCTTTGCCTCACATTTGTTTCACACAAAAAAAACACTCTACAAACCACTCAATTTTTCTCATCTACAGTTCATTAAACATCTCAACAAAATCACACGCTGTGCTCAGATGTTCCCTTTTTTAAAATGTAAAGTAGGTATTTATATTTTATTAAGCTTCTAATCTTTCCTTAGGAAAAGGGAACGAAATAAAAAAAAAAATTTGTATAATGAAGTATTGAAAGAGATTATAACAATTTTCCCATGTTTCTCACACTACGTCCTTGTGACTCTTTTCTGCTCAGAACTTTTTTTTCTGGAAATTTTAAGAAAAAAATAGTCAAGACCCTTGAAACTAAAACGAGATCTGAAAATCACCTCTAAGTCTTCAGAATTTAGGAAAAGCTACTTTTCTTTTACTCGGAAGTGCAATGACAATGTAGACAAAAATAGGTCTGGATGCAATAAGTAGAATATAAAAGTTACAAGACAATATAAGAGATCAAAAATCACAGACCACAAGACTATAACCTATACCTTATATTTATATACCTAACATTTAAAAAATAATAATTATAATAATAATTAATAATAACAATTTAGTACCCAATTTCGATATCTAAAGGGGTTAATCTCATCAACGTCAGTGAGCCAATAAGACTGCAGCACTAGCCAGTGTGTTTGACCAGAAGTGTATAAAATAGCCATATGTTATTAAAACATTTACATGACTGCACGTCATTTCTCACACTCCCGCTTTAAATAATATTTGTCAATATTTAACAACAAAAAAGATGAATTCTGCGTGTCTCTGTGTTACTGCACCAGACGCACGGTTTTGTTTACTAGCATACGGACTTGAGCGTGACACTTCCAGTGATATTAAAGTCTTGCGTCTCACAAAATAAGGACATAAATAAAGGAGGCTACATGAACAAAATCTCCAGAACTGCTCCGAGGATTACTTCAAGAGCATTTGACTGTTTCATTTGAGTAAATCTATCATCATATCATGCACACACAGAACTGTAAAGCTATTCATGGCAAGCCGTTAAAATAAAAGTTTGGTTTGGACACAGCAGCAGAAATATATTACTATTGTTCAGTAGAATGTACATAATAGGCTACTACAAACATTATTAAAACAGTATTTCTTCAGTGTTTTAAACTGTAATATAAAATCCCCTTTATTTTCCAACAATAAGATGAAATCTTCATTAATTAAAAGACAAATGTTTTTTCCCTTAAAAAAATGTAAATACACAAAATTTTCAGAGAGGAAAAAAGGATAAGGCTATTGTAGGAAAAAATAATAATGCACTAGTGCAGGCTTCATCAAATCTTACCCTGGAGGTTCAATGCACTGCAGAGTTTAGCTCCAACCCTGATAAAAACCTCACCTACCTGTGAGTTTCTAATGATCCTTATGCACTGATTAACATGCTCAGGTGAGTTTGATTAGGGTTAGATCCAAACTCTGCAGTGCATTGGACCTCCAGGGTTAGATTTGATGAAGCCTGCACTAGTGTAAAGGTAGCATAACAGACGTGTAAACTGAACTTTATTAAAACTAATTTGCACTGATTCATTGTGTTGGATTTTTTTTTTTTCTGTGCAGTGGGTCAAAAGATGGGGTTTTGAGTGTAAATGTCGACAACCTTTTTTATTTTTTTTTAGATAATGTAATTTAGTTAAAACTGATTTCATAAAATTGGTATCGAAAAATGTATTGTTCAGGAATTGGTATTGAACTCAAAGTATCGGTATCCAAATTTTTTGAATGATACCCAGCCATATGAATGACAGCAGCATCTACAGCACAGAATCTTTCAACAAGCCGAATAAGAACAAGAACAGTACAGGAAATCCTCTTAACCTTTCTACTCATAGCTTTACTCTACCAGTTCTTGTCATTTAATAATGAGCTACACCCTATTACAGCACTAGTCAACTCCGGAGCTGTAGTGGACCTAACGCATGACAAAGCGGTACGAATATCAGCTTAACCATGCACACAGCAGCAGTTCACAATAAAGCTATTCGGAAGCATCTTTCAGTAGACTATTCCCATCAGTCAGACCAAGGCCATCCAATTACCACCCCTCACTGGCCATGGGACAGCACCATAGAGTTCCAACCTAACTCAAAACAAGCTAATCAGTGTCTTCGGGATCTTAAGAAATCACAGGTAAGTGAGTTTCATCACGGTTGGAGCTAAACTCTGCAGGACATTGGCCCTCCAGGGTAAGATTAAGAAATCCTTCCATACAGCTTAGTCAACACACTAACCGTATTCCAAGACTTCATCAATAAAGAATTTTCTATGATATCCTAAACCATTACTTTATCTTCTACATAGACCTACAACATCCTAATTTACGACCACAACATAGACCAACTTGCCAAGATAGTACCATCTATACATGAATCTGAAAAGTGCATACCACCATTCTGGGCTAAAATATCAATCACTTGAGCATGCAGATTGACTCATATAATGTAAAAAAGACCCTTCAACAGTCAAGGGACTACAGATTTCCGGGATTTGCCCTTTTTCTGATAGAAACCATCAGAAATGGCCCCACTTAACTCACTTCTCCAAAAAAAACATTAGTAGGTAGATTTTTACCATTATAAGCTGGCTGTCTTCAAACATCTTAAAAAAGTAACTTTTGCATAATAGGTCCCCTTTAAAAGGTTTATTATGTGTTCTGGTGTGCATACAGTCCATAATTATGAGGACACTTTATATCATTTGGTGAATAGCCAGTATCATGCACTGGAGCACAAAGGCATGATTTAGCACATGCTATAGATTTCCACACTGGATTTTTATGACCTATAAATCCTGAGCCATTGAAGCCATTCTTGTCTATAAAACCAAGTGCTATAAAAATCTGTTCATCTCCGTGAACTGAAATAAATAAAAAATAATTACATTTTATGCTTCATTGAGGGCATCACTGCAGGGTTAAAGATCAACAGTGATGTGAACGTGCAAAACAGGAGTCAACTGCCGCACAAGCGATGATGCGAACCGAATGTGTTGGTTCAATGTACAGAGGACATGTCTACAGGGTTTGACACAGAACCAGGCAGAACTGAGCTTCTCCTTTGAGCACGCTAGCAGCAAAGCAGTTGAGCTGAAAGTGCCATAGCCGCCAAAGCCCTTGAGCAAGATGGCAAGACCTACTGAAATATGTATCAGTGAGAGTCACATTCACAGTTTAAATGCTGAATTTGGCACATCAAACAGGGTAAACTGAAGCACAACCATACATGCAGCCCGTTTTTATAATATGTTATAAGGGTATTCTTAAGGCATTATAATGAATGCATAATGCATATAAAAAACCTTATAGTTTGCATAACATCTCATGAATAATCCTAAAAGCAAATTTTAACGCATTGTAATATTTATGTATCTGTTATTATAACTTTTAAGAGTATGATTATTAATAACACAATGTTAGTTGTGTTCCAAAAATGAACAAAAGTCTGGTAGGTCTGCAATTCTATGTGGCAGAGGAAGGTCAGTACATAGACACAACAGTGCTGGAAGCTTCTTCGGCATTCTGATCCTCTTATCCAGTGCTTCTCAAAGCTGTCCTGGGGACCACACACCACTTTGAGTCCCCAGGACAGCTTTTAGAAGCACTGCTCTAATTGGGCTCCAATAAAGTGTTCAAACTCACTTCAGCCAGCATTGCCAGTCTGGACCCGTTCCAGGCAAAATCTAAAAGGGGCCAGTCAAGACAAAGTGCTTCAGTGTTAAGAATTAGAGTTAGAATACTTTCTGTCTGGTCCCAGAACCTTTCTATGTTTTAAACAGGCACTTCCTTTACGGATATTGTCACCTCAATACAGTGTGCAATAGATCTAACATTTACTACTTAAAGGAACACTCACCGTTTTTGAATCCATTGTGTAAAAAGCCTGACGAAAAAATGTTTTTTTGTTTTTTTAGGCCGATATAACTAGGAACTATGCTCTCATTCTCGCATATGAGAGTATAGTTCCTTCTCATATCCTTGTCATACCAGCCTAGAAAACCACAACTTTTCATTTTCCGTTGGTCTTGGTGCATGACATAACTGTAGAAGAGTCAAGTTTTAAATAGGAAAAATATTGAAACGTTCTGGGCTGCGTTCTCCGAAACCACCTTAACGCTACGTCGTTCTTAAGTTGTACCTTAAGACGTACCTTATCGTAAGCGCCTGTTTTCCGAAACCTTCTTAGTTAAGTATACCTTCTGTAAGTCATTCGTTCGTAAGGTTGGTCTGGAGCGC
>JAUMHG010000069.1:11416045-11438409 GCA_032359395.1 Enteromius anoplus
GCTATACTAATCATCAACAACAGGTGTGTTCGGAGAACCGGATTAGTGAGTTCATAGTTAGCGAGATGATCTGATCTCGGATGTGTCATTTGATCTTGGATGTAGTTAGCGACGTACGAAGAACGGACCCCAGGTACCAAAAGAAAAAGAAAGAGGAGGATGAGAGAGATGTTTTATTTTAAATAAATGTGTAAGTTAACTTGTCCATATGAAAGTAATTTTGAATGTTTATTTTGATTATTAATAATACAGGTTAGAAATTTAGAGTTGTTAATGTAATATTGTTTCAGTGTTAGTATAACACAATTTTAACACAAATTATTATTTCTTGTTAATTTATTTATTTACTTAGCATACATCCATGTAATAAGCAGAGTAATAAAAAACCCTGGTCTGACACACTTTACTTTGCAAAAATAATGGGTACAGTATATCCTACACTGTAAAAATTCAAGTAGTTTCAATTAATTACTATTTAGTAAAACGTTCCACAGAAATGTTACATTGAGTAAATTTCTGACTTTAATTAAAATGTATATGTTTACTCTGTGTTTTATGTTACCTCAACTAGAGTTTACTACATAAACACATTTTTATTCTTTAAAAAATATCAAAAATGACTAACTGGTGTTTATTAATCACTAAAAGACACGTTACAACACATAATAGCCTTAATTTAATAACAATCTCCTTTTTTTTTTTTTAAAACTCTTACGATCTAAACTTACAGGAATAAAAAAAGTCATCTAGCTGACATGGTCTCAACTGACATTCAGGGCTGTAGAGGTCATCTCTAGATGCTGATCCACTGTCTGTTCTGGATACAGACTGGATCTGGGTGGCTACATTCACCTCGGAATAAGAATGAAAAAGACTAATATTAGCATAGATGCCACTAAGAACAATAAAGCACATTATGTAGTAAAAACTCTAGACATTTACACATATTACCTGGAATGAAAACAATAAACTCCTGGTCTTGAAAGTACACACATTTGCAGTGGAGTGGTTAGGTCATGTGCCAGCGTTTGGTGCCTTGGAAGAACAGCACATTTTAAATAAAAAAAAATCAAATTATGTCTTTTAAATAATTTACAATGTATCAATATCAGTTATTGCAGTTATTGATATTACAAGGTGAGCAAATGTTTAAAGTGTCCGTGCTGGTGGTGTGCGTTGAGTGACAGTCCCTTCTCCTTTCTTTCTTCCCTAGGTGACAGTGATTGGTGCAAAGGTGCAGTCTCCGGCTTCCTTGGTCACGGCGTCTCATCTGCAAGGTAAGTGAAAGACAGCGGGTGAGTATCACAAACGTCTGCATTGGAGTCGTTGCTCATCTTAGTGGTGGCTTGGTGCGCCTTTTATATGGCTCCAGCCGTGACCGATTGGCCCGAGATTATGAGTTCCCGGTACTTCCCATTTGCTGCCAGAGCGACGCTGATCTCTTCCCTCCACACTCCCCACCTGGTCCTGGTGAAAGAGAAAAGATGAGAGATAGGGTGTGGGTGGGGAGTGTCCCCTTACAGACCTGCGTAAGCTGCCCAGATCCGAGAGAGCCTGTTGTGTTTGTTGTTACTCGCTCCAGACCGGTGGCGACGCCAGGAATCATCTTATGACCCGGGCATTCGTATCCTTTGCCCGGGCCATCCACTGAAGAGGAGCGTGGTCTGTGAACAAGGTGAACTTATGGCCCAGCGGGTAATAACGGAGCTCCAGGACTGCCCACTTGATGGCGAGGGCTTCTTTCTTCACGGCTGTGTATTTTCTCTCTGCCTGGGACAGGCAACAGGTCTGCAACAGGAAGGGGCAATTAAAGTCAGGGGCATGTAAAACAGGTTCTTAGGTAAGTGCTGCTTTTATCCCGCTTCAGCTCCGGCAGCACCCTCCGGTCCAAGTGATCCTCCCATGCCTCCAAGTGGATGATAATGTCATTGATGTAGACAGCAGCATACTCCTGATGGGGCCGGAGGACGATGTCCATTAAGCGCTGAAATGTAGCTCGAGCTCCATGTAATCCGAAGGGAAGGGTCAGGTACTGCCAGTGTCCAGACAGGGTTGAAAACGCAGTCTTTGGCTTAGCGTCTTCGGATAGTGGTACCTGCCAATAGCCTTTGGTGAGATCCAAGGTAGTGATAAACCGGGCCCTTCCCAGCCACTTCAGCAGGTCGTCCACTTGGGGCATGGGATAGGTGTCGGACTGGGATCTCATTTAGGCAACGGTATTTGTTGCAGAAACAGAGGGTGCCATCCGGCTTTGGCACCAGGACGATGGGGCTGGACCACGGGCTCCGGGATGGTTCTATCACCTCCAGCTTCAGCATTTTTTTTATCTCCTCCTCTATAGCCTGCCGACGGACCTCGGAAATATGATAGGGCTGCTGCCTGACGAGGACCCCTGGTGGTGTGAGGATATCATTGTGGACGACGGTGGTTTGCCGGGGGTCTCCGAAAACACATCCTGGAACTGACCGACCAGGTGCCTCAGCTCAGCTTTCTGGGAGGCCGAAAGATGGGGGTTGGTATCTACAACCGCGGGCCCTGGGGCGACGAAGGCAGCCGCCTGGTCCCAGTCCCAGCGTTTCATCAGGTTAATGTTGTACACTTGTTGGAGGTTGCGATGTCCTGGCTGTCGCACCCGGTAGTTAACTGACCCCACACGTTCCTCCACGGTGTAGGGCCCTTGCCATTGGGCTAGGAATTGACATGCAGCATTGGGGACCAGGAGCCTTACCTTATCTCCTGGGTTGAATTCCCGTGGATTTGCCACTCGGTTGTAGGTGTGTTGCTGGGCTTGTTGGGCCTTCATCATGTGTTCCCGGACTAATGGCATGACACGGTCTATTCTTTCCTTCATCTCCCGGATGTGTTCCACTGTGGTTCTTTGAGCTGCCATCTGCTGTTCCCAGGCCTCTTTGGCCATGTCGACTAGGCCCCGGGGCTGGCGGCCGAACAGCATTTCAAACGGTGTGAATCCTGTTGACGTCTGGGGAACTCAGATTCCATATAAGACATACGGGAGTAGCAGATCCCAATCCTTCCTTTCCTCGACCACCACCCTCCGGAGCATTTGCTTGAGCGTCTTGTTAAAGCATTCAACAAGGCTGTCCGTCTGGGGGTGGTACACGGATGTACGTATTTGTTGGACCTTCGGCAGGCGGCAGAGGTCAGCCATTAATCAGGGTATGAAGGAGATTCCCTGGTCGGTCAGGATTTCAGCTGGGATTTCTACACGGCTGGCCAACAGGAACACCTCCTTGGCGATGGCCTTGGATGTCACTTTGCGGAGGGGAATGGCCTTGGGATATCGGGTGGCATAGTCCACGATAACGAGGATGTGCTCGTGCCCCTGGCCAGAGCAGCGGCCCTACAAGGTCCATCCTGATTCGCTTGAAGGGCACCCCAATTATGGGCAGAGGAATGAGTGGAATGGGGGGAGATTTCTGTTGAGAGGTCACTTACGACTCCCACCTCCACTTCTCTAGCTTCATTTCCTTCCTTTTATTTTCACAGTGTGAGCAGGAACTCGGCGTGTGTCTCTGTGGACACACGTGACGGGTAAACAATACGTGGACGATGGCCGGGGTCCCAAAACATAAGGGCGGACCAGAGTGATACCGCTGCCGGAGTCCAACACAGCCCGATACATTCTCCAGTGGATCTCCACTTGAATGTGCAGTGTTCCCTTCGGCACCACTCGATGTACTGAACAGCCTGCCATCCACGTTTTGGTGGCAGACACATTGGGATCCATCGTCATGGGTTCGTCTCGGGGGCTGGGCGGCCTGCGTACTGTGCGAGGGGGGCGGCTGGCTGTCACTCAGGGGTCAGGCAGCGGGGTCGTTTGTGAGGCTGCAAACTGGAGCTCGGCCAGGCAATCCTCCATTCGTTCTTGGCGTTCTGTGAGTCGTTCATAACAGTGCTGCTGGCGGATGCTGACTCCGGTGAGCTGTTTCAACAAATCCTCCATTTGGTGCGCCTTTTATATGGCTCCAGCCGTGACCGTTTGGCCCGAGATGATGAGTTCTAGGTGCTTCCCATTTGCTGCCAGGGCGACGCTGATCTCTTACAAGTTGCTAATCTGTATGAATTTGAACGAATTACCTAAACCTAACCCCGCCCCTAAACTGACCCATCACAGGGTTTTAGACAAATCGTACAAAATCGCACGAGTGAGGTCGTGCGAAATAGTTCGAATTTGCAGAAATTTGGCACCTTGTACGAATACGTAAGAATTGGTCGTGAAACTGTGTTGGACTAGCTTAACCTGACGCCTTAACTTTACAGACACTGCCCTATAGCCACATTTCTTAAACACTTTTTAAGTGTTTTTACTTTTTTTTTCTTTAAAAATTTACACGTTGCATGTTTTCTCATTAGTCCAATCTAAAAATAACATTTATTAAGTGGGACTTACCTGACCCATGAACTTGACAAGATGTTTCTCCTGCGAAGTCACCAAATGATCTTGGTGTTGGCTGAATTCATTTTTATTAGTTAAGTCAACATTTAGCAGTCTGAATGTTGACAGGGTTTGAAAATTACCCTTCATTTAATGTTTTTAAAATAAATGTGTGCAGACGTCATATAATACATCTTCTCAACTAAGCCCAAGCTATAAAATTAGTTAAATATTTTATTAAAAATTAACTAAAATATTTTTGCCCTTCTAACATTTTGTTAATTGGATTTTTTATAGTGTATAGCAGTTGGTGTAACCTTATATTCTTCAATACATTATTAAAAATCTACTATAAATCTAAAAATTTTCAATTAAGTTTAATATATATATATATATTTATATATAATATCTATCAGTAAAACTCTGCCTTCATAAGTGTAGCAGCATCTTACTTAAACCAGTGAAAAAAATCAGTGACATCACTCAGCATTTCTTTGCTCCACAACGTCACACCACAGGAACAGACGGTTCCTCGAGATGGGGTGTTCCGCTGTATTGAATTTAATTTGTCAAAAATGCCTGATACAGCAAAACATCTTTTATTTATCTGCTTGGTAAAGTTCCTTTTTAAAGGAACTGAACCTGAGAATAGTATGCCAGATTATCTTTCCTTTCACTCACAGTAAAATTAATTTTATGCGACTGCTGCTTCCCTCCACTGAAGGTGCTCATATAATAGTGCCAAAAAGAACAATATGTGTATTGTTCATTGACTGTCATCAGTATTACATGGCTACATTAATGGTGCATTGTGCTGTCTAATGCAACATAATTTTGGTAGATGCATTTTATTTGTCTACTGTAAACCTAATGATTGTTCTTCATTTATAAAGCCCTGCAGATCATGTTTAATTTAAACTCTCCCAATACAAATCTAGTGAATGAGATATTTGATATTACCTACTATTTTGAGATTTAACCTCATAATACTTATTGATACCTGAACCTATATATTTATAGAAGGTCTCAAGCATACTTGTGGGCATTTAAAGTGATTTCCAATTATACCCACTGCAAGGGTTCTGCCAGTTATGCATTGTAAACAATTATATGCATTCGAGTCTACAGGATGAAAGAGAGGTGAAAAGAGTGTATTATCTGGGAACCCTGTAGTTCTCTGTTGTTGTTGTTGTTTTGTTTTGTTGTTGTTTTTTTTGCCTCTTTAAACCCTACTCACTTAACTACAACAACACTGGACTAAAAATAGCATACCTTCCAAAGGATCCTGGACATGGTGTACAGTGGAAAAATTGAAGACAAATTTGTCACAAATTCTGAATTTGTTCCCATGACTTGTTCATTCACTCCTTAGTTGATATTACACTGTGGCTACATTGTACTACTTCATTCCCTTGTTTCAATTTCAGGCATTAAAATGGGTCAGGGGTGAAAAGGGTGAGAAGGGTGCTCGAGGGGTGATGTGGCCTCTGATGGAGCCGGGATTTGGGGGAACTCCCACAGAATAAATATTGCGGCCTCATTAGGGGACATGCTGTAACTTGTTTATTCTCCATCATGATTGACAGCCAAGTTTTGTTGTTGTTGTTGTTGTTGTTTTGGGCAAAGAAATTGTGTTTTCTACTATTATCGAAAAACATACCATCAACTACAAATGCTATTTGCTATTGCAGGGAGAGCATGCCAGAACAAAAAAAAACTTGTTTGCATTTGCCAATTTTACCTTAGCCATATAAGTTTAATGGAATAATAAGCCAAGCACAGGTTCTGAAAAAAACTGTATTGACATTTGTCTAAAGACATATGTACATCCGTTAAAGGAGCTCTATGTTGCAGGATTTTAGCTCCATTTCATTTTTATCTTAAACCGTATACATCACCACTTGATCGTCTTGCTGTCTGCCCTCTGAATACATTGGGGGGGGAAACCCGCACTCGAAAGAGGTAATGCTCGTTAAACCCCACCTCTTCTTGCCGATGGGTTGGCCGAAGTTTGTTTGCATTCGTTAAACCCCACCTCTTCTTGCCGATTGGTTGGCCGAAATTTGTTTTTGCTTTGGTGTACGTCAAGTACCCCTAGTGTTTTGCAAAATCGCATAGAGTGCCTTTAATTAAAAGGACACCTCTTGCCCTTTTACTTTGACCTTGCCCTCAGGTTGAAGCCATGACCAAATCCAGCTGCACTTCAACCCAGAATCCAGCTGTTTAACCAGAGCTGCATCATTCTGCCCTAACACACTAAAATAATGTCTGTATTAGTGTCAACGATACTTTAGCATTAAATGTAACTTAATCTCTTAAGCGTACGTTCAAATGAAGCATTTAAAAACGCGTTGAAAACTCGAGGCACATCGCTTCCTCCACCAACTTCAAAGTGCTAGGGCGCTAGCGCTTCTGTAGCATCTGCTGTTAGGCAACCATGAAGGCACTGTCAGTTACAAAAACATTTCTGCTTTGGATTTTAAATTGCACGGCTCCATTGAAAATAAAAAGCTTGTGCACGCAAAACGCCTTTGGTGACACATAAACACCACAAAATTAAATTGAGGATCTCTCCCCTGACGTCTTCTCCCACGCGGATTGTCTCTCATGCTCTCATGAAGTTTTCATTAATCAATAAATACCATCCAAGACTGACAAGCCTGTTTTGGCTTCAAAACGGCGAATTTCGCCGAAAGGTGAGGGATTTTCATGCATGGGATTTAGATAAATCACAGCCGTGAGGGTATTTCCAACCTGATCTCACGGCAATTTGTACATATTTAAGAGGTGGCTAATTCGTACAAATCTGTACGACCTCACTCGTACGAATTCATACGATTTCTTTTTAAATCGGACGTATTTTACTAGTTGCCAATACGTATGAATTTGTACGAATTACCTAAGCCTAACCCTGCCCCTAAACCTACCAATCACAGGGTGAGATCCTTGTATGCACCTCGTACGAATATGTACAAATTGAGATTGTGTTTGTATTTTGCATTTTGATGGAAGCTTTCCAAACAGATTTCATGCAGCAACACTGCTTGTGTACCCTTAAATTAAAGTTGTTACAATGGGTACCAAGTTTGGTCTAAATACGCTAAAGCATTACAGAGATACAGCCTAAAGTCCAATTTGGTGTGCACTTTGTAGCGTTTCTTGATGTGCAATATGTAAATATGAAAGTTGAAGGTCTATTAAAATCTTTTTTTTTATCTCTAGTTTGTCATGAGCCATTAAAAGCACACAACTATTTAGTTTCTATCCCCTGTGGTACAAAAGTTATTTACTAAAGTTATAAACAAGAGTAGCAATTATTGGTTTTCACTGCATCTGCTGTTAAAAGTTCCTCACAGTCCTTTGACATGCTAAAAGTAGCCTACTGAACACATGCATTGGTTTGTTTAAAATTCTGCATTAGGATGTTTTGAATATAGAATCAACAACTCTGTTAAATGACCCCAAATGAAATGCTGCCCCAACAACAATTAGCCAATCAAGATTCAGCACTCACTACCAAACCCACCCTCCCATCTGTGTACTGTAACTACAGCTCTTGCCTATAACTGCCACATTCATCTTTTCGTGCTCATGCATTCTATGATTTATCAAATCAGCACAGGTTATTGCACAGAAGGGCACTAGGGTGGTGATGCATTCAGTTGTTACGATGATCAGAATAAAAACCCTTTGTATTAGGCAAATAAATCTTGGAGCAGAATTGAAGATGTTATACTCTCCAAGTGTGGGGGTAAGGAGCAGTGAATCAGATTGACATGAGCAATGAGGGTGCCCACCCTGCATAGTGATGCTAATTGAAACACTCAGGGAATTGCATATCTCAAATGATTGACAGCTTTAGGACAGATTTATGATGCAGAACTCTAGATGTACTTGATTGATGAAAGAAATATGTCAAGCTTGTCCCTAAACCAATCTCTTTGACATCAAAATCTATTTTTATAGCACTTCTTTCTTAAAATCAGGACAATACATTTATGTTTGTCACATCTTGATTTATTGTTAGTTTTCTTATCATGATTTTTGCACCAAGGATAAGTCATCTTACCATGTAAGCTTATCATGCGCATGCAGGACTTTGGCTTTCCCCTAGTGGGGACTACTCTGGCCCCATAGACCAAATGTAAATTAGGTTTATAGTAAATATGCTCACAAATTTAATTCTGCATGTTTTGTGATTTCATTGTAATCCTTAACATAAAGTCACTGAATTAAACTATTCACTTGATTTCATTGCTGTCTGCGTGTGATGTTAGAACGTGGTTAGACCATAGAACAAGAATGTATTGGAAACGCACTACTGTCTAGCTCACTCTGCCTGGAAAATACAATATATGAAAGTATTCTTGAAAACAATCTTTTAATGTATTATTTAGCAAATAGTTAATCATCAAAGAAAGAAAAAATACCCATAATATGGACTTTTCGGTCCCACTTTATATTAAGTGTCCTGTGTTAAGTGTTAGCTGTGTACTTCCATAGTAACTAGTTGTGTATGTAGTATGTAACCACAGTGTAAGTACACACCTGTACATAGTATCTACAGCTGTAATATTTCTGTAACTACACACATGTAACAACCCTCAGAATGGTAAGTGCAAATGTGTAACAGGACATGTGTAACAACACGCAGTATGTATACGACTAACTGGAACATGGGGTGATCAGGGGGTGTAGTTGGGTAGGTTTAGGGATGTGTGAAGTGGGTGGAGTTGGTGCACCTCTGTAATACCAGTGTGTATACATGGTAACTCCTCAGGAACTGCCCATTTAATATAAAGTGTAACATTCTGTACACCCACCACAATTTATGTGTAAAGCCTAACTTACTGCCCGGTGCTGTGTAACATCAGAGTAATTACATGATAAATCCATAGCAACTGTCTATTTAATATAAAGTGCATCACTTCATTCACCGAAAAGTGCTGTTAGTCCTGTTCCACGTTTGTACTTACACACACTTCTGAGGGTTGTTACATGTGTGTAGTTACAGAAATATTACAGCTGTAGATATGTAGCAATGTGTACTTTCACTGTGGTTACATACTATACACATCTTACTATGGAAGCACACAGGTATCGGGGACACAATATAAAGTGAGACCAACTTTTCTAAATGCTGTGAAGGTCAGATCCAGATTTTTTCTCCTTACATAGCTGATTTCACCATTATCTCTCTTCACGTGATCGATTTATGTTGTTCTATATGGTATCACTGTAATCCTTGATACAATGATATCATAAATGAAAAAGAGCTCTAAGATTGTGTCACGCTCGTGCTGCTGTAAAGAGGAGTAGGAATCCAAATATATCCAAAATAGTTATTTTTATTATACTCACGAATATCAGAGACAGGCAGGTAGGCAAAATGACAAGCAACACGCAGACATAAGTATAATGAACCGACAAACAGACATGACTGAGGAGAACTTATAAAGGGGAGTTAATCATTACAAACAAGGGAGGCACACCTGAACACATTGAACAATTAACCAAACTAGGTCACACTGAGTACATGGGGAAACCCAATAACAAATAGTGCAGGGGCGTGACAGATTGCAAAGATAAGTCCGTTAATATCACCTATGGTTCATTCAAAACGAATGGCAAGATGCCGTTAAACTATTATACCACCTGCATCTGGAATCAGCTTCCAGCGGATGTCAGATGTGCCCTGTTAGGCACTACCTTTAAAAACAGATTGAAAAGACATCTGTTTGACTGTGCATTTCCTAAAAAAACTGTTTACGTGCTGTACTGATTGCTCTGCATCTTCTGTTCATGCCCTGTTATACTCCTAATTCACTTTCAGCTAATTTATTTGACTATATTTGAAAATTCTCTTTATCATTATGATTTACCACTATGTATGAAATGTGCTATATAAATAAACACACCTAAAACGATTGTGTAAAAAAAAATAAACAACACTGAATTAGAAACAATATGAACACTGCAATATTCATAATATGCGGAAATTTTCACAATCAATAAATGCAAGATGGCATGAGAGAAAGCAAGTCTGCAGTGTGGTACATGAGAGCGTAGTGAAACTGATTGGTAACTTCTATCTGTACACAGTTTACAATCCCTTTTAAATGAACATTATTGAGAAAATAAGAAATAATAATTAAACAAATGCACAATAAAGTAAGCATTTATAAACCTTAAACAATGTCGCTCCTTTCAACCCTCTTGTTCTTTCATGAACTCTCTTTTCCAGCTCATCAATCGTGTCCATGTTGGATTTTAGGAAATAGTGCTTTAGGGAGTTTACTGTAATCAATGTGCACGGTGGGTATAAATGAGTGAACAACTGTGGGGAATCATAATTTAAACACCAACAAAAGTTCCCAAAATAGCAAAATTACCCATTTTTGACTTTTAAACTTTTAATTGTTATCTCTGCATAGTGAACTAGAATATGTATGTTAATATCAACCATACAATGCATTATGCACAGCAGCGAGAGAGATCTCATATGTCCAGACTACAAGATCCAAACCGCCAGCCTATTTGGTAGGCTGGTGAAAGAGTATGAGCTCTGTCCTGCCTATTTTGGAGGTGTTAATTAAACACTGTCAGCCTCTGGGACGTCGTTGTCCACTACCTCCTTGCCATAAATATATCCAGGGGCCCAAGGTCCCTTAGGCATCTCATCAAACACAATGCCCTCCAAACACACACTCATAAACCCACTTCCTACACAGAGGCAGACAGAACCCCTTCCCCCAGCCACCATTTCAGATTTATAGAGGCTTCAGGTTTACAGTCAACTTGCCTTCACACTAAATAAATGACAGTGTTCTGCCAGGAGTAATAACCAGTATGTTGATGCGCAAGGAGGGAGAGACGTCTTTGCTCGCTCCATCAGTCTCCCAGCACATCTTTAATATTATCTGCCTGCTTCCAATCCCAGGATAAGTGCTTTTACACACACACACACAAGCCATTCTATTTTAGTAGAGTGTTAGACCTCGCCTTGATACAAAGTGGTATGACTTCACGGTCCGCTGTACGCAGCAATATCGGATAAAAGAAAGGATATTTACTCTATAGGAGAATTTGCACTTCCATGTGTTTGGACAATATCTAGAGACCGGTTCAGTGCATGAGATTTGATTTCTCGAGGACAGAAAGTGCTGTAAAAATATGTGAGCATGGCACTGCAGTGGGCCATTTCCATAAACTTCACCGCTTCAGAGCGATCACATCAATACACAGCTCCTTTCCCAACAACAAATATCATGAAGAAACGCAACTGCACCCATATCTGTTGGTGATAAATGATACAGTTCAGCTTTGAATGTGCTTTTATGCAACATTAAATACAAATAAATACGCAAAATGTTATCATTATTTATCATGTATTATTATATTATACCCTAGGTAAGCACATTCAGTTTGCTCTGCTTGAACAGTTTAACATCTGAAAAGAAAAAGGTCTGTATGTCCAATAAAATCGTCTGCAGTTTAACAAGGACACCTGTGCCACCTAGTGACAATAAATAAAACAACATGTGACTATTGGGTTTTGAGTTGGATTCATATTTTATTGCAACACATAGTGTAGTTTTCCATTAACACAGTAAGGCAAAATTAGTCAGCACCAGTAAGAAAATATTCTAAACACAGAAAAGTGTTGGACAGGACTGCAGTTAACACAACCCTCAACTCACTTCCAGTTCTTTATGACACCTTTCCTACTTCTAGTCTATGCGCTAGACTGTTCTATCAGGAAGCTACTTGACATTCAGCACCAAGACTGAACGTCTCTAGACTGAAAATCTACATGTGAGTGACAAACAGAATATAGCTGTGAAAAGTGCTGCAGAGCTGATTTCCGAACAACTGAATTTAGCTAAGCAGAGAAAAGCAATATCAGAATCAATATTCTAATTATAATGTAAACCACGCCAGATTTCAGAATCTTGAGAGATTCGCCTTTTTATTTTACACCGTCATTTTAAATTGGCATGTATGTACATTAAGAGATTCATAGCTAATAACAAAATAGCATGAGTAAATAATGTACGTCGCTGTCACGTTTACAGAACCATCAAAATCAAATCCATAATAGAGGGGGGGGAAAACAACCGATAACTTTTTAAGAACATTTAGGGAGTAAACATATTATTACTACAGAGATACAGCATGTAATATATATCTCCATGCGTTCTTTTCCCTACAAATGATTCCTCGTGAGAATGTGGCAGTAGGGCAGAAAAAGAAAAACAGTGCGTTCAGTGCAAAACAAATTTAATAAAACAAACAATTTTGCTCATAATGAAGCCAGTTCTTGTGTCAGCTGCTCTTTCTCTTTCTGGAGTTTGATGACACTTTGTTTGTTCTGTTCCAGTCGATCTTCCAGCCACTGCAGCAGCGGGCCGCTAATGGCCGACATCTGACTGCACAGGTTTTTAGTGAACACTGAGAAGAACACATATATGCAGATTAGTAAAGCTCTACTGTAGAAATGGTACTAAATGTCACACAGGTTAATCCCACACTTAATATTTTAACTGACCAATTATTGATTTTAAAAAAAATCATCTCTTAACCTATCAAATCAATGCAGTTTGCATAAAGACAAGCTATCTTTTATTTAACACTCTACAGCTACTTCCCACTGAAAACATGCGGTAACACATTCATTTGTGTGCAGGTGATGGTGAGAAAACAGCTCGGATTTTATTAAGCCCCAAAAAAGTGGATTTCATAATTACCTGATCCATTATGTATCTTTGTGATTGGATCCAGATGAGTTAAACTGAAATATTGGTGCAACAAAATATAGCGTGAGGTCCAGAGCAACCATTCACCAAGATGAGCAATCGGAAACACGTCCACAAGAAATACCTGTGAATCCTTCTGTATGTGTCCTGTTCTTCTTGACAGAGGATTCTGGGAAGTTCCACAGCAGACTCCAAACATACTTTCCCGATGGCTTCATGTGGGACTACATGGATGGGGATCTCAATCCGCTCATACCTTGTCATGTGCAAATAAACCAATTTCCATATTGATGAGCATTTTAATGAGTTTTATGCTTAAATGCGTGCAATTAGTTTGTAGATCAATATAAATTATGATGCATAGATCCGATGTAAAGCTTTCAGTTATTCATTCGAATAAAAAGCAGATTATTTACTCTGAGCCTTTCTGGGCTTGTACTGACTGGAAACAGGTGTACAGGACTCGACCAGTCTACAAGAGAAATAGAAAGAAAGGTCATGGTAAACACGTGACAGTAAAATAAGAACGCTTCATAATTTGAGCTTTACATACCTTTGTGTTTTTATCTTCTATAAAGCAGGAGAAGATGAGTCCAACAAAACCCTGATCCATCATCTGATACATTGCTTGTGTCCTAACATCTGTATGATGCATGAATAATTGGAATTTTAGTCAAGATAATAATGCAGAATTTTATCAAGCATAAATATATATATATATATAATAAAACTAACCAACATGTGATGGCCACACAGTGATGTGTGGATGAGAGTGGTACCAGCCCACAACCCTCATGGGACGTCCTGTCATCTCAGCCAACCTGTGCCTCATATTAAGAAAATGGGCTCAAAAAATTATCAGGATTGCTCTCTAGGAACCATTTTAAGCATTAAGGCCTGGTTTCACAGAGAGGGTTTAGCCAAAGTAGTTCATAGTAGAAAGAAACATTACTGGTGTGCATCTTAAGACAAAACAAAGGCACTGAAATGTTTTGAGATCAGTCAGTGCAAGTCTCTTTCAGCTGAAGCAGCTCAGATTTACATGTTAGTCTAGGCTTCAGTAGCTTTATTAATCTGGAAATGATGTGCATTGATAGATGAACTTAATGCGGTACAAATGCCTGAAACCACTAGGGATCAATCTTTTAACTGAAAATGTTTTATTATTATATGAATTTTATTTACTACTATTATATTATGAGTTTATCCATTTGAGTGAAATTGTGAAAGTGTTTCAGCAGGTCATTGAATGTATTGGGTATGTCCACCTCTTGCTTTAATAACAGCAGCAGAACAGAAGTTTATGAAAAACCTCATTATTCAGCCTGATCTGAACATAGTGTGATTTTGCTGAATAACTTGATGTTGCAAATTTGCAGAACATGCTTAACAGTCCATTGTCATCTTTATTCTCTTTATGACGCCCCACACATTTTCTACAGGAGACAGATAATAATAATAATAACAACAATAACTAACCCCTAATAACGTAATCCCTAACTCCTTTCATAAAACGTCTAAAATGGAGTTGTATCAAAACATGAGTCAAGTTTCATGACTTTTAATGAGTTTAAGTACTAAATATTATATAAATGTTTGGTGTTGAAAGCTATTAATGAAACTGATACCCAGAAAATTATACATTTCAAAACAAATCAGTGGAAGTGTCTGATGCGTGCCATATAACAACATAAGTACTGTAGTCACGTGGTCTTTCGGCCAAAGAAATACCATGGTATTACCGTGGTAAAAGCATGTTTCTGTTATGGAAGCAATGTTTTAGTAGTGAAGAATAAAGAAATAAGAATAGCTCTATAAATAACCATAAAAATACAAATAGGCTATTAAATAAAAATAATTGTGAAAGGATATCTCCGCCTCGGTGGACGCTGCTGACAGCTGCTCTGGTGAAATCTCCACTCTGTCTTTCCTCTTGTCTGATCGACGCAGAATTATGACTGAATGAATGTGCACAATGCGATTTGTGTCGACCTGTCGGACATTAACAGAGTTTGATAAACACAGCTGTTATCGTTCACGCGCATTCATACCAAAAAAGCGCATCCGAAACACAAGAAACCCAAACCTCGCCGATGCAGAGACCCATTACTTCCTCTTTCTCCGTGCTCAGAGCATGATTCATACAGACTAGAAATGCGTCTGACTCTAAATGTACAGCGCTCACTGCCATTATATGAAGTACAGGCTAACAGTTTGTCTGTTTCTCTGAGTTGTTTGCTTGTTTATCACCTTACAGCACTTCCCCATCAGCAGAGCGCATGCGCTACATTAAATTCCTTCCGACAGGAAACAGGAGGGGGGTCACATGGCAACAGTGGATTTACGGTGACCGGGAAGGGATAGCCTATGTTTTATTTTATATGGCAAGGCGACTTAACGAGATGAAATGATAATTATTGATTAAAGCTTAATTGTTGATATCACCAGCAAATGTAAAAAAAAATAATAATAATAGTAATAATAATAATAATTATTATTATTATTGCAAACGGAGTTGCTCACAGAAATCTAATTCTTCAATCAAAAATGTAATGTCGGGTAGTAAAAAGTGTAATTCTGGCTAGTAAAATATCACAATAACTTGCCATTCAAATGCAGTTACAGATAGGTCTTTCAAATAACTCATTTTTTACAATTTCATTCTGACAGGTCACTTTTAATTGTAAATATTTTATTTTACAATGCTGACAGAGATGCTGGGAGGAATCAGAAATACAGAGCATTGTGTGCGGTGTGTGAATACAGAGTAGTTCTCTAGACTTAATGTGACTGTGCATTAATTCATCTCACTCACAAAAAAACAGATTTAAATATTATATTATATTATATAATTTAAATAAACTCTGAAAATGACGCAAACCTGAAATAATTAAATTACTTTCCACAAAAAGCAACGGAATTAGTTTTTTTCTAGGGAGTAACGCGACATTGTAATGTGTTACTTTTGAAAGTAAGTTTCCCCAACACTGTTAACATGTAAATATACAAAAATAATGTACAAATAAAATATGTAAAAATAAAACGCTGCAATATTAACAAACATTTATAAACATAAAAACAGCAATGGCATTACTACATCCCCGTGTCTTTTAGGTTATCTGCTTTATATGTTTGTCCAAGCATCCAGAATCAACAGTCACTATAGGTCACTGGATCAATTTGATTCATTGTCTGCGATTTTACATAAAGACTAGTAGCCTAAACACTAATGGAATGACCGTTTTGAGAAATTAGGAATTGATCTGCTGTTAAATACCTTAAAATTATAGGCTAGACTTAATTTGTCCAACAACAAAAAGTTTCTTTCTTACCTTTTTATTTGTGTTGGCTATTTTTAAAGTTTCTTTTTATTAAAAAATGCTGTATACACTCTTATGTATTCATGATGCTGTATATCTGTAGCACTAGAGGGCAACAGAGTATCGAATATGAAAGTCATGCAGTTTTGATGTTATCTAGGTTTATGTTTCGCTGACAGTTAATAAATAAACAAAAAGGAGTGTCATTTGCTCAACATAATTCGAGATCACTATTTGACATCGTGTGACCAGAGATGATGCTAACTGGAGATGCCAACCTTGGCGGCTCCTATCCTGAATTCAATCTGTCGCAAAACTGTCAGCGACTTCACATATTAAAAAAAAGAAAAACAGATCAATTTCAAAGAGAAATGTTATTTTTAAGCATGTTGAAGATTAGGGCGTTTTCCAACCGGAAGAATTTTACAGGCGCACAGTCAGTTGCACGCCGGTGACGTCGCAGTTCATGTCTTTACAAAAAATTGGGATTTTACAGGAATAATACTTCAAAGCTGCAGCTCGGCTGAACGCATCTTAACACAAGATGCCACAGAAAGATCCTTGTCAAAAACAGGCATGCGCCATACAGAAGTGTTTAAAAGGTAGCTTTATGATCTCAATGTTAGGTTAACCTTGCATTGCGTGAAGAATGCAGGCTGTTTATTCGAAGCACTTTTAACCATTTTACGACTTTTGTATGTTTAACAGCCAACAAATACATTGAAAGCCTTTGTGAGGATGTGATTCAAGCCATGAAGAAGTGCTGTGAAGTCCATAACTCCGTCTGCTGCTCTGGATTTGCCAAAGAATACAAATCTACTGACACAAAGACAACCATTTAATAGAAAGCTAAACAGTATGCATGTATATTTGCTCCAAGAGATCTTTCACGGACACATGCAGCACGTCATCTCTTCATTTTTGCAATCACACTTTCATTAAATCATCAAGCTGTCTCTGGCTCTCACCATTTATTCAACCTAGTAATAGAGTTTAGTGAGAATATTCTTATGAATTCAATATAGGTGAAACGTTATATCGTGATGGGCTGAGCATTTGCTATAATTCAGGAAAATATATTTAATAAATATCAATACAACAATCGAACCAAAACAACGAAAATTGTTTAAAACCTGATTGTCTATTTACTTTAAACATGTCTGTCATTATTAATTAAAATTACAACTTTTATTGACCCCTTGGCCTTTGAAGTACTTTTCATATTTATTACAAACATCGAGTTTGAACAATTAAATGCTCTTGGATTAGCCACGACGACATAGATATGATATGAATTTCAAAGGGCCAATTTCAACTATTTACATATTTAAACAAGCTGTCTTTTCAAGCCTCGTGTCAGAAATTGGTTGTACCAAAATAATACAGCAAAATGTTCAAATAAAAAAAGTAACGGGGTTAAAGTACAAACTAAAGCAGCGCACAATCAAGAGACAGAAAGCAGACTTTCTTAAATGTTTCCTTACGATCATATCCTAACAATCTAGTGTTGAGCTGATAAATGAATGCCGAGTTAAATACAAGCTGCGACATCACAGATGACATCTTCAGAGTATAAGACGTAACGTTGAGAGAGATCCTATGAAGCCAGACCGATCAGAAATCCACCAGCGAAACCTCCTGTGAGAACAATGTTGTTCTTGACAAAACCTTGCACCTATGTGGAGAGAAAACATGTAAATGAATTCAACACAAGGGCACGGCCCCTGCTTAGAGTCAGTGATAATAGGCATCCGCACACTCTACATTCAATATAAGTGCAATATATTGCATATTTTTGTGTACTTGATGTTAACTTATGTTTGTAAAAGTGTGTGAAAGTGACTTTTCATGTGTACAAAGTCTAGTGTGACTGCAGCATTACAATATCAATGGCAAATAACGTCTGGGTCAATCTAGTCAAAGCTCATTTTCAATTGATGCTGTGAATTATACCATTGTGTGGTGCATTATTGTATGCTACAATTACAATCATGAATACATTACTCAAATGTGTTATATTCATTTCATACTTGTATTCAACTGCTACTTCTATACACATTTATAAACGGTATAGTCACACTCCAATAAAATGCTGTATAGACAACAGTGCGTTTAAAATTGCAAACATTCTTCAGAAATGTATCGTGACTGAAGACATACACTACCGTTCAATTTGGGGTCAGTAAGGTATTTAATGGTGTTTAAAGATGTTTCTTCTGCTCATCAAGGCTGCATTTATTATATTAAAAATCCAGAAAAAAATGTAATATTGTGAAATATTATTTCAATTTAAAATAAGTGTTTTCTGTGTGAATATATTTTAAAATGTAATTTATTCCTGTGATACAAAGCATCATTCCTCCAGTCTTCAGTGTCACATGATCCTTTCAGAAATCATTGTAATATGCTGATGTTTTATTATCAGTGTTGGAAACAGTTTTTTTCTTTGCTCTTTCAAATATTAAAAAGAGAAGCATTTATTTAAAATGGATAATAATGTTCAGATCTACTGTTACAGTAGTTTACTGTTTCACTACTGCTCAAAAGTTTGGGATCAGTTCATTTTCATTCTTTCTTCTTTGAAAGAAATTAACCAAGGATCTATTAAATGAACAAAACAGTCACAGCATAGATTTACATTTTAGAAATGTTTTATATTTGGTAAAAAAAAATATGTTCTTAATCAAAGAATCCTGAGATTTAAAAAAAAATCACAGGTTCCAAAAAATATATTTGTCTGCACAACTGTTTCTCAACATTAATAATTCTAGTTATAAATCAGCATATTAGAAAGATTTCTGAAAGGATCATGTGACACTGAAGACTGGAGTAACGATGCTTTGTATCACAGGAGTAAATTACGTTTTAAAATATATTCACACAAAAAACAGTTATTTTAAATTGAAATAATATTTCACAATATTACAGTTTTTTTCTGGATTTTTAATCTAATAAATGCAGCCTTGATGAGCAGAAGAAACATCTTTAAACACCATTAAATGTCTTACTGACCCCTAAATCTGTGAACGGTAGTGTACATAAATAAATAATGAACAGTTAAAGTAAATTACTGAGAAAAAAATAAAGTTCCTCATTAGGGTTTAGCTAATAAAGAAACTATAAACATTGAACAACTTTTCTGAGGTACGTGTAACATGAGTTTCTTATCAGAAGCACTGATGCTTATCACATTTGTTGGATTACTGGAAGCTTTACTCGTACAAGTAAGGCACCGTATAAATAATAAGACAAAGTTCAAATGAATCTCTCTGTGAGGCATCAGCCTCTTTGACATGTTCTTTAACTTCTGTGTGTGTGTGTGTGTGTGTGTGTGGTGCTTGTTGAGAGATAAGCGCATACTATATTCTGCTTTCGGTTGCACTTCAGTCTCTTAATAACATGAATAAGCTACCAGACACAATTTGACATCAATCACAATACTATCACAATAAAGGGGTTGAGTGTGTGTTTTGTAGCACATAAAGAAACCAAACATTACAATTACATAAATGCAAATACAAACTCCGACCGTATATTCTTACCTCATTAAACTTTGTTCTCACTTCTTTAGGAGGCTTGTCTGAATTCAGCTTCAGCTGCTTCTTTGCCTTGTTCACATCTTGCTCAACTCTTTTCCAGTCTACTTTAATGTAGCCTGTATGATGAGCGATCTGAAAGCGTATTGGAGATTGCTTATATCTTTACACACTCAAATAACATACACTCTCAGGATGAGAGTTATAGTAAGCACTTGGTTTTTCCAGGTTTTTACGATTTACCTGGAGCAAAAAGAAGCCGCCGCCTACAGCTGATGCTGCCAGCTTCCCAACTTTTTGAAACAAGTACCCTGCACACCTAATGGAAACACAAGAGCAAGCCGTTTACTAGCACTCTACTCAGTGTTTAGATACGCTTCAGTGTTGTTCACATAATGACTTACCAGCCGCTCACTCCTCCAATGGCCAGCTGTGTTGCAACGGAGTACTTCTCAGCAGCGGGCCCAGAGTTATTTTTGCCAAACATTTTGTTCCACCACCTTTGTTTCTTGACATGCTCTGCCAGTTCCATCACATCAAAGGTTTCGGAGTCTGTCAGAACACAGAAATATTAAATTTTACATAGCTAATGTATTTAAATTAAGTCTGACTTACTAACAAACCACAAGTTTTTTATATATTTGAGATAAGGCTGTTTTATACTACAACAGGGTGACAAATGAGTCCACAATAAAGAAAAGTCAAATTTATCCTTGCCTCTCTTTGATGTTAAGCAGAAATGTTCCTTAAATAATTATTTTTATATATATTATATATATATATTATATTCATTTTATTTAATGTATTTATATTTATTTTTAGAATTTTTTTATTATTAATATTTATATTTTATTTTATTATTTATATATATTTTTTAAATAATTATCTTTTTTTTTTCTTCATTATGCTACTTTTGTGTACTTTACATCTAAATAAAAACATCACAAAAAAGAAACTGAAAATATATTAAAGTTTTTAAACTGCATGTATTGTCATTGATGAAAATAAGCATTACATTTACTTTAATTTACTGTTATGGGTAGAAACACAGGCTGATACAACACAAGGTCAGGGAAAAAAGCTGTTCAAAACCAGATAAACCAGCATATAAAATGCGATGCCGCTGTTCTCCATCCAGGTGGGATACAGGATCTCCCCGAGAGAACCGTTACTGAGAGCATCTTTACGTGATAACCCTGGCTAATGATGTAAGCTTGCTAGAATCCAGACATAAGCCAGACACAGAAATAGCACGCTACTGCAGCCAACAGACACAGTATCGCTTTCACATGTATCTGAAGAAAAGAGATGTCTTGGCACACTCACACTGTGTCTATAAATGCAACTATTCTTCTTAGGGTGGATCTTCAATACTGGTTTAGTAGGTTCTGTTTGTTTACTGATCTATCTGGGTGTCAAGCTAATGTTTCTCTGTCCTCGACAGGATCGTTCCAACAGGAGCTCATTATTCTGCTGTTCTAGTAGACACGTTCAAGGTTTCTCTTATAAAATCGCATATGAAGGACGAGGGGTGTGCGGGTAACATGACTCATGCCACAAACATTACTTGGTTTAGCATGTGCCTTTGCTAGTGTGTGGATGTGAGAGTTACACTATTTTAAATCCTGCATAACTAAAATTCATCTCTCTTCATCGGTTAAACTGCTTCTATACGCGTCTATTCATGTAAACAGCCGTACACAGCCTACTGAAGGACGTGTGTTTACATGTGTGTACGTTAATCGTAATTCAATAACTCTGAAGGTCCGTTCGTGACTAGTAGGCTTGTTGTAACGCCAAACAGAGAAATGTGGTAATATTCGGTCTTGTTTAAACGTTTATTAAGTGAGAGAACGTTAAAAGCTTGGTGCTTACCCTTCTCAGACATTTTCCAGCGTATTTTCTGTCCGGACGATAATTTTCGTGCGCACCCTCTGCCTCACGTGACCTGTGCAGTAGGCGTATCCGGCTTGAAGCGGGATATCGCGAGAGTGAAATGAAAGCACAAGGTGTCGCGTGCTCTCGCGATACTTTGGTGTTGCACTGAGCCGTTAAATGTCTCCTTTTAAGTGAGCTGTATATTGAAATGTTTTGCCGACAGATAATGGAGCACTACTTCATTCATTTCTATCGTAACCGCAAATAATGTTATTTTTCATACAAGGTTTGTGAAGTTAGGCAAGTTATACGTTTTCAAAGCTTTTAGTACTCATTTTAAGTTTGCTTTTCACAACACAAATAAGTGATGACAAAGTCAAAGTCAACTTTATTGTCAATTATGCCACATGTACAGGACATACAGAGAATTGAAATTACGTTACTCTCAAACCCTATCTGAATAGAAATATAAACATTT
>JAUMHG010000069.1:11446614-11457741 GCA_032359395.1 Enteromius anoplus
AAATCTACAGTAAGTTACTGGCAAACAGCTGCCAGTAATACTGTAATTTCTACAGATTTTTTTAACAGTGTATGCACTGAGATGAAAAATCAGAGAGACTGGTCTAAAACCAAGATAGAGCAACACCTGTGACATCTACATCAGTGGTAGTGGTAGAAATAAACAATGACAAATGGTTTTAAAGGCGAACTGATGTCTATAGGAATAGTGAAATAAGAAAACAATCATTTTACCACAAGAGGTCGCTTTTGAATCAATGTCTCATGAATCTATTGCGAGCCCCAAGCACGTCTGACGTACACGGAATGGTCTTCTCCAATAACAGTCTGCGTTTATGCAAATGACTTCTTAAAGAACCAATGAGTGCTGCCTGTTTTAATTCATGATTCATTATGTTAAATAAGCCTACCAAAGCTTATCACGAATAATGATGAATAAGAAATTAATGCAAATTTTTATTCGTGATTCGTGGTGTTAAAAACCAAAGTTTATCATCAACTGAGACTAAGAATAAAATGAAATGAATAAGATGAAATCATCTCAATCCTAAGCAAAGTCATAGCTGGATTTAAACAGGTTTTAGCTAGTTTAGATAGGATTTCAAAGTCTGATCAAAACTAGGCTGGTAGACTATCTTCTAGGACCATTCATCTAGTTTAGGCTAGTTTAAGATATATTTTAGCCAGTACAGTGTTTCTGTTTCTATTCGGGTCTTTTTTCATTATTTTACTTATTGTTTTCATTTAAAGGAAACGTTTACATGTATTAATAGTTTTAAACCTGTATGAATGTGTTTATTCTACCGAACACAAAGATATTTTGAAAAACGTTTGTGACCAGGCTGTTTTGGGTCACCATTGACCATCCCATATTATTATTTTTTCTTACTATGGAAGTCAATAATGACTCAATTCAACCTGGTCACAAACATTTTGTTACCCATATTTTAGAACTAAATTAAAATGTCTTTTGAATTCCAGCCTAGTTCAAGTTTTTCTATCAGTCTAGTAAATACGAATTCGAAGTTTATTTTCATGTTAGATGTAAAATATACTATGTCATGCTTTACAAATGAAAACATGCGGGTAAATGAAAGAAAACTGGTTTACAGGCAGTAAAAATTTGAATGACATCTGCATAACATTGGTAGTTGAAACTGATAAACTGATGTAGGGGTTGTGTATAGTATACATAAAAAATAGTAACGGTCCAAGAACAGATCCTTGAGGAACACCTTGCTTCAAAGAGGCAGTAGGCAAATGAAAAGTATGCGAGATGTAGAACTGTCTATGAGAGAGACAGGTGGAAAACCAAGCAAGAGCAACACCCTTGATACTTACAAGAGACGGGATAGAAGTAAATAATGGCAAATTAAGATTTTAAACTAATTTCGGGAGGAAGGGCTGATGATTATTACACACAGCTGGCACCACTTACTAATCAATCCCGCTTCCATCGTAAGCCAATCCGATCCTCACCTTGCCACTATAAAAAGTCCAGTTTCCTTCCCTTCCGTATGTCGTTTTTGCATTCCCGCCACCTCCCCTTCTCCACCGTTCACTCTTTCCTCGGTGGGCACGCAGGGTTCGAGCCGGACTCCGACCCACGCCCTCATTAGGGCTCTCGCTACTAGGGCTCGGGTTTTGCCGAGCTCCCGGCTCGCCCCCGACAGCACGCCAAACATGCTATTTTATCACTATTCATGCGAACTAGTGTAATGGTTTTGAAGGTGAATTGAGATCTAGTAATATAAGATTATTACATAATAAAATAATATTATATTATATTATATGATTCACTCTGTAATTCCGGGTACATTTGGTGTCTCTGTCTGTCCCCGTCAACTCTGTTACCTAGGTAGATTTACAATGGTGACAATAGTTTACGTTTTTATTTAAATTTTTCCATAAACTCCACTTGTTGGCTCAAATGCTAAGAACTCATGACACTAATAAAAACATGATTTAACATGAGCTTTAACATGAGCTTTAAATAACCCAGCGTGAGATCAGTAATAAATTCTGTTTTCCTTTTGATATTGTGGTAACAGAGTTGATGTTTTAAAAATAACTCTTGGTGTAAGAAGTTTTTAGATTCAAATATTTTATGAGAGAGAGCACAGATACCTTTTAGTGCTTCTTATCAGTTAGTGAAAGTGACATAATTTCCTCTTACTTACACGATTCTGAGAGATAATAGGCAAAATATGGTATGGTAACAGAGTTGACACTAGATTTGGGGACACAATTTTCTAAGAAAAAAAAAATTGTAAATCATTTAATGTTGTAGAATTAAGTAAGTAACTATTTAGGGCTTTTATAAATAAAATGAATAAACTGTTGCCGAAAGAAAAGTACTATAAAATATTTTGATTGAACATTGATACATGATGGAAAAAATAGACGGACTAATGTGGACAAGAAGAAATTGTTGATTTTTAGCTATTTAAGACAATTTTAAAATAAATGATTATATTGTTATAGACTGCAACATCTTGTCATTCATAACAATTAGTAAATAACAATAAACTAAATAAAACATTTAAATAATAAAAAAATATAACCATTTGAAAAACAAAAAAGTTGAAAAATTATGACTTTATTTTTGTTGGGTATGGAAGAGGATTAGGGCCAAGCAATAATAAAAAAATAAATAAAGTCATTGAATTTCGAGAATAAAAGTTGAAATAAAATGGTGAGAATAAACTCGTTAAATTACGAGATTAAGTCGTTAAATTCAGTGAAAAAACTCATTAAATAACGAGAAACAGGTCGTTAAATTTCGAGAAAAAAAACTCATGTTTCGAGAAGTAAAAGTGCAGGACAAAAGACTTTTTTTGGAGCGTGCCCATCAGCATCTCCGGTGGCGTAGTTCGTAGAGTAATACACTAGAGTAAAAAAACATGTCCGATTGATTGTATCCATTTCTTACCTTTATCTCTTTCCTTAATTATAATGCATTCATTAAGTGGTACTACAAATCCATCATTCGTTTGTGGATCGAAAAGTATTCTAAATGCACTTATGCCACAGTGATTCATCTGCATTTCTGCATTAAACTCTAATTTAAATCGCCATGGAGTCTGTGGTTTGATTAGAGGTATAGACCTTTCTCATAGAAACCGGAAATACGCAGTCGCAGTGTATGCATCCTTCCTGTGTAATGTAAACACACAGCAAAAAGGGTAACGTTAATTTAAAAATGGAGAGATTCTAAAAAACTTCCCTTACGGGTTAGCCAAAGTTCACCTTTGCCGACTTGACAAGTTGAGTCATTATAGAAACTCCGTAACAAACTGGAACAAACTGGATAAAGGACATAAATGCTTCCACGGAAAGTTTATCCATAACTTTCAAGGTACATAACGGGGACATTCTATAACGCTTAACGTAGCTCACGCATCTAAAACCTGATAAGGGAAGCCCAAACTGCTGTCAAACCTTCATTGTAATAATCTCTTATTACTGTCAAAAGAACGAGCCCATATTCGACAGATAAAGAGAATAATATCACGTCAAGCGTTTTCTCCCCCAGAGAAGTCCATTATAAGAACAGCTAAACGTAATAATATTCACTTTATAAGCTGAATAAGAGCTTGTTTTTTGAGTCTTTATTATAAATAAAATTTGACAGAAGTTTGGTTTTCCCTGGTCATTGTTAAGGTATGTTAGACCATGTTAAGCTGTTTCCTTATAATGGACTTCTATAGGGGTGAACGATTAAACGTGATATTATTCACTTTATACGCGGAATAAGAGCTTGTTCTTTTGACAGTGGCAAGTTTTACTATAAATACAATTTGACAGTGATATGAACGTGATATTATTAATATGAACAATAATTTTAATAAAAATTTGCAAATTATTAGTGTGTCCACTTAGACCTAGGGCTATGGTTATGTATGGATAGTGTAGAGGACATGTACTTTAAAAAACTAAAACAGTTGTGGTCGGGATGTTACAAACGGTATGACATTCACTGTCTGCCTTTGGTCCAAGTGAACGTCTTGTGTGTAGCAGCTAGAGACGAAAGCCTAATGTTAACGTCAGCCGAATGCTGTCATCATCATCAGTTAACATATATATTTTTTTCTCTCTGGCAATGTCTGTGTTTATGTTCGTGTGTTTGCTTGTCACAGTATCAAATGTAGTAGACGGGCAGGTTTTTGTGAGGGTTTGATGCTACCCGTCTCAAGAGGAAAAACGAGGAGCCTCATAAACTAGAGTTTTTCGTCTTCCTTCTTCGTTAGCGGAGAAGGAGTGGAAAGATAAATAAGGTTGCTTTTGAGCATTGCAAGAACAGCCCGGTGCGCTACAACCACTCTTGCTCGATGCTTGCGCTCTCTTTGTAGTTTACCTGGTTACCGGTGTTCAAACATAACGGCAAACCGGGGCGGAAATATGTTTACACAGCAGTTCCGTATATCCGGTGCAAAATGCGGAAGTTGTGAGAAAGGTCTATAGGGCTACATGGGGAGCTTGTCCCTATAAGGCAGCATACAGGCTCTTTCTTAATGTACATATAAAATAGGCTAATTTACATTCTATGGTATTATCACATTCTGTTAATATACAACAATACTGGTATCTCTCACCATTTATAAGTACGCTATAAATCTAATTAGATAGCTACTATTTAAACTTTGAAAAGATCTGTTACTTTTACATAACGTAAATAAAATGGCTATTTTTATTTAGTTAGGGGACATCCAATGTACTTTAATTATAGAATCACCCATCTATCCCTGTAAGAAGGGTACACTAATGAGAAAACGTGTCTGTGTTTCACTGTCTCTTGGCTCCATTAGCTTTCATTGATATATAGGCTAGTGGGAAGTAAGGTTTTACTCGTCCAAATCTCCTTTCTAGACTGGGCAGTGGGCTTTTTTCTGGACTAAAATCTTTTTTTCTTTTTATTACTCTCTTCTCGGGTAGTTCACCTTCCACTTTTTAATTTATGAAGTATCTTTTACCTAAAATGAACCATCACGTGTACAGCTCCACCGGCACTGAGGGAGTTAACAAGTACATACTTCGCAGAAGAAGGCGGGGCCTTGTGGCGCTCTGGTCCTTTTCCAGGAAATGTAAGCTATAGCAACATGCTGCTGCTGATGCTTCGATGCTGCACTAAACGCGCAGGCGTGTCGCGGTGTGGGTGGATTTGGGGGCTCGCGTGAACAGGGCGGCGTTTCTATGGTGAGGAGGTCTTTAATACGCCACATGGACCCGGACACATCGCGCCTTCTGCGTCGGATTTTCGGATGATACATTGCAACAGCCAGCAACATCTCTCGCGTATCGCTCGTAGTCGCGTTTTTTTTTCTGTTGCGTTTATAAATACAAGGCCTCTCGGCGCGCATCAAGGGTCTCTTTGAAGCTTTTATGTAAAGATCCGGTCTGGCAAGGAATATTCTGGACTCTTGTCTTAGCTGAGAATCGGTTTCCAATTCAAGACGACACGTTTGGAAATGATTCTTCCTCCTTGGATAGCTACAACCTGACCATCTGTGAATAATACATCGCGTTATATAGTCTCTAGATCTCTCCCACAGGTGTCTTTCGCATAAAGGATGTGGATCTGATTTCATCATTCGTTCACCGGAGACAGATTTGACGTTAATGTTTCGCCAGGAGGTCGGTGTCCTGTCTTTTATTCCGTCTTGTTCGTACCTTTTCCAATACGAGCAGAGGAACATGTCTCGGTATAACATCTACTGTCTGCTGGACTGGATGTATGGAGGGGTGGACCCCATGTTTGAGGGCAATGGAGGCCCTGAGTGCGCAGCCTTCCTCTCTCCCAGGCAGAGAATATTTGAGACTCTGATCATCGTGTTCTTTTCTATCCTGGAAGTGGTGGTGTCCATCAAAAAGCTGAATGTCCCTAAAGAGGTCAGAGACGTGGGGAAAGATGGCAGGCGGAGCAAGGAAGACACCTGGGGCAAGAACCTGCTACTTGTGGCTCTGTGCATGACTTTTGGAGTTGAAGTTGGGTTCAAGTTTGCCACAAAGACTGTCATCTACCTCCTCAATCCATGTCACGTGGTCACAATGGTGCAAGTATGTATGATTCTGATAAAATCATTAAAAAGGGATATTGCACGGGTGTGGTTCTGACAAGATATGGGCTGATAACTGAAAGGCCGTGCGGTTTCAAAGCTTCAGATTACTTTATTGAGCAGCATCTCTATTTAGTGAGAAGCAAGGTGCTTCGGATAAGACTAGTTTTTGAAGCAATGCATTGTTTTGTTTCCAAGCGCTGAGCCCTGCTAATTTAAGAAACATGTTCCTGTGTTGCACAACGCATACCTGTGTGCAGTTCTGAACTTGTTTTCATCTGTGGTTCCTCTCTATAGTTAGCTCAGTTAGTTTCAAACATAGGAAGGAAATGAGAGCTGTCATCAGAGTTTAGAAAGAGATCAGTTCTGAGAAGGAGGAAGTATTGAAATGTGCCGTTGCCCCAACCCCCTGTTTTTTTGCAGCTGTTTAGATGGACCAGGTGAAATAAGAGCAACCCGTTTTAAGTTCAGTCCTATAGTGTTGTTGCTTATCAAAGGAAAACTTATGTCTAGGTCATATTACATCCCGAAATACATAAAGAAATATAATGCATCTTAAAGTTGAAAATGAAACTTCTGTGATCATTATGAACATCTGCATGTTATGTAAATGCACTGTGAAGGTCACTTTGTGCTTTTGCATCACTTGAGAACGGCCATCTGGGGTGGAGGATGAGTAAAAGGAAGTTCCATTTTTGGGTGGAGTATCACTGTATAATATTTAAAGCATGTGTAATGTTGGGTGCTTTGGAAGTTAAGCTCAGCAACCAAACATCTGAACTCGTATGAGCCATACATTTGTAAGAGACTCAGATGTGATTAACAGCAATTTATTTTACTTTTAACTTTTTGAGAAGGTTTGTATTTTCATGATGTTTTGATGAAAGCATTTTCTTCGTTAATGGATCTAACCGTAACAAATGCAATTAAAAACACACATTTTTAATGCTCTGTGCATCAGGTAGGACCACCGTGGTGAATATGTAAAATTCTACACGAAGGCCAGAACGGGCTGCAGTCGAAATATTGAATGGTGCTAGGACTGGGAGCCTATAAATATAGGCCTGTAGTTGACAACACATTAGATGGTATATTTGCACAAGACAATCTTGTATTTTTTTCAAGAGTTTGTTCAGGTATTTGACAAATAACATGGATATTAGCTTTTATTTCACCATAAAGATTTTAGATTTCATCAATTGAAGGAAAGGGAGGCAGTGTTGTATGATGAATGGAGTCACAGTTAGCTAACACTTGTTGGTTAACATGAACTAAGAATGAACCATATACAGCGTTTATTAATCAAGTTAATTAAGCATTTACTAATTCACTATTAAAATCACAACCGGTGTTTGTTAACATTAGTTAAAGCACTGGGAACAAGTGTATTTTCATTAACTGACAATAGCAAAGATGAATAAATAGTGCAATAAATGCACTGTTCATTGTTTGTTCGTGTACATCAGCAAATGTTAACAAATGACGTTTTATTGTCAAGTATCACTACTCCATGTTTCAGCACAGCGTGCAGCTGAGGGACAGTCGGCACTAATATAGTTAGGTCTTTAGTGCCTTATTGATTTTTGAACTACGTGGTAAAATGTTGAAGACGCACATTTTAAGTAAGGTTTTCTTCAAGCAAATGCATTAAAGAGACAAAAAAATCCTTTTTGTCCTCGCCCTCAAGTTGATCCAAACCCATGAGTTTCTGTCTACTGTTAAACACAAAAGAAGTTATTGTGAAGAGCGTTGAGAACTAAATTGCTGATAGTTATATGGATCCTCGGTTCAAATCTCAGTATATGCCTTGGATTAACTTAATTACAGGGAGTGCTTTTAAGTAAATAGTATGCTTCTAAGGGTTTCCACTGACAAAATAAGTGTGGGAACCCTTGACCTCGATTAATAAAGGCTGTTTAAACACATAACATTAATAATTGGTAGTTACCTTTTTATATGGCGACATCTGTGAATAGTTATGCTATTTTGCAAACAAATGATTGCTGAAATGGGTTCTATATAGAAATGTTATTGAAACATTTGAACATGATTAATGGCAATATATGCAACAATTTGCAGCAAAAATGTTTTTGATAATAAAAATAAATAAATGCATTTTTAAATAATTAAAATGTATTTTTATTAATTAGTTAATTTTGATTATTAACAAAACACTGAAATTGGCTCTCTGTCTTAATGTTATTATACTTGTTGCATGTTTATGGCCATTACTTTGCCAGTGGTTTGATATATAAATGACCTTCATGTATAAGCTCATGGTCATTTTAGAGCTGCTTGACAGCAGAATTTTGATTCGTCATGTATCGGTTAGAGTTTGCGTCATTGCTTCTATTGCTTCCCTGTTCACTGCTGTGAAACAATGTCTGTTGTATAAAGGACTACACAAATAAAGGTAAAGAGAAGTACAGATCTCAAATCCAGCAGGCTTTAGGAAAGTTAATGGGCAAGTAAGAAGCACTCTGAAATAGTCAGTGTTGCTTAATTTTACATCACCTTTTAAATCGGGTGTAAATACTTGGTTTATGGTAACATGACAGGTCAGCCTTTCTCGTAGTAAGCAACTAAGATTCACTTGCAGAGTCTTATGGCATGCTATGGCACCGCTCTACCAGGCTTCAAATATGCAAACTCTGCATGTGTTCTCATGTAGTACCTCTATGGCTCCACTTTTGTCAATAAATGTATTTGTGCAAGCCTTACCGTATTTGAACAAGGTCACAGGCTTATTGTTTGGTAAATATTAAAGACGGAATAGTTGGGAATTGTAAACAGCTTCAATAGAAATCTCACACAATTTGAGTGCGTTACCAATAATAACTGTAGACACGTGGAAAGTATGCTTTCTAAATCCCTATAAACAGCAATACTTAAATAGCACGTTTTTAATATAAGCACATCTTTTCGTTTTATTCATCACTTTGTTGTTGTGATATTTTCTCCTCTGCCCACTGAAAAGCAACTAACTTTTGTTTGACAGGGCACATTAGGCAGAATTACTTTAACCTCAGTAAATCCCTAATGGAGCAGCTTTAATATAAAGACATTGATGTACAGTAGATGCCAACAAAGACTCTGTGATGAAGATAATTGCTGTGTGTTGTTTTGTAGGATGAGATGCACTGCATTAACCAGCAGACTTCAACCAGATGCTGACTAAAGCAAATAAATAAATAAAATGTAGTACTGGATCGTTGCCTAGAGTTTTGAGACACGAGGTTTGCATTTATTTGATTATGTGTGAACAGGATTACGGTTTGGTGCTTTGATGGACAAGATAAAGAGTGAATAATAATAATAATAATTTACATTTCAGTCTGTTCCTGAGAAAATTATCAATAGCGCTGTTGGAAAAGAGCATGCACTCTGTCAGGGAAGACAGGTTTTAAATTATTAAATAAATGGAAAAAAACAACAACAACATGAGGGTGATGAGATCAACAGTGTTCATTTTGGGTTACAATTCCTTTAGCCAGTAAAAAGTACTTTTAATATTTCTTTAAAATAACTAACTTTATTACAGGAACGATTCTAATTTAAGCAGTTAAACGTATAAAATAGTTATTACATGGTTATTACCATGGTTATTACTTGCGACCAAATCTTACCTGGTGAGGCATAGTTCATTACATATATACATCCTCAAAGTAATAATAATACGCTGTTTATTTTCATTGGTTATTGAAAGTCCAGGGATTCCAAACATTTAGGATTTAAAAAGTTTCTAAAGACATTGTAAAATGAATCGTGTGATGTAATCACTTTCCATGATAGACAGATTGGATGAGTGCGTCGCATGAAATGAACTTCATTGGTTTCTTCTGTCTGCATGATATATGAAAACCAATGAGATCTGTGCACAAGAGTCCATGATTAGCATATCCGACACCAGACACCAGAAAGTGTCCAAGTCTAGTTTCGACTATCATTGAATTAAATGGCATTCCTGTTTATTCAAAGGATTCATCACTCAGTGGGAAATCATCTTGTGTTTGTATTTAAGTTGCTGTAACAGAATTATTCACTCTGAGCATGTTACTAGAGAGGTAACTATTCTCATTCTCTTGTGCAATGTCAGATTCTTCTCTGGTTTGACTCACCTGGGATAAGGAAATTGCTCTTTCTATCCAAAGAGGGAAATTCTGGCTACCCTCCCAACAGATACTAAATTACGTCTGTTTGGGATCTCTTTAACCCTAGATTAGATCCATAGTTGCCTATTCTTAGTTAGATCTTTATATTTGGGAAAAGTTCTCAATGCAACACTGAACTGGTCACAAAAATGCTGTCTTGTTATCTCCAGGTCTTCATTTTTCAGTAGCTGAATGTCTGTTTGACTGACACTGATAAGATATGCACGGCTTGGTGTTTGTTCAAAGGACTGCATTTATATACCGCCAGTACCTAAGGAACACAATACACGACAATGAATAAACAGAGCCCTTCTTTACAGCAGTTACAATGGCTTGAATGAGCACCCTTCTCTTTGCACTAGTGCTTGTTCTATTCTATTTTAAGAGTTGTGTTTTAGCGTTTTTGGGGGGAATTGCTGTCCTCATGTTGACTTAGTCAAATTTCTTTTATCAGTTACTCTCATGTCTAGTTTGCATTGCTAGTTTCACCGCTTGATCTGATATGTGCTTTGTCCAAAAGAGACATAGTTATCCAGCTTTATCTCTCTATCTTTTGCAGATCTTCCTGCTGGCGTGTCCTCCTTGTAAAACTGCCATGGTTATCTTTAGGTAAGTACTCCGTGAAAGTTTGCACTGCAGAGAGCAGCGAGATTCTCTGTTACCTTCACTCTTGAACTCAACAGTAACTGCTATAGTGTTCGCCTCTTCAGCAGAGGAGGAATGCAAACCTATGCATATCACCAGACTCTTCCTAAAATAGCTTTTCAACCTTTCAACACCTTTTCTGGGAATGCTTTGGGCAGAAATAACTTTCTTGTAAGTCAAAAGTATTGTTACTTTACTAGTTACATGAAAAAAGTAATCTGATTACACATCTGTATGTCTTATGTCACAGACAGTGTGTGTGTGTGTATATATATA
>JAUMHG010000069.1:11459237-11475414 GCA_032359395.1 Enteromius anoplus
GAACATAGCAGTAGTCATTTACTCCCGACATCTGAGTGACTGAAGACGCGGAGGATTAACGTTACGTTTGGTTCTGGAGGGAAACGCACTCTTGATCAACCTGAATGCATTTATGTTCGCGCGAATCATTCATGATCCAGTCTCACCTACAGAAGCAGTGAGTATAATGTCTTTTTAAATGAATCTGTGCAAAGCGCCTTTCCGAATAATGTTTAGCAAGGTTCACTATGAATGCGGCTAAAAAAAGATCCTCCGTAGAGCGCTTCAGAAAAGAGAGGCGGAGTCAGCGGAGCTCAGGAAGATTTAAAGGGGAAGTACACAAAACTTAGAAAAGTGATTTCTAAAGAGCTGTTTTTGACAGGGGAAAATTATCTTCGAGAAATTAAGACAAACTATGTTACAAACTTTCCATTAAGACCCTAAAGAATCATATTAGCTTGTGGAAAATTGGCTTTGTATGACTCCTTTAACAGGGCTGTGGTAAAGTGACAGAGCGGGGCTAAATTCCATGTCCGGAATGTGAGACATGCTGAATTGGTAATGTCACCAGATGGCAATAAATTATAAGCAACCCAAGAGATGACCTGAATTTTAGATTCATCACATTATAAATTGATTTCTTTTTCTAAATGAATCACGTGAGCTTTGATTCCTTGAAACAACTTAAGAGCTTTGTTTCTTGGAGATGTTTGCTGCTTTAGTGACTGCTTTTCTGTACATCACAGATTAATGTGTGTATTACCATGTAAACTAATGGCCATGACATCAGACGCCTGTTTCCTATTAGTGCTGATGAGTTAAGCTTTGAGCGCAGTAATGGCCTGTTTTAGACCAGCGCATTACATCTGACTTCAATTCAACATGAGCTAATGCTGTTCACGTTCCTGATGTGTTTCAGAAAAGTCCAAGTGATCATGTAAAAAAAATAAATAGTGGAAATGTAGCCGGAAATACTGATAATGCTTTAAAGTTTAGTAATATTGCTGAATTACTTTAAACACTTAAAGTACCAATGTGCTGCCTTTGTACTGGGTTCTACTGTATAATTAAAATACAGGGTCCGACGGCGAGCTCTGCCCTCACTAGGATTCAAACTAGTAGGGCTCGGAGTCTGCCGAGCTCCCAACTCGCCCCCAGGACAGCACGCCAAACTCACTGACATTTATTTATGAGGAAGTGCAAACTCGTGAAATGAGCTGGCTTTTTTGGGGGGGGGGGTTCTGTAGAAATGGGTGAGTTTAGCTAGTGACAGTGTCAGATTATTTTGGACAATGCTCTTGCTCTGCTCTTGCTGCACCTCAGGACTTCGCTGTATCTACCAATCCCCAATTGCCATTGCACTGTTCTCAATGTAAAGACTGTAAGAAAGGGTGACTTTCATGATTTTTGTTCTTTGTAGTCACTTTGGCTTAGCCCTTGTTAGACATTCAAGTGGCATCACACTTGGCCGACTTTTCAGCTGTAACTGTAATTTATATGGTCACTAAGCAAGCAAAGGGAGTCAGTCACGTGGTCAGGTCTCTTGGAAGTGAGTGATTTTAATGGTTCTAGTGATTCAACGCCCAGCTAAAATCATTTCCTGTCCAACTGGAAAACAACTTCTGCTCTGTTAGAAAATATCAGTGTTCTGTAATTTCTCTCTTTAACTTTTACAATTAGGGTTGCCAATAGAAATAGAAATAAGCCAGAGTTCTGCATTAACGTTACTCAGGCAGCACGGACATGCACTCACAGAAGACATTTTATTTTGCATTTTATTTTGCCTGGCAATCACCTGTGTTGCAAGATATACATCTTAAAGTGTGTCAAATATTAACAGTGAGCCTAACTTCATTTAGAAGCCAAGATCAAAATCAGAATGAGCAAAGCAGTTATCGAATGCTCAACGTAAGTGTCACACAAATACCGCTATATGTTTTCAGGCCCAGAGGGGCCATCAGGGAGTTCCCAGTGGGTTCAATTTGAGCCAGTGTGTAGAATTTTTCGACTCACCCAGTTTTTCCAGTCCGATACATGACCATGCTGGGGAACGAGGAAAGTCATGGTTGTTTATCCAGCATTTTCAGTGCTAACTGCTCTGAACTCCTCTAATTGGCCATAAGCTCAACAGAAATGTTTGTAATCGTTTGTAATAGTCAGCTATACAAAAACAATGCATAAAAAGCATCTGATGCAACTTTCCGATCTAAATGCATCATTTTCCGTCATTTGCATTTAAATTGTGACCGCTGTCATTTATAGTTTAATTGGGCGGGGGCCAAATTTACATTTATTGAATATACCTTATTGCCACAAGCCACCATTCATTTCTGACCCTGCTCTGCTCACAAAGTCAAGTCACTTTTATTTATATAACTCTTTATATCAAAACATCAAAGCAGCTATACAGTAATGAACAAGAAAATACTGTGTTGATAATGCAAGAGGACAAAAGTAAACAGAATCCAGTCCAGTCCCAACAATGTCTGCTCATCATATGAAGTTATTGAGACTCTCTCAGGTGTTCATTCAATGCATTTTTCAACCTGTGCCTATTCATAAGTTGTAGTAACTAGTAAGTACTACTTACTAGTACTAGTAACCATTAAATGTCGTAAGTAATATTGCAGAATGTTTGCTTAAGAAATTTAGTATGTTGTTTCTTTATCTGTATATTCATGTTAAGACACACAAGGGAAAAAAAGGGTGTATTAAACTCTTGGACTAAAAATGAGCATTACTCTGGCTGTTTGTTGTTATTAGGGCTGGGTAAACAATATTGACATCTCGATATTAATAGATTCTCATTTTTACAAAACGATATCGATTCTTAAATGAATGGATTAGTCTGGCCTGTTTCCAGTGAGCGGATGGAACACTGAAGGGCACTTCCTATCCAATATATCACAATAATTCTATTGCAGTACATGAACAGTAAATGCCCTTTTGGCCCTGTTTAATATGGAGTGACAGCTCGCTATCAACAGCGATTCATCTCCTCCACATTAATAACAGTTTCAGCACAAAAATAAAAATGACTTACCATCCGAAGGTAAGCTGAAAGAAAGAGTACAACTTCACAATCCGTATCCTGTGTCAAGTAATCGCTCAAAGACGTCAGTAAACAGATATGCATGTAACATCGCATTCAGGCTACCTCAGAAAAAAAAAACGTATTTTGTGACCCTAAACTCATTTGTCAGATAAACTGTAAACAGTAGATATGTCTGTTTCTGAAGTACTTGTTTGACCTATAACAGCTTCATGTTCTGTCCGTTTAATGACATTTCTTTGTCAGTTCCCTGTCCAGTCTCTTTTCTGTGCTGCTGTTTTAGACATGCATGTTGCAGTTAGCTTTCTGTCTGTTTTGTTTCGAAGGTTTCAGGTCCATATGCTGAATGGAGCCCTCCTAGCTCTTCTCTTCCCAGTAGTCAACACTCGACTGGTGAGTATATTCTCATCTCTAATATTTATACTTCAGCTAACACCAAATAAGGCTGGAACCGAATGTTTTGTCTTCTAAACACAATTTCTTTTTATCCCATCACAGCTTCCATTTGAGAAGGAGATCTATTATATTCAGCACTGCATGCTGTATCTTGTGCCAGTCTACCTTCTCAGAAAAGGAGGTGAGTTTCTGAAATTTAGGCAAACGGTCGTAGTGCTATACTCATCATCATCATCATCTAGCGTCATCCTCATGCACAATATCATTTCAGCTTGACACGTTTAAGTTGAGAAGTCAGCAATAGCACGTTGAAATCCGTGCTGTTATTTATAGAACTCGTCCAACCAATATTTCAGTTGTGAAAGGACAGTTATGTTGACGTCAGAAGGACACTTTGCATGCCCTGAGTAACGTGTGTGTGTGTCAGATCAGCAATGACGCTCAGAGAGAAATGAGTAAACATAGTGTCATAGTGTTCAGAAGGGATTACTACAGCTCCTCGTTGGCCTGAACAAGCTTGATAAGAACCATTGTTAGCACGTTTAGTGTTTTGAGTAATTATAAGAACATGCCCTTAAGTAGAGTACAGGGAGAAACTAAATGTGTTTCAACAGAGGGCAAGGTTTGTATTTTACTGCAAAAAAAATAAAAAAATATTGATTTTCATACTTAGTATTTTTGCTTTGTTTTCCCGGACGAATATCTAAACGTTCTTGAATCTAGATATATCTATATAAGAAAAATGGCGTAAAATATTAGGCCTTGTTTTCTGAAGAATGTGTCCAGGTTTTGCTTAAAACAAGAAAATGACAGGTACTCTTCCTAGATTTGAGAATGTTTAGATATTTATACTGGACAACAAGGTAAAAATTACTATATATGTGTATATATACACGTATACTATATGTGTATATACTATATATATATATATATATATATACATATATACAGTTATGTTCAAAATAATAGCAGTGTTTTTAAAAACGCGAGTAAAGCTCAGAATTCTTATAATATTTTTATTTCCATTTATTGGTAACATTGCCAATTATATTTTACTTCATAACATGAAGAAAAACAATCAATATTTTAATGACTTTACAGAAAATGACGGAAAGAATGATTTTGAGCTGTTCATAAAAATAGCAGTGTCTGCCTTTTTCAATACAAACTCAAATATTGACTTCATAAACTGAAAAAAACGTTAGGATTTAGCTTTCCTGTGAATCACTAAACTAATATTTAGTTGAATAACCACTGTTTTTGAGAACTGCTTCACATCTGTGCTGCATGGAGTCACTTGTAAACAGGTATTCCAGCCACGGATCATTTGACAATTCTCTTTATTTCTTGGTTTTGCCTCAAAAACAGCATTTCTGATGTCACCCCACAAATTTTCTATTGGTTAAGGTCCGGGGATTGGGCTGGCCACTCCGTAACCTTAATTTTGTTGTCTGGAACCAAGATGCTGCTTGTTTACTAGTGTGTTTGAGGTCATTGTCTTGTTGAAACACGCAGCCAGAGTGTACTGTGGCTTGAATTCAGTGTTTAGGGGCTGCAGACAGTTTGTCAGTCAACCCGCAAACACTGAATTAAAGCCACAGTACACTCTGAAGACTGTGAAGTATGGGGGTGCAAGCATCATGATATGGGGCTGTTTCTCTTACTATGGTGTCAGGACTATTTATCGCATACCAGGGATCACGGATCAATTTGCTTATAACAAAATACTTGAAGAGGTCATGCTGCCTTGTGCTGAAGAGGAAATGCCCTTGAAATAGGTGTTTCAAGAAGACCACGACCCCAAACACACCAGTAAACGAGTAACATCTTGGTTTCAGACCAACAAAATTAAGGTTATGGAGTGGCCAGCCCAATCCCCGGACCTTAACCCAATAGAAAACTTGTGGGGTGACATCAGAAATGCTGTTTCTGAGGCAAAACCAAGAAATAAAGAGAATTGTCAAATGATCCGTGGCTGGAATACCTGTTTACAAGTGACTCCATGCAGCACAGATGTGAAGCAGTTCTCAAAAACAGTGGTTATTCAAATTAAATATTAGTTTAGTGATTCACAGGAAAGCTAAATCTTAAGGTTTTTTCAGTTTATGAAGTCAATATTTGAGTTTGTATTGAAAAAGGCAGAAACAGCCCAATATCATTGTTTCCGTCATTTTCTGTAAAGTCATTAAAATATTGATCGTTTTTCTTCATGTTATGAAGTAAAATACAATTGGCAATGTTACCAATAAATGGAAATAAAAATATTATAAGAATTCTGAGCTTTACTTGCGTTTTTAAAAACACTGCTATTATTTTGAACTGTATAACTGTATATATGTATATATATATAGAGAGAGAGAGAGAGATAAACTTGTTTTTTTTTTGCAAATTACCAAGAACTGACCAAAACTGGCATGACTTTATTAATGTAATAGTATAAAGCAGATTATCCACAATAATAATAACAAAGGTGTTCATTTCATTATGCTTGATGCTTGCAAGTAAAGAAATGAACAAGAGTTGTAATTTCACTACGGTCATGTGAAGCAAAATTATTACCATTAATATTATTGAACATTTATGTGAATGTTACGGTGCACTTGTGTTACTGCAGAATAGTATCACTATTTCATTACTATAGAAAAAGTCCTCTTTAAGTGTGCATTCAGTGCTAAATTGTAACATTTTTATGTAGTTTTGCATAAACAATGTTCATTCATCATTTAATATATTATTAAGGAAAATAAATAGAAACGTTTGCAAATTTAGTTGTAATGAAAATCATGAAAAAGTGTAAGAGCTCATTAGATTTTTGGCCAATTTGAATGTACATGTAAAGTCATACATATAAGAGAGAGTTATTAATAAAACGTTACATGAAATATTTAATTGAATAGAAGAATCAGTGCAGAAGATACAGGCATAGGCCTATATTTTAACTGAAAGGATATGATATGATGATAGCATTTAGACCAAGTTGAATGTTTCTCCTCAGTCATAAGCAGGTTATGATTAATAATGTAATGTTAAGATGCACGTGGAGTTTATGGGAATAATATAAAATTCCCTGATCTTGATATCAAATCGGCTACAGCGTGACTCTAGCTCAATTCTGTCTTCAAGTCTTGTCACAACAAAATAAAGCAGTATTTCTTATGTTACCCTATAATGCTCAAGTTTTGTGCTGAGCACTAATGTTTGTCCAGGTGCATTGTCTTGCACCCCGTTGTCAATGCTTTCCCGTAATCACAATTTAGTTTGTTTGTTTGAAATTCTGCGCGCATCTTAACCTCTGCTGAACCCAGCACATTCCTTTAAAATAAACACCCAAGCATCCAGATAAACACACTTCCCTGCTCCACATGCATCTTTAAACACTGTGTCATGTGTCTCGTTTGTCAGGTGTGTATAAGCCAGAGCCGCTCGGAGACATGTGGTGGGCGCTGCTGTCCACGGGCATCCTCTTCCTCTACCACTTTGTGTTCCTCCAGAGCCTTGGAATGGTACGACAATCCAACACTATTACGAACATCAGAATAGCATATTAGCGTTCTACTTTCTATTTCTGTCGTGCAAATATGGAGGACATAGAAAGAGCTGCTGGCTTACTACTAGGTACTGAATGTGTGTAGTATACACTGCATGCAAGTGAAACGGTAGACATTGTTCTACAACCGTAACTTTCATAGGAGTTCAATTTCTATGGAAGCCTGTTTTCACAACTGAAAAAAAAAAAAAAAAGATTCACAATTTCAATACACTAATAAACGTTTACAACATTGTTTTTTTTTTAGATTGTGAGATAGAACAAATTTGCGACTTGTAAAGTCCAATTTTGAGTTCTCCCAATTCTGACTTTGTCTCCCAATTGCGAGTTTATATTAAAAAGTCGCAATAAACGTTTTTTTTCTTTTCTTTTCTTTTACTATTTTTCAGTTGGCGGAAACGGGCTTGCATGCATTTCTGCCGCCAAAAAAAAAAGGAATTGCAACTGTATCTCATCATTCAGACTCCTCGCAATTTCTTTTTTCACATTTAAAATTATCTGATGTAAATTCGCAGTTATTGGCAAAAAATCTGAATGGCGAGATGTAAACTGGCGAAAAAATTTTCACTCGCAATTTCTAGTTATAAAGTCAAGACTGCAATGTATAAATGCACTTTGGAGAAATAAAGACTTAGATATACTAAATAAACTTGGATTTGCAAGAAAAGGGCCTTTTTCTTCACTATTGTACTTTATATGCTCAGATTTGTAAAAACATGTTTCTTGTTGCAGTACCGTTCTAAATAAAATCATTTGGATGTTGACTGTGACCTTTTACATGAATGACATTAATTAGGAGTTGTTTACGTTGTTGATCATTTGCAGTTGATGGATTTCACATCTGAAAGAGACACATACGCATGTTTTCTGTCCGTACGCTCATTTTAGAGAGATGACGGTAAGAACAAATTTAGAATGGTTTCTAGGCAACATTTAATAAATGAGGCCCCAGAACTCAATCCGATTGAGCATCCATGGGATGGGCTGGACCAACAAATTTTCTCCATGAAGGCCCCACCTCGCAGGATGTGCTGCTAATGTCTTGGTGTTAGATACCACAGGATACGCTCAGATGTCTAATGGAGTTCAATCCTTAATGCATCAGAGCTGTTTTGACAGAATGAGGGAGACGGGGCATTTTAATCTTGTGACCCAACCAGAAAGATAGATGACCAAAGCAGTTCTTTTTGAAAAATCCTCTCTGGACTGCAAATATCACTTATTTAAAAACATGGTACCACTTTATTCGGAAATTCCACTTTAGACATTCTACTAACAGTAACTTACAGTCAATAGTAGAGTATTAGTAGAGTGTCTGCTTAACTATTTTGATGGATCCACAACATGAATAGTCAGAAGCTTATATCATCAACTTACCCTACCCTACCAGTCTACTTTTAGTTAGTAGAATAGAGTATCCAAACAAAGCGTAACCAAAAACATTTGTTTCCGATTGTACTAGAAACTAAAGTGAATGCATGCAATTAGTAGTTTTTACTCGTATTGTTTTGTTGAATATAGAACTTCTATTCTTAGTGTTACCGTTCTGTTTTAGTTATTGTGGCCCTAGGCTAATGCTAACTGTCTTGTGTTTGGTTTCCCACCAGCTGACAGAAGTGAATCTGAATAACATGCTGTGTCCTGCTGTCTCTGACCCCTTCTATGGACCGTGGTACCGAGTGTGGGCGACGGGCCACCAGACGGCCCTGACGTTAGTGCACGGCAAGGCTCTGACCATCCTCGCGCAGCACACCGCTCCCACGTGCCGCTATTTACTGGATATAGCACGTCTACGCAACAAGAAGTTGGACTAGTGTTTTTATCAGCAGTCTTACATGGACAAAACCTCAACTGGAACTCGTCCAGAAATCCTAGACAAAAGTGTAATACACAGAAATATATGACTTTAGCACCTTTTTGCGTTTGTTGTTTGGTCCAAACGTGGTTCCTCAGAGCTGGAACATTCGATGGAAAGACTGTTTTAACACCACAGGAGCAACATTAGCCTTGCCTTGTTCTTTTTTGTTTTGTTTTAGCGTTTAGCAAAATGAACACTCTCTGAACAACACAGGTAACCTTTCTTCTCAAGTTGCCTTCTTTAGTTACTCTCAACAGGGGGCCAACCCAGCTTCTTTTACTCGTTCGCTGAATAGCTGATGCGCGGTTCTAAACACTGCATTTCCTTGCTTGCTGGTGAAATGAATGACATTTCGTTAATATTGAAGACCTGTTGTGGAAAGTGTAAATGTAGTGGTGCTGCACATCTAGGAGACGTTCCAGTGTTTCAAACCCACGGAAGTCTCTTTCTTTGGTAGTAAATAGTCAGAAACTAAACTTTTAGCTGAAGCTATTACCTGTGGTCATTCCCACATAATATTTTCTGTTGGTTTAATGTGTGCGTCCGATTCCGTTTGCTACATGGTCAAGTACACATGCACACACAGATTGTATTATGAAAGCAAGCGGATCACCAATGTAACCGTTTTAAAGGTTATTTTTCCGTTTTTATTCGTTTGCGGGAAGTTAAAAATGTTCCTTTTTCCATCAATTTTTTTGCATTTAAGCTGAACCCAATTATTTAGAAATGTACACACACACAAAATAATTCCAATATGTAGTCAAATGAAGGAAAACAAAGTTCAGCTACTATTGTCCAATCCCCAAAACCGCTCGACTTCTTCAAGTGTAGTCCGTTGTTTGCATGTTAAAACCATGAGATATGCTGAACTTTTTTGTGGCTTATGCGGTCATGTAATTCTGATTTGAGCAGTCTGGTGAATTATGGGATCACTCTCGTTTCAATGTATGTAACGACTGAAAGGGAAACCTGTCTTGGTGTCATTTTTGTACATATGTTTTTATGGTCTGTATTAAAGGTCTTCAACATTTAACATCGATGAAGATCGCCTTGGTTTTCTTGGTTTACGAAGCATAAGAGGACACACAATGCTTCTTTCAGAATTTATTTTTATTGGATAAATGATTTAAAAGGTAATAACAATAATGTTTTAAAACTACATTATCATTGCCACAGCCATAGCTCACATACCCACATATAACCCATCTATTTGCCAGGCCTCCCCCTCCCTCCCCCGCCCGACACATTTTTTTTTTTTGTAGATTTTGTCATTTTTGTCTTTTTTTTTTTGTTAGTTTTTTTTGGAGCCGTACTATCATATTCATAATAAATGCCCATTTCAAGTCTCATCACACTAACAGCAATTCAGTGGGGTAAAAGATCTAGTTCTACAGGGGAGTTGTTTTTCTAGATTTTTTTTATTTATTTCTTTTTTTTCTCGCCAAGTCGTTACTTTTACAATTTTAAGTTCTGAAAGGAAGAAAGAATTCAAACTGAAAAACGGAAACAAAAAAGTGGTGGGCATACAGGGCTACACCAGTTAACCCCAACGCCCGCAATGACAACACTGCAAGCGGTCAGTCATCGAAGGGGGCGTTCAAAACTCATCTTCTCAAAGTTTCCAGAACATAGAAAACCACTAAAATAATTTAGAAACTAGGTCCAAAATATTTGTTGTTGTTTTGTTTTTTTTTGTTGAAAAGAATTAACTTGATATACAAAAACAGTCATTGTGTTTACTTTTTTTTTTTACAATTCTTTTTTTTACTTTTTTCTTTTTATACAAAAACGTTTTCAAACAAATTTATTGTAGTTCTTACATAATTTTTTATCATCATCATCATCATCATTATTATTATTAGTTATACTTGTTTTTCCCCCCCATATCTATCAGTGCGATTGTATGCCAGTGCAGCTACTGGGTCCAGAGTAAAGAAAAGAGGCTTTTTTTTCTCTTTAAATGGCATTTAAAAATAAGGATTAACTTATCTTTTTGTATAAAGTATAACTGCTGGTCTTAGGAAAAAAAAAACATTAAGAAACCCATAAATCTAAGAGGCACGCTATGGGGTTTTCTTTCTTTACAAAAATATATAATAATAACAACAACAATGATGAAAAAAAAAAAAAAAAGTGCAACCTAGTATTACGGTCATTGACACCGTGCAAGGTCTCAAAGACAGCTACAATGAAAATTCATTGAACTTAGGTAGCTAAAAACCTAAAACAATTGTACAAAAAAGTAAAGTAAAGAACATACACAGAAACAGAAGACATTTCTCTTGCAGGGAAGGTTTTTGGAAGGACAGGAAGGCAGGTCTGTAGAGCAGCATTTGGACATGGCTGGAGGCATCTTTGGTTCGGTTGAACACACAAAGGTAACATGAGCCAAACATCGATGGGTTCGACAGCGAGCACGGAGCTCGCCGGTAGGTGTTACAACCCAACACTTACGCCTAAACGAGCATTTGCTATACATACCAAACACTAATCCCAGTGGTGTCGTTAGAAATGACAGAAACTCAAATGCGACACGGCGTGATGGGTTTGAACTTCGTCTTTGAGCGACGTAAATGCAGGTCAGGTGCTGAGAGTTTCAACAGTGTTCAGATGTGCCTGGGATTGCGAATGTCCTCAAAGTGCGTGTTCAAACGACTCCAGGAATCATGAAAATACGTTGATCCATTTTGCAGACAAAACGTCAAACGTACATAACCAAACCAAACTAAAGAACCGATGCTAGCGACCGAACGAAACGATGATATCTGAACAAATATCGTTAGCAAAGTAAACTCAGCACGTCATTATCGCTGTAGTTGTGGCCATATTTAGGCAACGGCGTTCGGCTAGTGAAGCGGGCCGTCGTTCAAAATGACAATGTGCATGAACGCGGACATCCATGGCGTTTAACGGCAGAAACAAAGAGTGAGTCTCCAGGGTATTGCGTTAATGTGCACGTCTATAACAGATGAGATGTTAAGCATATGCCCAAATCCCCCAGGCCATGAGGGAAAGATGGGGTTAGACTCGTCACTACTTGTCCTTTCAAACCTGCAGGAGAGTTTGTTACACTGGTAGAAAAAACAAAAACAAAAAAAACACCTGTAAAACAGATCTGCATATATTGAGGATAATAATAAAGTCTGATATGATCAATGAGTCCGCATGACCAGTCACATTTACTGCGACCACCCCCGACGCGAGGTCCGATAGCACCATTTTATATAGTCTTTTTTTCCTTCTCGTATCTATATAGCAGTGAAACAAGCATGCCATGTTTAACAGGAGGCCTCCTATTCATGCAACAAATGTATTGCCTAAGTCAACACATCGGATTTCAAATGCAAATAGTTGGTTTTGCAGCAGAATTTTTTTTTTCAGTTTGTGCTGTTTTTTTTTTGTTGTTGTTTTTTTTTTTATGGACCAACAAACGAGGCCCTGAACGTCTAACTAGAAAAACAAAAACTGGGCCAAAACAGAGATATTTAAAGGGTTGTTTAAGACTGAAGAGACAACCAATGTGTCACTTTTCATAGCTGTGACCTACTTCCTGGTAGGTGGGGTTTAGAATATAGATGAAATGGATGGGCAGTAAAAAAAAAAAAAACAATCATGCAAAACCTTCACGCCGGTCTCAAAGTAGTTGAATGCTCAGGGAAACATTTGCTGGTCCACGTTATAACCGTTTTAAGGCGAAACAACTGAAATCAGGTTATTTTGTTTTTAGGTTTTAGACCGCTGGATAATGTCTGTGGATGGAACTCCTAAAAAGCCCTTAACGTTTTGCATATGAAAACAAAAGACAGAAATCGTTCTTGATTTTCCCTTCGAAAGAGAGTCCACTGCTTCTACAGACAATATGACACGTGATATTCAGTCTACATCCTGGTCTTCCAAACAAATAATAATAACACTGACATCTTTCGGAGCAAGAGTTTAAAACGGGCCTAATAAACTGTCTGTGAGAAAACTATGAAAACACTTCCAACCATAGTTTAAAAAAAAAAAACTATCCAAACAAGCTTCACTTGACTCGAGGATCCGTGAGTTATCTTCACGGTTACAGCCGTACGTTTTTGTACGGGAGGTGTAAACACTGCTGCCATGCAAGGTAGAAATGGACACGTTCATCCGTAAGACCAGATCAATCAAAAACAAAACGCAACAAAGAGCTTTCTGAAGCATCCTCCTGAGAGTGAAGACTCCCTTGCCAAGTAAACGGACCGGGAGAGAAATGAATTAAAAACAGCCATTTAGAGCAACCACCCTGCCACAGCATGCGTTAAAAAGAGTATGGCTTTTTTTTTTTTTTAGCTTGTCCCTGTCATTTGACCTTGGTCTCTCACAAAAGGTTTTTCTCTCTGTGTGACAAAAAAGGAGCGAAACCAAACAGACACATTTCAGCCGTGAGTTCAAACCTTCATCCAATGACACCCTTAGCACAGACCTATACTTTCACGACACGTCAACGAAAGAAGAGACACATAGATTAATATGCTTGTACCAACACTACACAAAAAAGGGCCTAACTGTTTATCCAAAGTAAATTCAGTTCAAATCAACTCCAGTAATGCTAAGAGCAACAGGCTTCTGCACTATGGGGGAAATATTCTGCGGTACCCAAAAACTAATTTAAGATAGTGGTTTCAATAAACGAAAACCTGACTTGACTACTTCCAACTCGGCCAACACTGCATATCCCTACGACCCAAATACAACAAAATCACCACCCACGAATGAAAACGGACTGCACAGAGAGGAACCCTGCGGTTGCCTTTATGATATAAGAGTCAAACTAATAAGAAACAATAAAACAACAACTAAACTGCACAGGTTACTAAAGCGGAGCGTACATAAAAAGTATCTAGTCCATCATTTAATATGACTTATTTCCATCCACAGACTGAGAAACCTGATTTTAGGAAATTTGTTGAAATTAAAAGAAAAAAACTTAGTACTTGTTTATTTGCTTAAAAAAAAGGGAAGGGGTTGATATATATGTTTATATATATATATATATGCTGCAAAAACTAAATTAATACAAAGAATAAAAATGACAAAATAAATGAATTGTATTTTTTCGATTTATAATCACCTAATGCTTATTTGCCACCCGCTGCCATGCCTCCAACGGACTGTCGACATGGCAACGGAAACTATCATCATAAAATGGTACAGTAGTACAGATAGCTAGACCACGAGGGGGCGGGCTCTCCCGGGAAGATGTCCGCCGAGAGGTCCAGTGACTGGTCATGCGGCTCGCTGTCAGGAATAATGGTTGTATGGAGGGAGAGGGTGCCCGATGCCATTCTGGTAGTGATGATGCTGGCGGTGGGCGATGTATTCTGCGTAGCTCATGGTCATCTTTTCACTACGGTACCTACAAACATGGGTGAAAAAAGGGGGTAGCCGTCAGAACCGTGGAAGACTGAAGTGATGCGCTGACAACGAGGTGTAATTGATCGCATCCTTCCCAATTTAATATGCTGCAGTAAATTTAATATGAAACTAATTATGTCATGAATATGCTGAAGAGCTATGGCAGAGCGGATGATTATCAGTCAACAACTCCAATACGGAGCATCGTACTAAGCTATACTGTGTATTATTAATATAGCATACAAATGATAAGAACTACTGGTGCATTGTTATTTTGGGAGCACAACAGCATCAGCCATTATATACTTGTTGTATGGAAAATATCAGATATTGTGCAAGATCTGCCATTTTTTGTTCTATATAATAAGACAAAAGAACTGCTGAAAGGTTCATTCGGGATCTCTGCTCTACAGACATGAATTTACTTGAATTTCCTTGCAGATAAGGAAAAAGGAACGCAAAAAGTATCATAGCGCATTACTTTCCATAAACCGTAAACAAGTAACAATATTGCAATGCATTAGTTTTAAAGGAACTTTAGTGAGAAAAGGCAATTCTCTCACCTGGTCAATTTTATAGTCTTCCTGAAGTCATTTGTGATGGGAGCTTTGTAACCTCCCTTTCGAAGTAAGGAATCTATGGTCTGAATGTGGTCCCATCCTACAGAGACAGGACAAATTCAATCATGTCCTTTCATTCTGCATCTGCATCTCTTTTTGGTTGTTGTGACCGGTGTAACTGAAGACAAGTGTGTTTTATTCTCACCTTGCTCCTTCGCAACCTCTGGCAGGTAGGTGGCGGTGCGCTTTGATCCTTTTTCATTAAAAAATTCTATCCTAATGCCGTGAACACCCACCTAGAAAACAAAGACATGTTGAAACAAAAAACATATATGTTTTCCCATACTTGACCTACATGAAAAAGAAAAATACTGTTACCTTGGTGCTGATAAAACATTACAATTGTTAGAAGAGCTTTTTGAGAGGAAAAAAAAAATAAAAATCATCTGTGCATCTACAATCAGTTCCGCTCCTGCTATATTTCAGAGGCACAGGGAGGATGAAAATATGAAATATGAAACAAAATAAAAAAGTATATATAATTATAATATATCATTAGTCTTCAGTGCAAAAGTTATGTTTGTGTCTGTTTCTAGCCAAAACAAATTTGTAAAATATATTAAAGGGTCAGTTCACCAGAAAAAGACAATTCTGCCATTAATTCCTTACCTTCACATTGTTTCAAGCCAGTAAGACCTTCGTTCATCTTCAGAACACAAATGAAGATCTTTTTAATGATGGAGAGCCACCTGTCCCTCCATAGACGGCAACACAACTGAAATGATCCCAGATCCATGTGACATGACTGGTTCAATACACAAGTTACAATGTGCTTGACGTAATCAGCCTTGTTTACATCCGAGGGCAAGCACGTGCATGTACGTAATCTGCGGCTGTTTACTCTAAAATGGCAGAAGACGTACGCCAGAGGAGAAGGATGGTTGAGTAAATTATGTTACTTTTGTTTTCTTTGCACAAAAGAAAGTATTTTCCTAGTGTCGCAAAACTGAAGTTGAGCCACAGATGTTACCTGGACTGTTTTACCTGGGATCTTCATGAAAATGAATAAATCCATGATTTATCATGGGATTCATTTCAGTTGTGTTGCTGTTTATGGATGGTTAAGGTTGGCTCTCTGATATCATCAAACATATCTTCATTGGTGCTCTGAGGATGAACCAAGGTCTTCTGGGTTTTGGAATGACACCTTAAGCTCTATTGACTACTGACTTTAGTAGCCCAGGAGGAGGAATGATCAAGCCCCGGAAATAACAGTAGAAATTATATACAGCCTGTGATTACAACATGTTTGCAGTGAAGGACAGACAATTAAAGGTGCCATAAAATGGAAAACTGAATTGACCTTGGCATGGTTGAATAATAACAGTTCAGTACATGGACATAAC
>JAUMHG010000069.1:11480974-11491295 GCA_032359395.1 Enteromius anoplus
ATGAACCTTCCAAATAAGGCAAAAACAGACTGTTTCATTCTAGGGTCAAATTCTAGGCTTGTAAATGGACCTGTAAAACCGTTTCTGGGCATTTTTTTCCCTTACCTAAGCTACATTACCTTCTATGTACATATCAGAGAACAATTTAAAATATTCTCTCAATGCGTTCTATGGCACCTTTAAAGATGGAACCTGGAGAGCCGCTCTGACCTGGTCAAATGTTTAAGTCTTTCATTTATATTAGTTTTAATATTAGTCTTTAATTGTGATGCAAGTTTTGCATCTTTATTTTTAAGGTTAGAAAACTATGGCAGGGGTGTTTAATTAACTTTCCAAAAAACACTAAAGTGTCAAAAATAGTTTTCAAACATGAGGATTTTCGACCGAAGAGCCAAAGCAAGTGATGTTTGAGAATTTTTCAACACTATACAAAAAAACGAAACATTTAAAGGCTTTTATATACTTTATTTTAGAATTGTGTTAAAGGCACAATATGTAAGATTTGTGTAATAAAATATTGTGTACTTGCGTTCTCTCAAAAGTTTGTAGGATTTGTAAATGAACCGTCCCTGTTTACTGTCGCCTATCAATGATGCAATATCCGCGCTATCCTCGGTTCCCACCTATGAATACTACAGCAACACGTAGAAGTGGCAGTTATTTATTTCCATATCATGGATCATGATTACACTCTCCACAATCCCAAAAAAAGATAGACGGACACAAACTGAGGCAAGAAGATATTGGAACGTCCAACTAAATAAAGCGGTGTGTTTCTGAAATGGAGAGAGCATATTGAAAACGTCGGCCTGGACAGAGTCTACTTTCAAATGAGCCGATTCAAATGGAAAGCAAATATTCTCCGATTACATCATCCGTATGAAACATACAAGCACATCACTATTGCAGAGATGACTAGTCAGTGTCACCGACTTCATCTCTTAAACCGAGATCAAAACAAGAGCACTAGTTTATCAGTGAATTATTAAACTGTTAACGCAGCCTTGTCCCTGTCACAGCCTCGGTGCACGAGGCAAGCTTTATGCATCTGCTTGAATGCTTATTATGCAATGTAGGCGATGAAAGGCATGATTTGAATGGTTTATTAATAAACGTGCAATTAGTCACCTAATGTTTCCAATGAATCAACCATAAAAATCCTTAGTCGAGGATAGCCCCAAAAGAGCCACCTCCTTATTGATTTTCTGGAGCTCATTTATTTGATTTATTTAAAAAAAGATCTATTTTTTTATACGCTTTCAAGCACAATTCTATGATGCAAAGCTGTATTTTCTGCATCATTACTGCAGTCTTCATAGCCACATAGTCTTTAAGAAATCATTCTAATGTGCTCATTTATTATCCGTTTCGGAAATGGTTGTGCTTGCATTACCAAACACCACTAGTGAAGGATTTCGAACGCAGAGATCCACTTCCGGTTCACTACTTTGCCTCTGGGCTTGTGTGAACACGGTCTAGCTCTGAACTGGGTCACTGCTGACAAAAGCGATGAATGCACAAGGAATGCAGCAGAACTACACAATATAAAGACCTGCTATCTGAACTCCAGGATCTGAACAAAAGATGGTTGTGTGTACAGACAGGAAAAGAGTTCAGAAGAGATGTGACGAGAGGATTACACACTGCTATCCGGATGACACGCATCTCATTCAACTATTTTAAGAGGAAGATGCAGCGTAAGCCAGATTAGTTTTTCTAAGGTGGGACTGTCTATTATCTGGACGTGGCTGTTAAATGCACTCTGCATGAGAGTCTCAGTCAGCTAACAGTATGGAAAAACAAAATACACAAGACATCATCGTCACTCCTCACCCAGGGCGCATTTCTGTCTGCGCTGTTGTAGGTCACTAAGGACAGTATGTGCCTGTGTGTATGTTTGCACGGCCTGAATGAAGTAAAAAGCCAAGCTAAGTCAGAGAGGTTATTAGCAGTATGCGGCGAGCAGCTAATTCTGCACATCCCAGATTCGCTCTCTGATCACGCAATTCGCAAACTGTCCTGCAGCGGTCAGACCATGTGTTGACGTTGTAGGCCGAGGGCTGTGCACGTGGGCAGATCTTGAGAGGGTCTCACCTCTGAAGTTGTTTCGAGCTCCAGACTTAGCCGTGGTGCACTCTGTGGTGAATACCTGCTTTCCTGATTTGTTTATGCATTTAAACACACATTTATACATTCCCCTTCATTTGCTATTGGGATTATGTTAGACCTTTGAGAATGTAGGTATGGCTACTTTTTAAGACCAATTAGCCTTTTCCCAGGTGTGACTAAAATCATGTAGTTTTATACCATTCTGATTATTAGAAAAATCACTATCAACCAGGGTTAAATGCATGTGCCCACAGTGCATTGTTTTCCTAAAGCCATGCTAGTCCCCATCATTGCTGCTTGCAGCTATATTTTCACTTTTGACTGTATAAATCAATGCAACATTTGTACAAGTCACATGTTCAACTAAGCCGCTTTTAATTTAAAAAATAGTACCTGTTATTTAATAAAAAAAAATAAACTAAAACTATCAGTTATTGGTATAAGGCCAGACATTCCAGGGCTGGAAGATATGATTATTATAATTAAATTATTGGAAATAATTTATTCTTTTTCCAGAACAATTGACAGATTATTAATTTTTCACATTGTGTTTAAATATTATATTTATACTTTGCCAATATGTGCATATGTGTGTGTGTGGGTATATATATATATATATATATATATATACACATATACATATACATACATACATACATATGTGTGTGTGTGTGTGTGTGTATATATATATATACATATGTGTGTGTGTGTGTGTATATATATATATATACATATGTGTGTGTGTGTGTGTGTATATATTATATATATATATATGTGTGTGTGTGTGTGTGTGTGTGTGGGTGGGTATATATATATATGTGTGTGTATGTATGTAGCAGAAAAGATTCAATACGAAGGCACACGTTGTACAAACATAGTTGATAGTTGTCAAACATATGTTCAGAAATACACAAAAGCCTAACAAATTTCAAAATGACTAGAAGTATTAAATGTTTTGTATAAAGAAAAAAAGTTTCAGCCTGTCAGCATCACGCAAACATGAAATATTCTGTACAGATTTAAAGGTTTTTTTTTAACTACTGTGCTTCTTTTAGTAGTTTCTTTTTTTTCTCTATGTAAAATAATGGAAGCATTTGACCGTTGCAGTCGGATCTCGTGCTCCACCATAAGGTTGGATCATTCTTTCCTGTTAGCGGTTACAATCAACATACTATGAATGTGTCTAACTCCGTGTCTAAATCATGGCACAATATTCAATCAGAATTAACCGATAATATCGGAAAAATATGCAGTCCATATTAGGGTTTAATGCAATTTTTATGTGGGCTGGTCAGGTTACCAGTTCAGACTTTTCATTTCAAATGGCATCCCTGTTGGACCTCAAAAGAATGAGCGTAAATGTTTAAAAGGCCTAAAAACACATGCAAATAATTCAGTGAACAGACACCTATTTACCTCTTCAGGGAACAGTGATTTAGTGGTGAGCAGGAAAAATCCCTTAAGTGTACAGGGAGTTTAATTTTGTGAAAAACAGATGGTAATAGCTTCTGCGCTCTTACCTCCCAGTCTAAGTAATCACCAACATCCTCAAAGTTGGTGAGCAGAGACACAGAGCAGAAGAGGCGCGGCAGCTCGTCCCTCGTCATGGGGGGAAAGCGACTGTCTTTAAGGGCACTGTGAAGCCGACATAAAGGCAAGAATTAGGACAAAGCCGTACAGTGTGAAACTGTGATTAACAAAATATAGTGCCTGCATATTCTTCTGGAATATTTTCAAGGATTGATCATGAAAAAAAAAAAAAAAAAACTCAGAATAAAAAAAAAAATGGAGTACTTTTGAGAAATCATTTTGATTATGCATCATTCATATTATTATTACTACACATTTATTAGTCATATTACATGTATAATCATTATTATTATTATTATTGCTACACAGAGAATATCCAACAAGGTGCCTCTTGAGACTATTATACCCCTGTCACTCACAGAGAGCCTGTTTTAAAGTGTCAGTGATTCATCTGTAGATCTACAGAGTATGTCATTAATGCTGACTCTGTCAATACAATAGTATACAACAGTAATTATACTACTACTACTACTACTACTACTAATAATAATAATAATAGTAATAGTAGCAACTGTCTGTAGTATCGATTGCTTAATTTAGTACCCAACTGATACTGACAGGCTTTCAAATGCTTACATCATCTTTGAGCATTAAACCAAAACAACATTTACAGAAAAAAATAACTATTGCAATGCAAACTATAATCAATTCTCCATATCATGACACAAGATTCAGCATTCTGATGGTCAGATCTCGCACATTTCCTGTGCTCTATCACGTCTGTGGGTGGATCATCAACCTTTGAAAATTCAATGCTTGCATTTTTCAACACTAGAGACTGATTCTGGGAACAGAACGAACTTAACTACTCACTCTAAAAATGCATTTTCGCGCATCACCTCCCACAGGGAACCGATCAGAGAGGTTCCCGAATCTCAATTTTATTTTTGAATTGGTTTAAAGTGAAATGAAGAATCTCATGTTGTTGTTTATTTGTTTCTATCATTCTTCAAGCAACCATGGGATCAGGCACATTTTCATTTTCGGTGCCAAAACACACCCACTTTTAAATCACATGCTCCGTAATCCATGTAGCATTCCTGATGCTGACTGGTTCCATGAGAACATTTCCCGGATGTTAACTGTTGCTTGTGTTTTTCAACACTACTTCATTACCCATGAGAAGCAATTAAGCTGATGAAAGCTTCATCATTTCTCCATCAGTGTGTGCCCAGAACATGACAAAGCAGGGGTTCTCAACTCCAGTCCTCGGGACCCACTGCTCTGCACATTTTGTATGCGTCTCTTATCTGACACACTCCGTTCAGTTCATGGATCTCTCCCCTAACAAACCGATGTTCTGAATCAGCTGTGTTAAATAAGAGAGATACACAATCACTGCGTCTGAAATCGCACACTGCTAAAGTAGGTACTACATTTAAAACCAAACGTAATACCCAACTGTTAAAACAGTACGATAGTATGAATGTGGGTAGTATGAGACCAAACGAAGCCAGTGCGTTCCCTATCCGATAATTTTTTTTCCTCGTTCTAAAAAAAATTGCATAAACACGAAACCACTGAAAACGATGTAGTATATATGCCAGACCAGTATGGGGCGCTGTAATTCTGCCATAGAGATACACTATAAACAGAGAAGAAGACTTTGAGCATGCGCATAACCTTGCGTGCTGTAAACGAACCAAGAAGAAGAAGACGAAGTTGGCGAGTGACGCAGCCCACACGTGATTTGATGACATCATCGTTTCACAAAATATACGGATTAGCTGTACACACGAAACCGCAGGGGTGTCATTTTCAGATGTATCCACTTTGGGACCCGGTTTTAAAAAAAAATAGCAGTTTAAGTCTCCTAAAACGCCAGATCCGTGTGGACGAAACGCCAATACGATAAAAAATGTATACGTATACAGCGAAACGCGTCTCCGTGTCATCTGTTTTTTTAGATTGTGTTAAAGAAGTGTCATTTAATCACAATAAACAACGTTTTCTTCCTGAGGCGTTTACTAGGGTTGGGTCGATAGACGATGCCATCGTCCATCACCGATGGCCGATAGACATCACGAAGCTGAGCCGTCATCGCTATCCTCCGCAGCAGCAGCAGCCAGCTCGCGAAAAACACACTTAATCTATGGCGGCAAATCTATGCCATTAATAAGAGAGCGCACCACTGATGTTGGCGAGCGCGGTAAATGATTTCCGCGAAAGGAAAACAGATGTACATGTGAAGAAACGGGGCCGCAAGCTCATTTCAAACCCTCGCGCATGCTTGATGTGTCATTCGCGCGCAAGTCAAGCACTAGTGCACGATCACTCGTGCGCTCAATCCTCCCTCACCTGCTCGCGCAAACACTGTTTTGTCAGTCGTGGGGCGGGGCTTGGTGTTTTAGTTACAACTAAATCCCCCCCTTGCCGGCTACAGCGACGACGATATCATCGTCCATCGCGATGTTTCACATTAGACATCAGACAATGCCAAATTGGTCGACATCGCCCAACCCTAGTGCTTACACTTGAATTGAGCCACGTCTCAACTTTCCACCATTTTTAGAATATGACACCTCCTCTCCCGGAGCCTCAAGGGATAGGAAAGTGTCTATATTATGCCTACTATAGAATTCGGGCGGAAGCAGTAGGTCATCTGGGTTCTTCTCGCCTACTGAATTCCGAATACTATGAATTCGGACATACTACTTGCCTCGCAAACTGTTTTTTTGTGTACTATATAGTAGGGAAGTAAGCGATTTCGGACGCAGCAAATACGCGCAGAGCAGTGGGTCCCGAGGACTGGAGTTGAGAACCACTGACATAAAGCACTAGATGTAGAACGTTCCACAGCAGTTTTTGTAAACTGCTTGGTAAGCTCTTGGCATACTTAGGCATATTCAGCAAAAAGGCATGCAGGATATAAAAACAAAACACTCCCTTGACTGGCCAAAAATATCCATCGGGGCTTGAAAAAATATGGGGTAAAAATGTGAAGAGTTTGAAAATTACATTGAGCACGGAATTGCCCTAATTTGCCTCATTATGCATTTTTGTGATCGGATCAAGTAAGATAAAAATAAATATATAAATTGGATGTTACATAATGCTAGGTGACGAAAACATGCATGAACTTGTGCAGGACTTGTTTCAATACTTGTTCTGATTTGTCAATCAACTCATAATTAAAATGCATAGAGTATTTCAACATTTTATTCGCATGCACCAATATGACTTTTATTCTGTGGATTAAAAGGTTTATGGCTTCAGCACCTGTGACGCTTTATTGTATCCACAACAACTCATTACTATATGCCACCTTTTACACCAGGTTGATTCACAAACCGAGTGTGGAAGCTTGGGGGTTAACTACATTGTTATTAGTTATAAAAGTTGCCTCCAAGTTTACGAGAGGATAGAGAAGTGGGAATTTGGCAGCGAATGCTGGACTGAGCCGAGCAAAGACCCAAGGATCTGTTCTGGTGTCTCCGTTCCTGCTGAGGGAAGAATGTGGCTGTAGTTCTCAAGATGGATGACTAGCTTGGACGCAAGGTCAAGCAACTGCTTGAGAAAGAGACGTCCAAAGGCGTTTTAGCTCTGAATGTGAAATTTGGCACGATGACGCATTCAAATCGAAACAATAAATCCCTATGGGCTATTGACCATTCACGTCACAAAAAGGGATTTTTTCTTTTCAAATAAAGCCCCAGCTCAACCAGTAGTTTTGACTTTGGGGTGTGACTACGTGTTAACTGAATAACAGAAAAGGAGAAGGATAGAACAAGTGTAGGAAACCTGTTAAGAGACGCCTTTAATTATTAATTCTTATTTACTATTCATTAATCCATTCACTACACTTCCAGGATTTTTTCTTTCTTTTTTTTGTGAAGTCCTCAAGTAAATTAAGATATAGTACTGTGTGTTAAAACAGGAAATCCTTATATTTTAGTAATAAATTCGCATAAATATCACATTAGCAGAGGCATTAGAAAGAGAAAAGCAGAATTTCATAGAGGGATGTGACATACCTGGTAAGGGTGTACTCCCTGAGTCCTGAGTGCAGGTTCATGGCAGAAAATGTACCTATACAACCCCTTAACCGCTTGTCCCGGCCAATTTTCCAAGTGACAAACAGTGGACTGTTGGAAAAGAGAAGAACATCTATTGAACGTAAATTTAATTCAAATTATGCCTGTATGTGTTTTTGTATTTTTTAGATATGATATCCGTAATTAAATAAATAGTTCACCTAAAAATGTACATTATGTCATTGTAGTTCCAAACCTGTATGAAGTTATAGGGAGATATTTTGAAGAAAGTTTGTAACCAGGCTGTTTTGGGTCACCATTGATTTCCATGGTAGGAAAAAAATACTATGGCAGTGAATGGTGACCCAAAACAGCCTTGTGTTCAGCAGAACAAAGACATTCATACAGGTTTGGAACGACTCGAGGCTGAGTAAATGATGGGTTCCTTAAAGTTCTATCACACAAGCAAGAGTGCAGATTTCTAAATGTAATCGTGACTATAACAGTTCACCAAACAAGTATTTAATATTGACAGAGTCGCATTTTTGGCACAATATTGTGTGTATTTTTACTCCGTTTTGCCAATGAAAGTAGTTCCAAACAAAATGAAGCCAAGGCTCTGTGCATCTCAAAGAAACACTTTGGTGTTTTATTCCAGATTAATCTGTTTTTGAACCCATCGAGTTCTGATTGATCCATTTATAAAGACGAGCTGCACCCGAAAATTCGTACTCGTCGCATTTTTGTGGAGATTTCTAATTCGTAGTTTGACCATGATTGAAATAAAATGTGTTCCGAGAACGAATGAGGCCTTTACGGGTTTAGAACAACAAGGAGGTAAGTGATTAATTCTACAATTTTCATTTTGGGGTTGAGTAACCCTTTAAGGTCTGATATGTCAACAAATTACTTGAATAGGCTAAAACATACTGGAGGGGGGAAAAAAAGTTGGGCTAACAGTGACCAGCCCACAAACCAGAACATAGTGGTGTATAGCTTAATTAAGGTTACAGTAGTGCAAGACGGCGGTAAGAGTCAAAAAGCAAAGAAACACCTTATTTTAAGGACCACTTCTTACTACTAAATATTTGCTTATGAGCATGCATGTTACTAGCAGCTACATATTAATCTCTTTTTCTGCATGACCATATATTACATTTCTTAATGCTACCTAAACATATTACTAACTACTAATAATCGGCACATTAGAAGTTTTTTTTATTGAGGCAAGATTATGGTTAATAGTTAGTAGTCTGAATTGGACCTTAAAGTCTGGCCAAAAAAAATCCTGCAAAGAAAAAACAACAAAAAACAAGGCAATCCATGGCTCTTTTAACAGCAAATTAAAGATTGAAAATTTAGTCTAAAAATTCTGTACATTTTGATGCAGCTCATTAACTTCTTAAAGTATGGTAAAAAAAATAGCACAAAGAAGATTGAAATAACTTTTTGAAAAATGTACATTTACAGTCTATCCAATGGTTGCTATCCAAGACTTCAAATCCTCCCTTCAACATTAAAGTGGAGTTAATGACAAAAAGGATCAACAATATATGGCCTGGGGTTTCTGTCAATATTTTACTACCCCCTATACACAAAAATTTAGGCCACTGTTTAAAGCACCAGCTGAATATCAGTTGATATTGATGGAAATTTAAGGACTAAGCCCTTTGGCCAGGAACAAACCGGCAACAGTCTTTTAATGTGCTGGACAAATCAGGGTTAAGTCTAACATTTACATGCGCACAAACACACAGAAAACTGCTCCTACCAGTGTTTAGCCATTTACCATATAAAAACAAACCACTTGAAATCTCAGGGGAAAAAGCATGACTCCCTAAAAATGATTTCTTTGGATGGAAAGAAGAGTTCTGCTGCATCTAACCATCTGCCATCCACACTTGGATTTTCAGACACATTTGCCAGCATCAGACATTCTCTCACGACCCTTAAACCCAGGGACAGTGACAACAATACAGACAAAAAGATGAGGCTGTATCAAAGCGGCTCTGAGCAGCACTTTTTCCTGTGCATCGCAAGCTTTCGCTCTGAATTATTCAGTGTAACTGAGAGAATGAAAAATATTGGTGACGTGCGAAACATGAATAACATCAAGAGGACTATGATTTTAAAAGTTTGAAATCTATCAGTGTGTTTTATTGCAGATAATAAAGGCTTTTATTTGTAGTTGTGTACAAGGTGGAGGAGTCTATGACAATAAAAAATAAAATAAAATAAAAATGTCCTGTGCTTTCTACAAATGGAATTGCAGAATTGTTGTTTGGGCACTGTAAAAATAAAAACTAAGATACCTACTAATTAAGTCAAGCATGAACACTTAAGTCAAAGCAGGGTATTATATATAAACACATCATTTGTTTTAACATTTTGTAATTTACACACACATATATATAAGGGGTGTAACGGTTCGGTTCGATACGATACAGTAGTGTCACGGTTTGGTATGTTTTCGATTCGGCAAAAATACAATAAAAAAAGAGAATTTCTTTGATTTTTTTCCCTCACATTTTTATTTATTAAAACTAACATAATATAACCTTGTTTTTTCCCTCCTTTTCTTTTACTTTGAACAACAATGGAGCTATACTTCACATAACTTCTGGGGTTTCTTCTTAGCAGCAAATAAA
>JAUMHG010000069.1:11506678-11534573 GCA_032359395.1 Enteromius anoplus
AAGGGATTTCTTACCGCGTTCGTCGTTAGTGTTTTTTCAAATTCCACTGTGTGTGCGTGCGCGCCCCCATGTTGCCTGGTAACGAACGTACTGCAAGCTGGCACTTGGCGAGAAGGGTGTTCCTGCACAACTGGAGGAGCAGCAGTTTCAGGACCCTCAGGGACCCTCAGTTTTAGGACCCAAGTTTTTTGTGACAGCACCATCCACTGACCAGGTTTGTCTACAAAGAACCTCACCCGGACTAATGTATCAACGAAGGTTCGTTCATCAGCATTTCACAAATTTCATTTCATGAGCAACTCTCCAATTTCCTTTCTTTTAAATTCTTACAGTTTGCTGTGGGATAAAGGCTGACAACAGATATAAGGTGAAGGATGATGTCGGCAACGTTCTTTACAGTATTCTTGAGGACATTGACTGTTGTAGCAGGCATCTTTATCCAGGCTGCTCCTTCATAATGAATATTATTAATGAATATAATAAAGAGGTCATTAGACTTGTGCACCCGTTCGTTTGCAGCACCATCTGCAGAAGACATGAGGTATGGATATATCCTTGTTAAGCTCTTGAGTGTGTTGCACTGTATATTATATCTACTATGTATATTTTAGCTGGAGGTTCAGTCACCACCAGGATTTGTCATCGGACATGTTCGCCAAAACTGGCATGTTTGCCTTCCTCAACTCACAGTTGAGAATAAACAAGGCGAAGCGGAAGTAAAAATTTTGGGGCACTTTATACCTGTTAGCTGCTGCTTGGATCAGATCTTTGAGGTGATGCACAACCACTCAGACACAAATGACCTTGAATTATGATTTTAACCGTTTTACTTGTTTCCTGGCCCACATTGGTTGTAGGTGATTTCAGGTTGTGTTACATTTATGGCTAAATTTGACGTAGCTAGTAACCTGAGTGAATGCTTAACATCTCGATGCATGTTGACCGCAGCTAGTGTCTTTGAACGGAGCAGCGACAGACGAGCCTTTTGGCACGATCATCAAACCGTTCTCATGCAGTGTACTAAATACAGGAGCAGATTTTGTGCTGAGGTTTCCAAGCAACCTGGATGTCAAAATGAAAGCTACGCTATTGGGGGCCTGCATACTTCTTGTAAATATTGTTTAAAATGCTTTTTGAAAACTTGTTTTTTTAGTTTTGTAAGTTTATTGTTAAAGCATATTTATTATTAATTATAAATCAATCCATTTTCAGGACTTTGTGTATTATGATAAGCCACAACAACCGGTACTAAACATAACAGACGGATTTACCAAACCATTATCTTTGTTCTTTGGTTAGTCAAGACGCAGGAAGAAGATAACAAGGTAAATTCATAATATTCATAATAATAATCATATTCTTTATTAAGAAATGAAAAACATAGGAGATCACAGGATAAATGCAATAGAAACATAAGGCGCCATTCACAAAGAATGCATCTTTGTTTCTAAAAATATGAGACGTTCAGGAATGGATTTTTTAAAAAGCACAGCACAGAATGCCTCCTATGATGCAAGATACAAGTGCAGTCATCGTGCACATCCGTCTAGCATGTGTTTAGCATGAATAACATAAGCAAATAACAGAAGCGGTCACATGAACCTTTAGTGTTGATGGTAGACTCCTGTTATCTAGCCTGATTAAATACAGGCTACTAAACAAAAGACATGTTTTAGAAATATTTTCTTGCATTTATATTTGCACAAAATGGATTCATGTTATTTAAGGCCTTTAAAATTTTGTGGGAAATTTACCAAAGTGTCGATTTTTGTCTCTGTCTGCAGGTAACACATCACTTTCCGTTACGGATACTGTAGGCGTATAGGCCTCCTTCAGAAAAAAAGACCAAAGGAAAACCACTGAGAAAATATTGATTGTTACTGTTCTAAAAAATGCATTTTAATATTGCAACTTTAAAACTGAAATGCTGTTTAAATATCTTTTTTCGGAGGCAATAAATCTCTGTTTATTTTATTCCATTTAAGTAAAATCATTCAATTTAAAGGTGACAAATTACACTATTACTAGTTATTTCAGATTGTGGGCCTCTCATATAGAAAGGTGCCATTGAGGTTGCATGTGTTCTCGGGAAGTGAAGCAAACACAGAAGTGTAACCACAAACACCAACTGCTTCTTAGTAAGTGAGAAACTCTGAATTGCTCATCATGGAAAATCCATACATAATGCTTCTATTCAAAATTCTGCCTTGATGGGTTAAATCTATTTTTTTCACTAAAATGAAGATGTTCTTTTGTCAGATTCATTATGCAATATACATCTAGAAATTCTGCACGTCATATGAGACATTTTGAGCATAACACTTCTAATGAACCCGCAGACATGATCATAAATGTGGTTGTTGTTTGAATTGTTCCACTGCCAGATTTGTTGCCTTTTTATGTGCAGAGGAGCAATTAATGCAATATTAAACAGAGGAAGCAGAGAACACTGACAGATAGCAGTATGTATGAATTCAAATGTTCATTCCCGACAAACATCCTTAAAATGACTGAACCTTCTATCTGCTTTAAATGCTGTCATCATCTAAGTGAACATACTTGGGATTTTTACAGGAGCAGTTGTTTTCCAATTTGTGCGCATGTAGATGCATATATTTGACCACTTTCTTGATTTTTTTTCTTGAGTTTGAAAAGTGATCTTTACACACATGTGAAACCTGACAGAAGATCTGTATGGAGGAGCGGGCCAAAATCCCTCCTTGCAGTGTGTGCAAACCTGGTGAAGAGCTACAGGAACCGTTTGACCTCTGTAATTGTTAACAAAGGCTTCTGTACCAAATATTAAAAAAATTTTGACTCGAGAGATTAAATACTTAATTGACACAGTAATTGTTAAAAAATCATACAGTGTGATCTCCGGATTGTTCTTTTTAGATTCTGTCTCTCACAGTGGAAATGCACCTATGCTGGAGACCCCTCCGTGATTTCTAAGTAAAAGAACTTGCAAAATCACAGGGTGATCAAATACTTAAACCAATAGCCTGAGGCCTATTAATTTCCCTTTTATATATATTCTTTATTTCAGACACATGATTGGTCCATAGACATAAAATAAACAGTTACCATAAAAACGAAAAGAAAAAAAAAACAGCCACAAATTTCATAAAAGGCTAAAAAGCCAATGTTTACAGAGCCCCGACATATATCTGTAACAACTTTTCTTAGGACTCGTTATTGCCATAATAATTCCGTTAACAGATATATCTAGGCGACACATATAAAGCTTTCTTTTGTTGCTTTTACATGAGCGAAATAATAACTTTTTAAATATTTAGTGAAGTCCTGCTCGGGTTTTAAAAGGGCGTGGGCATTTTTTGAAAGAAACGGGAACTTATACCGTCCAGTCAGTATGGGGCGATAATGCAGAGGAAACCGCCAGCCGGGAAACAACAACAGAAGAAGACGACGACGACTTCCGCTCGTGAAGGTGACAGTCATGGCGGCGGCAGCGGTGGTTCGAGGAATCGGCTCAAATCTGTCAAAAAATCTGCGTGAGGTCCGCCTGCATTTATGCCAGATATCAGCTGCCAGTCAGGGAACCAGGTGCAGTACTGCCGCTTTTTACTGATGGAGAGGAGGAGAGTAACTGTCCTTCATAGAGGCTGTGTGCATCACTCGCAGTAATGTTTATGTAACGTTACGTTGTAAATACTGACTGTAAGCCTGTCAAAGCGACTAGCTTTTAACGTTAGTTATCCATCGTTACTGCTTGTAGGTTCATTCAGAGGACAGTGTTCGTACTGATTTCACTTTAAGAGGCTGTTTATAATTACCGATAATAAGTATACACTTAAACCATTATACATGATTGCATGTTTAAAGATTGGATGAACTCTTCCAGTCATCAAAGAAACAACAAAATGAGTTATTCACTAAGTTAAGTGAATAATCAGATGTACACTGCTAAAACATCTTGGAAGTCAGCTATAGCATAAAGTTCAGTAACATTTAAAAAAAACCGGTATAATATAATGATTAAATGAATGTTTTTTTTTTTTATGTAATCCTTTTTAAAGACTGCATTTATTTGGTCAGACATACGGTAAAACCATTAACATTATAATTTAAAATAAGTTTATTTGAATTTATTTTGACGTAATGTATTACTGTGATGCAGTATTGAATTAATAAACCGCCTTTTTTATATTTTGATATTGATTTACTGTTTTTTTATCGTTTTAATGCATCCACAAAAATAGCAATACAGCAAAACTGTTTTCAACATAGACAAAAAGTTTTTGAGCACCAAATCAGCATATTAGATATTATTATATTTATAAATCGATTGTGTGACCTGACAACCATTGTAATTTATTTATATTTATTTATTTTTATTTAAAGTGGAACTAATAACTTGTCTTAAGATCTTTGCACACGGAGTCAGAATGTAACAGAACTGCACAGTCCTAGATTTGGATCCGTAGCAAGCACTTTGATAGGAAAGGATGGTGAATAAAAAAAAAAAGTATTTCTTATTTGTTGTTGTTATCTTAGGGATTTTATTGAGCAGCATTATGTGACACTAAAGAAGGCAAACCCGGAGTTCCCCATCCTGATCCGAGAGTGCTCTGGAGTTCAGCCCGTGCTTTGGGCAAGATATGGTAGGAAGATACTCCCGAAAACTAAAACACATTCATACAAATGAGCACATAAGCGTAATGATGCATCTCTCTGTCTCAGGTTTTGGCAAAGAGCGCAGCGTTTCACTGGACAGCTTGAACGCCGACCAAGTGGCCAAAGCCCTGGAATCAGTAGTAAATGCAAAGCCCTAAGTAAATAACCTGATGTAAAATAATGTAAATGTTATCTGTGTCCTAAATTGAAAATAAATGTGTATTCTAAAGATCTTGTCTCTCTTTTTTTAGCATTATGTGTGACAAATGCATGCTTAGGGTCCCAGGCATTAGTTGGGTGTTAAAAATGTTTTAGAAATAAAATTGACAAACATTCAGTACCTGTACTGTATGAGGTTTAATGGGACTCTGTTTCCAATTACATTGTTAAAAAAAAAAACTGCACGTGCCTATTTATAAATTATCATTAATATGTTTCGTTTAAATGTAGTGTGGTATGTTTGCTGCACCCATGTTTAACCATTTTTTTTTCTGTATCAATTTTGTTTTTGCACTACGTTACCTTATCTGAAATGTTGTACGTTTTCAGAATAACTGCTTCCAAATAGGCCGTTCACACATTAGCAATACATAGATAGTTTTCATTTTGAAACATATATAGCTATCTTGCAGTGGCTAACATTGCACAACAAAGAAACACAAAGTAATGTAAAGCGATGATTTTGTTTTGGACATACACAGCTTGCTTAATTTAATGCTTTTCCAATTCCACATGAAACGCTGTATTGTCAAATTGGCTAAAGATTGTGCTTGGTATATTGATTATGTATTTAGATCTGAATGGGCAAAAGAAATAGACTGGGAAACACTGATTTGATGACGTGCAGTATTTTACATGATGAGATACAGCCACAAAAAAATAGTGACAATGATAAACAATCAGTTTTGATGCAAAAGTAAAGATATGGCTTTGAGCAAATGTAAGCTGGGTGGCCTTACAACAATTGTGTCAAGCAGGTTTTTCCACAATTCTCCACATCTAATGCTGCATTATCTGTTATTGTGGAAGGGGTAATTGTATGTAACTTAGCTGTCACAAGCCTTACACCGGTTCTTTGCAATTTTAGTGTCATTGCTGCATGTCACATGTAGTAACACCGTAATAACAGAACAGCATGCAAGATTACATGCAATCAAGCCTAACCCAATAGTAAGTGTGTGTTATAAATCAGCACTTAATGGACGTCAATGGCTACGGCCAATATCTTTTGCGCTCAACAGAAGAAACTTGTCAAGGTTTTGAACTGATAGTAAGTACACTCTTAAAAAAAGGGGGTGTCCTGATGCCATAGAAGAACTTTTTTGTCTTAAATGGTTCCACAAAGAACCTTTAATAACTGAGAACCATTCTGTTGCGGTGAAAGAAGGTTCTTCAGATTACAGAAAGGTAAGAAACACATGATTCTTGACTAAGTGGTTCTTTGTGGAACCAAAAAATGGTTCTTCTAAAGTGGCATGGCTGTGAAAAAACGTTTAAAGCACCTTTAATTCCCTTTATATTGTTGAGTATAGGCCAGTGGTTTTCAACCCTGGTCTTGGAGGGCCACTGTCCTGCAAAGTTTTGCTTCAAGCTTGAACAAACTCACCTGCCTGTAGCTTACTTAGCTGGTTCAAATGTGTTTGATTAGGGTTGGTGCTAAAATTTGCAGGACAGCGGTCCTTGAGGACCAGGGTTGAGAAATCCTGCAGTGGGCTAAAATTCCAATTTTGGGTGAACTATGCCTTTAAATGACAGATGTGTATGTACCCTTCATACAAGCTTATAGAAGGGGAGAAAATGCATGAAACGATTACATTTTCACAGTGACATGTCTCGAATCTCAAGAGGCTTTTAGAGACCATCGACTGTTCAGTTCTTACCGCCTTCGTCATGATGGGGTTGGACTGTTCAGAAAAAGAAAGGAGGGGCTGCTTTTAATATCATAGAAAACTCTACTTTGTATGCTATTTGTCAGTCCAAGACACAGTCAATCTCAGTGCAGCCCTCTGTGGTACGAAATGACGGATTTTTTTGCTTTGTTTTTTGCTTAACGCCGTTTCTGTCGATAAATTGCACAATATGACATATTTGTCGCTCCATAGTTGAGACGTGGTTTGTTGGTCAGTAGGTCGGCAGGGTTTTGGAGACGTGTGGTGAAATCCTCCCAGCAGCTCTCAAACGCCACGTCGCGCGAGGATTCTGCTGTTATTGAGGGGCAACTCTTCCTGAAGTGGATGGAATCACTCGTGCTCTTCGCACTCGTCATCATCCTCAGTCTACGAACTTCTGCGTCTTACAGCGACTTGAGATCGAGCAGCGAAGAAGGCGAGAGCTTTCGGTTTGAGCACGCTGCAGCTTTCAGACCCAAACGACCACCACACATCATCTTCATACTGACTGATGACCAGGGCTTCAATGACATCGGGTATCACAGCAGAGACATCCGCAGCCCGACGCTGGATAAGCTGGCTTCAGAGGGAGTGCGCCTGGAGAATTACTATGTCCAGCCGCTGTGCACTCCGTCCCGCAGCCAGCTCATCACCGGCAGGTCATTCACCTCATCACCTTATTTACACATTATTCACAATATCACAAGTAGCTTTCCAAGGGCTGGGATAAATAGTAATATATAGATGGTGTCATTCACAAAAACAAAACGCAATCAAGATGCACACATGACACAACCTTATTGGACCTTTTTTCCGCTGGAGAAAGTAATTACATGGACTAGAGGGCTCTTTGGAATCTAATTCTGACAGCACCCATTTACTGCAGAAGATCCATTGGTTAGCAAGTGATGCAATAGGAATTGTTTCGATAAAAAACAACCTTGTCTACTTGGATGGCCAGACTGTGATTACATCTTAAGAACGTTTTTGGATGAACTATTCATTTAAGGCATTTTTTGAGCAAAATGCAAACCTTTCAGAGAGAAAACAAAGACATAGACCACTAACACAAGTTCTATAAACATAGTGTTTATGGTGGGTTCTATAACCAGCATCTCAAAAGAAAAAATATCCAAACTGTTGCACTCAAACTTTAATCTCAGCACAAGCATTACATCCTAAGTGCTTTTTGCTGGTTAAGCACATTTATTAAGTGAACTTCAGATTTGCAACTACATTTTTAAGACACCGTTTCAACTTAAAGGTGCAGTGTGTAATATTAAGGAGGATCTACTTATAGAAATGCAATATAATATATGTAATACATGTTTTCAAAGATGTATAAAGACCTTATGAACAAAGAATGAATTATTTATATCTTCACACACCGAGGGTCTCAACAATAATATTTGCAATAACATATCGATGTATTGAGTAATTAGGTAAATATCATTCCTTAATTAACCTTTCTAAAAAACATCATTGCTGGCTATCTCCGCTCTTTCAGAGTATGATATCTTAATCCTGTATCAGCCACCGTAGTTTACAATTCTGAGAAAGAAACTCACAATTGTGAGTTATAAAGTTAAATATAAAATTTCAAACTTTAAAGACTGATATCTTCTCAGAATTGTGACTTTATATCTCACAACTTGGACTTTCTAACTTGCAATTGAGAGTCCGAAAAAGTTGCAATAATAACACATACATACATATATTTTTTTATTCAGTGGTGGAAACAGGCTTCTATATGTTTTGCAACTTCATCAACAACCACTTAGATTAGGATTTATTCAGAATGTAAACAGGGTCAATTTTTAGTTCATAACAGCCGTAAACAAGACCTCATTGTTAAATTCATAGATTTTTTTCCCTCTGTTTTTAAGCATTGGGAATTAATTTTTGCTTTCTTTAGATATCAAATTCACACTGGCCTCCAGCACTCCATCATCAGACCACGTCAACCCAGCTGCCTCCCTCTGGATGTGGTCACACTCCCTCAACGCTTGCAGGAAGCCGGTTACGCCACTCATATGGTGGGGAAGTGGCATTTGGGCTTCTATCGGAAAGACTGTTTGCCCACACGGCGCGGCTTTCACACCTACTTCGGTTCGTTGACCGGCAGTGTGGACTATTATACGTACAGCTCATGCGACGGCAAGTCATTGTGTGGCTTTGACCTCCACGAAGGTGAGTCAGTGGCATGGGGCAAAGGGGGGAAGTACTCAACTCACCTCTACACCCAGAGAGTGCGCAAAATCTTAGCAGCGCACGACTCCAGTCAGCCTCTTTTTATCTTCCTTTCCCTTCAGGCGGTGCACACACCTCTAAAGCCACCCAAAGAATACATCTATCCGTACCGTCGCATGGGCAACGTTCCTCGCAGGAAATACGCAGCCATGGTTTCTATCGTTGACGAGGCGGTCAGGAACATAACTTACGCGCTGCGCAAGTATGGTTTCTACCGTAATAGCATCGTCGTCTTCTCCACTGACAATGGAGCTCAGCCATTAACAGGGGGCAGTAACTGGCCCTTACGAGGGTGCAAGGGAACATACTGGGAAGGTGGCGTTAGAGGAGTTGGTTTTGTGCACAGTCCCTTAATACGCCATCGAAGAAGGGTCAGCAGAGCCCTTATACACATCACTGACTGGTATCCAACCCTCGTTGGACTTGCTGGGGGCAATGTGTCGCAGCTTCAGGGCTTAGACGGGTTTGATGTCTGGCCTAGCATCAGTGAAGGAAAGGAGTCTCCTCGACTGGAAATTCTCCACAACATCGACCCTCTTCATCGGCACAGTCGAGGCTCGTTCAAGAATGGATACGGATTGTGGGACACCTCCGTGCAAGCGGCCATTAGAGCGGGCGACTGGAAGCTCTTGACGGGTGACCCTGGTCACGGGGATTGGGTGCCGCCTCATTTGCTCACAAACTTCCCGAGCAGCTGGTGGCACCTGGAGCGTCAGATTGAGAAAAGGAAATCAGTTTGGCTCTTCAATGTGACAGGAGACCCTTGCGAACGCCATGACCTGGCAACACGCAGGCCTGACGTCGTCAAGGAGCTGCTAGCACGGCTAGCGGTTTACAATCGCACGGCCATAGCGGTTCGTTACCCGCCAGACGATGCTCGCGCTAACCCCAGTTTGAATGGAGGCGCGTGGAGGCCTTGGGTGGGTGATGACGAACAGGAGGAAAACTTGGATGGCGTTTATTACAAGAGAGGGAAGAATCGCAAAAAGAAGAAATGCAGGCTCTGCAAATTGCAGTCGTTCTTCAAGAAGTTACATTTAAAGATCATGTCAAAACAAATATAGGAATCATCTGCTTTTGGATATCGACTACAAATGCACTCATTGGTCAAGCTGGGTTTAGTCTAAATATAAAGAAGATACAGGTCAATAGAAGCATTTACTTGGTCTCCATTTTTAAAGCTGAAATTTCTGTAATATATCAAGTCTAAAAACACAAATATCTCTGTTCATGTGAGCTTACAAGACCTGCATGTATACTACAATTTTGCCAGTGAAGGTTACTGTTTTTCTAATTGTACTGTTTTAAAAGGTCAAGTTGTTGCAACAGGTTTTCAGCAATGGCTTGAACACCTACAGAACTCTGATGTTTCAACTGTTTTTGCATCCTGTTTGTGTCAGACTGTATAATGCTGAATTCAGATGCCTGAGACATCACTACAATCCAACACTTTATTACAAGTATAAGCTGTTTGTTTTAGCAGACCGGATCCCTGGCATTGCTGCCCAATACTATTTAGTGACTCTCCTTTCTGAAGGGTGGGATGGGCAATAGGCAGAAAAACTGACTGCAAAAGTTTTCATATTGAATGTAATTTGTTTTACATTTGAATATATAATTTTGAAATATACCTCATTGTTCTTCACACAGAAACATGGAGTGTCTGGCTTCATGGTTAGTCAGTGCTTTGCAAAACTAAAGAGTAGTACTGCCCCCTTGTGAAAAAGATGTGCATTTTTGCATATCTTTAAAATGACGTATTGCACTGAATGTAGTGCTTTCACCTTTTTTTTTTATTTTTTTTTTTTTTAAAGGTAATAGTTGAAATTTAGAGTGCTTTAGGAGGGCTACATATATAGTATTTCAGTGTACAAATTAATGCTTTAATGCAATTTCTGTTACAACTTAAAATAAAGGGTCAACTCTAAATATTGTAATTACATAATAATGAAGTTGCAATTTAATAAATATATTAACTTTAAATGTAATACCAAGTAACACAACAGAAAAAAAGTAATAGTAAAAAAGTAATAATAAGTAATACCAAGAAGCCTACTTTTTACATGCTTTAGTAGCTACTAAAAAACAACTAATTGAAGCCTGAACATGATTACAACATAATGATTTAGAGTATATACCTTAAAGTAAAATTTATAATTTAATGTGATCACAAAGTGCACATTCAATACAATTAATTGCACGTCTTTTTGCGTTCGTTCTGTATCACTTACTGTATATGATATTGCAGCGGTAAAAGCATTCATGCTTCACAAAACAATACGATTTTTTTTGTTTTTTTTTGTATAGCATGCCTCCTGCTCCTGCTTCTCACATCAAAGAAGGACAGTCTTATCATTCATAACTATTATCCGTTATGTCGTTATCCAAACAATTTCTGGTCCCCACTGACTTCCATAATATTTCCATAACATATGGAAGTCGGTGGGAACAATTCAAACGTCTGTGTGTGAGTGTGTGTAAAGGGCTACGAAAACTGTTTACACATTTGCATAGGCTATATTATATACCCAAACACAAACTAAATACAAAAGAGTCAAGTCTGCTTTATTTGCAAATTTTATTTATCATTCATAGCTTATATTTTGCAGCTTATTTAGACCTACTTATAGTGCAGTTATTTTGACCTGACTTAAAAAAATTGCACAATTTAAGTGAATGGATAAAGCCACAGAAGAGGAATAAAGCCTATAATAATATCAGAGCAGCATGTTCAGGTGTGATCTCGCGGTTGTCCTGCAGGTGACTCAAGAGACTATCTGCAAGGCACTGAATATGAAAAACTTTCAATCACTACTAACGTCACGATTTTTCATTTATTTTATTCATTTCTTTTTATTTTTTGGAAACAGTCTGTAATTCTAAAATGATTCCTTTTTTTATTGGACGACCTCCTAGCCTTGTATAAGCCCACGGTTTGGTACAAACACAGCCTTACATATTATTTAGCCGAAAATAAAATACAAATGCAATTATTATATGCTTCTGTTTGTTATCCGCTATCTAGTATAAAGGAAGCAAGTTCAGTGCAGGCATTTCGTTTTTTAAAGCTTTTATTAATTTGCTAAAGTAAATTACTGATGGTAAGAAGAAAATTGATTGGGATTTCCCATCCCTATCAATTTTACCTTGTATTGTCGTAGGCTAATGCAAGCACTGAGCGCTAGACTCCTACTTTCCTACCCAGTGGAAGGAATAAAGTCAAATGTTTTGGAAAGACACGTATAAATTTAATTTGATACTTTTGCATCAGCACTGTGTTAACAAGGGCGGTAGCGCCATTACTTTTCTCAGCATTATTATCAACCATCGTTCCACCCGATCTCGTGAAAGTGCGTATAAATAGGACGCCAGGTAAAAACCAAAACTCTTGGTATTGCTGCTCAAAAATTGACTTTGGCGTGTATACGATGCGCCATGTGTAGATTAGGGTTGAGAAGTATATGAACACGAAAGCTGTGTATCGAAATATGCACGAAACAAATTTCGTATCACATGCACGCGAAGACGGCGTATTACATGCACGCCAAAGTCAATTTTATTTTGGTGTACTATTTATACGCATTTTAATGAGAGCGGGCTCGTGCGCTTCTCTGTCCAAACACTCTTTGAGCACTTAAAGCGGGACAAGAGCTTTCACAGCTGTAAAAAATACATACAGTGTACAGAACTATTTAATTAACATTAAAATGCATAGGGCCTATTGGTTAATATTTTATTTATATTAATCAAATGTGATTAGATAATAGAAATCACCTCAGAGTCCATGAAGATAATCTCTCTCGCGCGCGCTCTCTCTCTTTCTTTCCCGAAAGCTCTTCCCATTTCAATCACAAGGAAGTCACACTTGGATGTGAAATGTGACCCCACACATCTAAATCCTCTCAGATCGCTTTGAAACCCTCTTCTCCTTCTGAACTGACCAAAATCGTTTGCATTATCCTGTTTCCTCGAAGTCTTTACATTGGATCGGAGAAACGTGTATAGCCTACTTATTGGTGTGCCTAATGGACTGTAAAGTGTTTGCATGTTTTCAGGTGGCGACATTAACCTGTGATATGACTATAAGAGTTGAGTGTGGTAATATGTTTAAAGTGAATGGGAAAAACATAAACTAGCATTTCAAGTCAAACTATAAACTAACATTTCTCCTCTGTAAGAAATGACTGAATCCTGATAAATCGCGTGCCTAACTCTGTTTAAGATATAGGTCAGTAAAGGTTGAATACTATAAAAATAGGATGTAAACCACATAAAATGTAAGAAAGTAGCCTATATTCCATGTCGTTATCTTATCAACAGACAACCGTTTTCTATAGTCGAGAGGTGAAATAAAAGCTACTACGATTATAAATGTATTAGTCCACAAACACACACTTGTTACTCTTTACAACATTAACACAATCATAAATACTATTGAACAGCAGCTCATACAATCTAAATTAGCCTGAGACCAGCACGACTCAGCGACGTCACACATGTTTCTTATGCTACATCACATTTCTCCAGGTGTCAAATGTTTTTATTTTAGACTACCTTTTTTTTTTTTTGGATAGCTCTACATTTTATGGCCGTGTGTTTTAGATGTTTTCATATCATAAAAGCTGATATGAGACAACCTGAAATAATTTGTTATATTAGTTTTATCTCTTTCTTGAGAACTCTCTAATGCTTTGGATGTCCAGGTGAAATAAAACCTCCGTGCAGAAGACAGTAATACTTAAAACGCAGCCATAATTACTGTCACAAATTTAACAACACATTTCAATTGGATTTTATATATTTGTGTGTTTTGGTTAAATATATATACAAATCATGTCTCTTTCATTTCGCCTTGCGCCTTGGCTGTTCCGTGTGTACAATTCACAAAAATATATAGGCTATAACAATTACATTTACGTTTTATGGCATTCCTGTTATTACTAATATGTAAAATGTGATTGCATATAATCTATCTAAAAATGTCCGTTTAAAACATGCATCCCCCGTGTCGACAATGATCGACCATGATCTTTTTCTTTTCGCAATGAAATTGTTCTTTGTTATCAACTGATCATCGAATGCCGTGTGCTTGTGTGCTTAAACATTATATAGTTTGCAATAATAATGGTTTGTTAAATTAATGCTAAAACGAGTAGCTTTGTGTGCCATCATATCATAAAAATACAGTGACACTGTATTACGCACGGTATGTTAGTCACAGAATATTTTGCAGTTTATGTCATTAAATCATAAAATAATATACAAATGCTTTTATTATTATGGTTATTATTTAAAATAAAATTAAACGTGGCAAAATGAAAGGCCACAAATGAAAGTTTATGATAATTAGCGCATGCCATTTTTAAATGTATTAATCCAATTCATTTAGCCTCGAAATAGGCTAAAATCGAATCAAATATGATGCTGCGCGCAAGGAATTTGGGGAATTCCCGTTTCCATCTGACATATATGTCTGAAATATATATAATGGCCCAATTTGCACTAATAATAGCTAAACGATTCCTTCTTAAATACAGTTGGCTTAGTTCTATATTTTATCCGCAAGTGATGAGCTGAATCATATTTTGCTTTTCTTGAATTCGTGTTTTTTTTTTTTTTAAACGTCATGGCATTTTTACACTTTCCAACGTAGTAAACGCATTTAGAGCGCATAGGTCCACACTCTGAATGGCATTCACTCGTGGACCGCTCTTAACTGGAACATCACCAGGGCAGTTTCGATACCGTGGGAGGGTGATCTTCGTGATCATAAAAGTGACGTCAACATCGCAACCTTTAGCAGCCACCGAGGCTGGAGGGTTCAGAGAATCCGGCCAGGTAGAGGAGCCGTCAGGTTATAGGGAAACCTGGGTCTAAGGAGCCAAGATCAATTGTTTGGGTGCATAATATGCACTGGAATCATCAGGCGGAAAAATGTACGTGAGCTATCTCTTGGAGAAGGACAGCATGTACCCGAATTCCGTAAGACACCCCAGCCTAAACCCTCAGAATTTTGTCCCTGCACCTCCTCAGTATCCAGACTTCACAGGATACCATCATGTCCCTGGAATTACCAACGACCCTCATCACAGCCAACCGGGAGCCTGGAATCCCGCGTACCCTCCTCCACGAGAGGACTGGACACCTTACGGGCCGGGAACCGGAGCTTCGACCTCGAGCACTGGGCAGCTGGGCTTCAGTCCTCCGGAGTTTTCGTCTGTTCAAGCGCCCGGCCTTCTTCCATCCTCCATAAACACATCAGTCGGTCAACTGTCGCCCAACTCTCAGAGACGGAACCCCTACGACTGGATGCGTCGGAGCGCGCCGCCGTCAAACTCAGGTGCGCTTTGTAAATCCATGAATGGAATTATTGTATTTTGTAAAATATAACATAACAATTAATATAGGACATGTTATTTCGATAGAAATAAATTATAAAAAGGTAAATAATAATAAAAGCAATAATGAAAGAAAGAAATTAAAGGCCCGCTAGGAACATGTAACAGAAAAATACTGCTAAACTCGGTCTGCAATAGTTCAATAGCCAACTGTTCTGCATTCACTTGTTTGTCATGCTAATATAGTGATTTGTGTGAGCTTCTTTGCTTTGATGTCACTCTTTGTTCTTTTTTGTCCGGATGCCGAGAAGTTGTTGAATACACGGATGCGCGTGTAATTAACATTTAGTAGCTACTAAAACAGCAGAGAGGAAGAACTAACAAAAAAATGTGTAGAAAATTAATAAAAAGATGAATTATAGAAGTATGTCTTTTAGGAAACAACACAATATTTAGGATAATGGGGAAAAAATCCAAAAGGACTAGAGGAAATGGCACTGAAAGCCTGCTGTTAAAACACTAATTCTGTGGATCCCACTTATTATGAAAACTGAATAAAAATACGAAAATAATATATAATGCTTGTAACATTTTTTTCCGCCCAATTTTAAGCGATTTGGAATTATTGCAAATACTGCATGTTCTAATAAAATAAATAAATAAACGTAGCACATCGATATAAGGCATTTTATCTTTGCCAGATCCCCTCTATTTTGACCGGATCAGGGAGCAACAATTAACTCTCAATTCCTTTTCATATGTAGGCCATACCATGACATCACAGGCAACTGGGAAAAAGTTATAAATCTAGTTAGACCCATTTTTGTTTGTGCAAACACTTTCACACTTAGTTTTATAAGGTCTAATACAAATATGCATATGCCATTAATTACAATCTTGAGGTCATTTCTTAAAACAGTGGTTTAAATGCTGCCCATTAACATACAACTCAGTAGCCAGACAGTCTTATTGAGAAGTCTAGAGCCTCAAGCCCAAGTAAGGCTATTAGCTCACTGTCACTGCTACTTAAAAATTCTAAACACTAAGATGTGTTTTATATAACACATTAAATACCTGGCTTTTTAAATGGAGAATTGTGAGAGCTGCTTGGCCGGGTTAATGATACCAAGAGATTATTGCCTCTGGTGAAGATGCTATGGCTGAGAAGCCTAATTATCTGGAGTTCCTCCCTCTGTGGCTGTTGCCCTAGACAGGCGCTGTCCTTCCCTTTGCCGCTCATGTTTTAATATTTAACCTGGTAGCCACTTATGTCCCCTCTTGCCGCTGACAGGGTAAACGAAGTTTGAAATATAGAGACACGATTCCAAAGACCTTTATAACATAGACATCTTGGTGTTTTATATATGTGTGCTCTTAACGATTGGCTTGATTAAGGAAGCAAACACTGTGTCCCCATAGTTACTTTTTAATTGAAAAGATAAACACAATGACATTAACTACAAAAATACTCTTTTATCACATTATAATTAATTATAGTCATATTTTTCTGTAGGGCCTACGTTTAGTGAGTAAAAAAAACTTGAAAAGGAACCAGATTTACACCAAATACATTTATGCAATTTATTACATATATGCCAATTATTATTATTTTTTTTAAATTGACTTGGCTTTCAACAAACAATTAATTTGTTATGCCGTTTGTCATTTAGGAGGGAAGACCAGAACAAAAGACAAATACCGGGTAGTGTACACGGATCACCAGCGTCTGGAGTTGGAGAAGGAATTTCATTACAGCCGTTACATCACAATAAGAAGAAAGGCAGAACTGGCCACAGCACTCAGTCTGTCAGAGAGACAGGTCAGCTGCTCTACAGTCTTCAGTCATCATGTTCTTAGACAGCATATTTTTCACATAGGCCTACTCTCCTTAAAAAGAAATATTACAAAAGAAGGTTTGCAGTGATGCCACAGAAAACATTTCAATCAACAGTTTTTAAAAGAACCATGTTTTTTTTTTTTTTTTTTAGAGTGAGGAACTATTAAAAAGTCTAAAGAATCGTATGTTGAAAGTTTCCATAGATGTTCTTAATGCACTCTTAAAAATGAAGCTTATGTTTTGCTCCATGAAGAACATTTAACATCCATGGGAACTTTTTAATGGACAAATGGTTCTTTGTGCTGTTAAAAATATTTTTTATTGGCACATTAATGGTATAGACTTAAAAAATAAATGCTACAAATAGGGTTTTGTGTTCCCTAAAAAACTTTCATGTGACAACTTTTAAAAGAAGCATTTTTGAGTTTGAAGTATATTTGCTAATCTTAAAAAACACTAAATGGAAAGATTACGCAGTCTTAGAAATGAATGTTCTTTTTTGGAAATGATTCCTTTTACTGTACTACATGCTGTAAAAAAAGATCTTTGGTTCCGTGAAGAGCCTTTAACATCCATGGTATACTTTTAAAAATAGTTCCAAGGTTCCAAAATAGGTTTTGGGTTCCCTAAAGGACCTTTTAAAGAACAGTTCTTATAGAAGAAGCATTTAATTCTTTAATTTGAAGAACATTTTAATATTTTAAGAACTTTTTTTTCTATTATAACCAACCTTGTGTTGAATGGAAAGGTTCCGTAGATCTTTGTGCACTCTTAAGGTTCTTTTTTGGAACTTATTGTTCCATGACAATAAATATCCATGGAACCTTTTAATGGACAAATGGTTCTTAATACTGTGAAAACGTTCTTTACTGGCATCTTTGGTCCCCTGAGCCTTTATTATCCATGGCATACTTTAAAAAAAAAAAAAAGGTGTCAAAAGGTTTCAGAAACCCCCAAAGTTCTCTAAAGAACAGTGAAAAATTCTTAAAAGAAGCCTTTTATTCTTAAATGTTAAGAACATTTAAATAATACTAAGAACCTTTTTCATGATAAAGAAACTTTTGTAGACTGAAAAGTTTCCATGGATGTTAAAGGATCTTCACAGAACCAAAGAGTCTTTCTGTAATTTTTATTCCCCCCAAAAAAGAAAATTGTTCTTTTAAGAACTGCTAACTGAACACTTCTTTTGACAACCAAAAATGTTTTTTCTATGGCATCAGTATGAAACCCTCCCATTGGGAACCTTTATTGTTACCCGTATAAAGCTAATTTCGTCGCTGGAGTGTAATGAAGCATAGATGAAACATAAAACGCAACTTTTACCAGGAGCAACCTTTTTTCAGTACCTTTTCTATGGCGTGTTGTTGGCAGGTGAAGATCTGGTTCCAGAACCGGCGTGCTAAAGAGAGGAAAGTCAATAAAAAGAAGATGCAACAGCCTCAGCCAGCATCCACAACCACACCGACCCCGCCGGGTTCAGCTCTGCCAGGCAATGTTCCCATGGTCACAAGCAGCAGCAGTGGCCTGGTATCACCATCCATGCCAATGACTATCAAAGAAGAGTACTGAAGACTTTGTTAGCTCTTTTTACAAAGAGCCCTTTCACACTTTTACACACAGAGTACTTTCAAATCAACCCCTCAATGAAAACACAACATGAATATAACTCATGGAAATGCGTATAAATGACAAATGAAAATGAAGACTGGTGTTGATACGCAAAAATGGGGTATATATGACAAATACATTATTATTATTATACATATATCATACGCCAACAGTCTCACTACCATTTTGTACATATTTGTACAAGGTAGCAAATTTGTGCTACAAATTCATACAAATTGTCTAAACCCCAGTGACGGGAAGGTTTAGGGGCGGGGCAAGGTGTAGGTCATTCGTCAACTCGTAAAATATGTACGATTTTGCGTGCATTTAAGATGCAGTTTTCGTTTATATCACACACACTCGGTTTTGGGGGTAACGCATTACAAGTAACGCAAGTTACATAAAAATATTACTTTTTCTAAGTAACGCAATATTGGAATGCATCACTTTTAAAAGTAACTTTCCCTAACACTGCATAAACTCCACAACTCTTGTCATACCCATCACGTAGCATATACACGCCAAAGTCCATTTACACCATGAGTTTTCATTATTATTTGGAGTACTATTTATACGCACATTCATGAGATTGTGTAGAAAATGACTGTGAAAAAAATAATAAATAAAAAGTAGTCAGAACACCATTGAATAATGCAGCAACATTCAAAGCGGACACGACTGTGAAAGTCTCACGACCAATTCGTACGTATTCGTACGAGGTGGCAAAAACGTGCTAATTCGTACGACCTCAATGGGACGATTTTGTAGGATTTGCCTAAACCCCAGTGACCAGTAGGTTTAAGGGCGGGTTTAGATATAGGTCATTCGTACAAACTCATACAAAAATATGTATGTAAAATGCACACGACTTAGCAAAAATTGTACGAATTAGCCATCTTGTACGAATTGCCGTGAGCCTGGGTTCTGGTCGTGTGGGTTTTTTACTATAGTACTTTTAAATACTGCTGTTCTTTTGCTCATCACTGTAAACTTTAATATGTTTTGAGATTGTAAAAGTGAATTCAAATAACTGTATATTTCTAAAGTAATTTGTATGAATAAAATATATGTTTTATTGTGGCAAAGTGATTCATTCCAGACTAGCTGAGGACAGTAGCGTTTCCATCCATTTTCCTATCATGTCTTCCCAAGGATATCAGAAACCCAGCTGTTTGTGCCCAGCATTGATTTGTCCGTTTTACTGAAGGTGTTTTCATATTCAATTGAGGAAAACTTTGAGCGAAATGTCAGATGTGTTTTATCTACACTTGATGGAAATGGAGAAGAACTGCTAGCGTGCGAGTAATAGGCGGCCCTCGAGCAGGAGCTGGTGCTGTTTGCACAGTGTAACGGCATCGCTGGATAAGAGACGAGAGCATGCTGAGAAACTGTGAGCTATTTCATTATCAAGCACACTCTGGACTCTCTTATCAATGGTGTGACAGAGAAGCTCAGCTTGACGGGCAGAACATATCTCCTCTACGGCGTCGCCGCAACAGGACCTGTTTTATGACCGCGTTAACAAAGCCAGGGTGTGGCGTCCAAAGGCCGAGGCGAAAGGGACTGTTGAGCAAACAATATGCATCTGCCTGCGTACATGTCCATTTGCAGAGACTGTCCATATGTCCATACTGAACCTTCATAGTGCACTGTATATTTAGGTTAGAGAAGATATTGTGATCGATATCTTTAGCTCTTTATGGCCACCGCTTGTTCAAGGTGCAGAAATAGAAATTATAATCTGGTAGACACAGATTGAATTGCTATATCTTAAAATGATGGAACATTTTAGATAATTAATGTGTTAATAGGAGCAGAATAACTTTTGCAGTGTACCTTTATTACAATCCTAATATCCAAAATTCATGTCTGTGATAATACCAAATCATGAACTTGAACTTTTGCTGTCTGGTATTGACATATTGATTACATTAAATGGCTCATGAGTTCTCATAGTGAAAGTTTAATCTCCTGATTATGAATATGAGGCAAATATAGTGGCATACCATGTTTCTACAAAAGCATTTTAATAAATGATATAGCCTATATATAAAAAAACTAAAACTAATAAAGAGGCTTTAGTGATTCTTTAGCTCTGTCTCTTTACATTGTATTGTTCCATTTTTCTTTATCACTGCTCTATTTCTGGTAAGAGGAGAATTGTATAAACAAGCTTGCTGATAGCTGCCTCTGAGGCCATAAAGTTTATTGGGGGGGCATGTTGTAAAATTATTCTCACCACAGTAACAAAAGCATGTTGGTAATGTTCTACATCTGTAATTCTGTATGAAGTTACAAAGAGAACTTTTCATTAAGGAGCCCAAATATTAATTACAATTTCTTGATGCGTTTAAAGCCAACTGTGTCTGAATCATTCAGATTCAGAAAAAGAGCACTGTGTTGAACTACAAAGGCAATGCTGTCACAGAAAACTGGTTAACAAAGTATTACTGATTACTAGTGATCAAGTGGTTAAGCTGAATAATCCCCCCCCCCCATCTTAAAACTACTAAAGCCTGCTATTAAAAAAAAAAAGACAGATTTTTAATGAAGGCAAATAGTGTAAAACAAGGTATACCCAATTGTCTATCTTCATTTAAAACACTAAACAAACTCATTACCCGTCTAGTCTATTTATTACTTATACAGCTGGTTGTTTACGAGGCTATTGTATCATAAACTTTCAATTACAATAGTTATACCCACTAATAATCTCTATAATGGCGAGAATAATTCTACATAAACACTGGAGCTGTAAAGCAATGATTCTAGTGACTCTCTATAAATAGCAGATATGGTTAAGTGCCTATGACACCTTTTCATTGAACCCAGCGGAATTTACTCACATACTCAATGAAATACCTGTGCTGACCATGTTCTCTCATCAAACAAAACCCCATACAAACATGTGTAGCAGGTGATTATTTTATTATATATTTTAACGCGGCGGACAGTCTTCTTAGACATTTTTGAGAAATATTTTATAGAAGTGGACCAAATCAGGCCATTGTTCTTGTACAACAGTGGCGGACGGCTCAGAGGGAACATGAAATACATTATTAAATTGCATCATTGTGGCATATCTTGATATCAAATACCAGATATTTGATAGTGGGCGTTCATTTTCTTTGTTGGCTTTGAAGGCCTCATCCTTCACCTTCATAATCGACCTTTGCCTTTGTTGATAATTTAGAGCGTTTCAACATGTAGATGTATTGATGTCAACACAAGTTCATGTTTGGCAATCCAAGATAGACGTGCAAGAAACAAACCTCGGTTCCTGAGATGTGAAGTGTGAATGATTAACCCACACAGAATGCTCAGTAAACTTTAGCATCAATAAAATAGCAGTATGATTTCAACTGTCATTCTGAGCATAATTCTCACAGTACTGTAAGATGTATTGTTTTTACCAATCTTTAATCACATTTAAAAAGACTCAAACCTTCTTCAAAACTCATCTCAGAGCTGTTGTCATAGCAACAGATGAGGTCTGTACATTTATACCTGAATGAGAGCAGATTTAGTTCAACAGACTACAGCTTTTTAAAGCAGAATTTAAATCAGCAACTGGAATATCAATAGTAATAATTATTCAATTATTATTTAATATAATACTGTGTATAAAATACTATTGTCTATAAAAAAGTCAGCCAATTCAATTAAAATTTATAATAAATTTAAAATTAAATAAAATATGAATTGCATTGGTTAATTGGCTGATTAATTTAATTTTATTATCCAGCAATGTAAAAATTATCATTTGGCTAAAAAAAACAAACAAACACTTAAGATGCAAACAATAATCATATTGATTGAGCAATTGAACACACACACAAACACACAGTAGCCTGCTTCTTCTCACATTATAGACTAGTTGTTAAATTAGTCATTCATTTGCTTTATACAGCACAGACGATACAAAGAACAAAGTAAAGAGTGCTGTGTAGCTCGTTTGGAAAAGTGTTCCTGATCGGTGCTGAATTGAACTGATTTTCTCTGTTTCCTAGCAATGAAAGGTCTCTCACGAAGCAGTACTTGTTACAGAAACTTTTGATGGTAAAATAAAAATAAAAAGACTGTAAAAGATAAAAACAAAAAAGATTTGTGAGTCCTAAAACAGCTACTAGGTTATTTCTTCTTTTCCTTATGTACTTTGGTCGCTTGATTTAGCAAAAGCCAGAGATTAATGATCACAATCAGATGATGTCATCAGGTGTAGGCCTATTACAACTGTTTTTCAACTGCTTACACATATTTGCCAAAAATTCCAAATGAAGCATTACATTCGAAATATCACAAAACCAAACTCGTGCTTACACGTTTGCCATAATAATATTTCCTGATTTTTGTGTGGTCAAAGGCAGAGAATTAGTTTATGGTTTTGCCGATTTGGTGTGTGTTTCTTCTGTTTCAGTGTCAGCTTTCAGAAACTGTGTGACGAGGAAAGATTTTGTGTTTAAGTAGTTGCAAAAAAAGTTTTGTAGATCAAAAGAGCATGGGACTGCAATGCACAGATAAATACAATTAAGAAGCCTTTTTTAAAAGAGTGAGAGAGACAGTGAGTCGTTTGCTTGCAAAGTAGGATGTCCCATCGTTCTCATTCTCATTAACAGACTAATACCTAATTATAAAATGCAACCAGTTTTACTTTTTGGTAGCCTATAATTACCTTCGTTTCATTCTGTATGGGAGACTGGGAATCTAAACACAATCAGGCGGTTTTGTCAATAACACATTTGACAATCTGAGGAGATTAAACTGATCTCTGGGATGAACTGAAAGAGCAATGGTCTGCAGTGCTGCAGGCTCTTCAGTACTTCTGCATGCAAGAACTAAAGTGTATTCGCAGATTTCTTTTGAACACATAAAACTTGTTGACCTGCACAAAGCTAAAAGCCATGTGACCAAAAGAAGAAAGCAAATGTCCCACACTTATAGCCTAGCACTAATAATACACATTTTAAAGCTTTAGTGCAGGTGGGTGGGAACTATGTAATAACATTTTAATTAATCAATTAATGTCTTAGCGCTGAAGGGCGAATATTTCATGTCTTCCTCTTATTGAAGCAGAGACCTGTTTGTTAGTGCATAGACACATTTTTTCTTTATAGAGTCATAGATAGAGTCATCAATAGAGTCATCTTATCTACATGTTTGTATTATCATGAATTATTAATGCTAATTATTGTGATCATAACCATGGTTCCCTGAGGTATCTATGCAGTTTAAGGGTAGCAATATCCAAAGGAAATCATATGTCTCTTTTGACTTGATTTGAACGTAAGAGTAAAGTTTGGGAACGGCGCCCCCATGCGGTCAATAATGCATACGTATAATATATTATTTATTTTATTAATTTGTTTTTACTGTATACAAGACCTCTTTTCGTCCCAGGCTCTGCAGTCAAATGAAGAGAACTTAGGGGATGATGTGATGAGCATTTACTGAATCACATTTATGTTGCATCGTTTTTAGTTCTGCAACTATTTGAAAATCTGGAGTCAGACGATGCAAAAAATAATAATAATAAAAAATAAAATAAAAATAAAATTATATATATATATATATATATAGAGAGAGAGAGAGAGAAAATAGATTTTCTTATAAAACATGATCTTTAGTTAAAATCCTAAAGATTTTTTATCATAGAAGAAAAATGTATTATTTTGGCCCATACAACGTATTTTTGGTTATTGCTAGAAATATACCTGTTCTACTTATGACTGCTTCTGTGCCCCAGGGTCACAAATAGTGATTACAAAAAGTGTCAATGCCATGGATGTTTATTTACTAAGTAGGCATATTACACTTTTTTCTTTTAAAGAGATATGTCTGAAAAACACATGTAAAAATTAGAAAAGGATAATAAAATACGTTGAAAAAACAAGAAATCTTGTTTCTTTAATCAACTTCAGTAGGCTATGTGTAGGCCATAAATATTATTTTAATATTACGTTTTAGCACCTTTAACATTATAATTACTTGTATGTTACTATCATTTTAGATTCTGGTTCATAACAAACTTGTTATCTTATGCCATTTGTGGTATCTCAAGGTATCTCAAAGCATCTCTGTCTCCAAATGGTTGAATCTTACAGTTTCTGCTGGTCACTGACATCCACAGTATAGAAAAAAAGATGTCAATGGCTAGCAAGTGTTTGGTTATCAACAAAATCTCTTCAAAATATCCGCCTCAACAGAAATACACTTCAGACAGCTTTGGGACTTCATGGGTGACTGAGCATGTCATTTTGTAAGCTGTCATTAAACTTCAAATTTAGCCTGTGTTACTTGTGTTTGGACCCTAATAATTGCCAGTTGTTTCTAAATTTATTTATTGTTGTATTTTTATTATTATTTTGGGCACCAGAGATTGTAAATCACAGAGGTCCCAAATTTGGATGGATGGTCATAACTCTACTGTGAATCACAAATGATAGCTGTAATATTAATAAGATCCACTAGAGGGAGCCACAAGATACTAATTGTTTCCAATTTGGTCATGCGTGTTTTCACATAATATACGAAAATGCTTCTTGTTAATTATATATTTATTACAGAGTAAATTTCAAGGCAGCACAGTGTTGTGATAATTCAGGTACAATCATACAAATGGCATTTATTAAAAACATGTATAAACTTGCTTAGTAATAAAAAACTAGACTCTTAATAAACCGTTAGACAAGAGGAGCCAACAGGGAGAGATAAGGGAGGGAGCCAGATGCGACCGCCTTCGTCAAGAGCCAAACGAGAATAGTTCTCCGCCGTCTGATTCACCCAGGTGGACTTTTTTCGTTGCCTGATCCACCCTGCTGGGCTTCTCTGCTGTCTGATCTGCACCTCCTGCTGCCGGAGAACGAGTTTGCATTTTTAATAAATCCGTCTGATTTACGCAGCAAACATATTTTGCATTTTATCAAAAAATAATCTACTCGAAGATTTACTAGAAGAACTTAGCTTGTGTTATTGCTAAGTTCAATAACAACAACTTAGCCCTTTTGCCAGGCTTACACATCATTGGCACGCACACACAAAATGAACATGGCTACAGATAGACACTACCTTCCCCCGTATCCCACGCCTTCGTGCATTTACCCCGCCGGTGTGGGTAGGTGGGTCTGTGACCAGCGCTCTTGCAGCTGCAGGACCGGATGGCTGTTTGCCTACATTGGACTATTTCCACATCCCGTCCCCCTTACCCTGTTGCAGTGTTATGTCTTGTGATTATGTGTTTTATGTGCTTGTTGCTGGAGTATTTTTTTCCCTGATTTCAAACTGCCTTCCTTGGAAGGTAATCTGGGAGTTTTTTTTTTTTTCGCCTCTTTATCCAAATGTATCTTACTACTTGTAGCATTCCCTTTGCTACCTCTTGAATGACCCGTCTTACCCCCCAACGTGATGTTTGTGTATGGTCGGAGGGGTCCCATTTCACTGCATGTAACATTGTATGTGACAAATAAAGGCTTCATCATCATCAGAAGCCCACCTGGGCGAATCTGACGACGGAGACGCTCTCCAGGGCGGAGAAGCCCACCTGGGCGGATCAGAAGACCAGACTGCACAAAGGAGCAGAGACATATTAATGGTGGCCTCTAAGGCTGAGTGCGTTCCGATGAGAGTTTGACGGCACCTGGGCCTGGTTCAGGGCTGAGTGAAAGTTCCATGGTCTCTTGGTTCGTATCAGGTCAAGATAACAGTTCAGTGGCCCTCATGGCAGATTCAGGGTGGGACGAGAATTCGAGCATGTACTGATCGGATCAACTCGGAAGTTGTGCAGCCACCAGCAGAACCCCTGGAGAGTCTATGACCAAAGTCAACCTCTCTGGGAGTCTTGCAACCATTGGTAGACCCTCCAGGGTCGGAACTGGACAGACCAACGGCCCTTGGGCAAGGATAACAAGACCTGGAGGTTGTGCAGCTACCAGCGGAACTCCTGGAGAATCTATGACCAAAATCATCATCTCTGGGAGTTGTGCAACCGGACAGACCATTGGCTCTTGGGCGTGGACAACTGGATCTGAGGGTTGTGCAGCCATGAGCGGGACCCCTGGAGAATTGACTGATCTCTCCCGAGGGTTTACAGCCACTGGTGGAGCCTCTGGGAAAGCTGTGCCACAGACAGGTTCTGACGGCCCTCCTGTTCATGTAACCGAGACCAACATCTCTGACGGCTCATGGGACCGAGACTCATGGTTAGGACCCAATACTTGCGGATTGGAAACCGTGAGGATTTCTGACGGCTCTCCTGGCTGTGAAACCGAAACCAACTTGGAACACAGCTTCTCGAACCGTGATTCAGGGCTAGGACCTGACAACAGTGGATTGAGAACAGCGAGGATTTCTGATGGCTCTCCTGGCCGTTAAACTGAAAACAACTTGGAACATGGCTCCTCGAACCGTGATTCGGGGCTAGGACCCGACAAAAGTGGATTGAGAACAGCGAGGATTTCTGACGGCTCTCCTGGCCGCGAAACCGAGACCAACATTTCTGACGGTTCCTTGGACCGGGATTCGGGCTAGGACCCTACACTTGCGGGTTGGGAGCATCGAGGATCTCATACGGCACTCCTGCTTGCAAAACCGAAACCGACTTGGGACACGGCTCCTCGGACCGTGACTCGGGGCTGGTACCTGATTGATGCAGATTGGGAACTGCGAGGATTTCATACGGCACTCCTGGCTGTGAAACCGGAACCGACACCACATTGCACGGCTCCTCGGACCTCGCTTTCAGACGGCACTCCAGGCAACGACTCGGGGACTGGACTCGACATTGCTTCACCTGGTTGGGGCTCTGGAACTGGACTGGGAAATAGAAGTTTGGAGCTTCTGGAAGAAGTCAATGGAGAGTCTGTTAACTTGGAGAACAGTCTTACAGGCCTGTAAGCGGACTTGGGAACAGCGGCCATTTTGTTGGAAGTTTTGGGTGCTGGCACTAAATGACCTCCATGCTGGACCCTCTGGCGCCGTAATGCAGAGCACTGAAGAGACTGCGGTCTTTTCTTTGCCCCAGTACGAAGAGCTGTTGGAGGTGGTGACTTGAATGGCCGTCTGAAGTGAAAACCGAGCCGCGCAGCAGCAAACTAGATGAGCGGTTCCTGCGCGCTCGGCCACCACTTTCAAGACGGAGCATTGTCTCTCGTCCAGTATTATCCCTGTAAACTCTGTTGGTGGGTTCTTTTGTTCTTTTGCTTTTGTTTATGCCAAATCTGTCCATGCTAAGTAAAGTGTCATTTGAAATCAAGTCAAGTCTATTGTTGTAACATATAGGAATGTTTTTGTTTCTTTCCCCATGTGCTCTTTGTTTCTCCCTGTGACCTAGTTTAGTTAATTAG